>CM060397.1:56493118-57093118 GCA_030545235.1 Helianthus tuberosus | reverse complement strand
GACTCTCGTACAAGTCAAACATTTGCTAACGTAAGTTGCTATGAGAGCTTTCATACTAGGCCACCAATACGTAGTTATGAGATCGTGGTACATCTTATCCGAACCCGGATGTACTGAGTAGCGAGACTTATGTGCTTCATCCATCACCAGCTCGCGTAAGTTCCCATAATGTGGGACCCAAGTGCGTTCTGTTACATAGTAGGCGACGTCTGCCTTTTGTTCTAACCGTTTCCTTGAGCCGCATAGGGCTTCAGCCCTGACGTTTTCTGGTTTCAATGCTTCTACCTGAGTATCTCGTATCTGTGCAAGAAGACTAGATTGGATAGTGAGTTGTAAAGCACGTACGCGTCTAGGTGTAGTATACTTTCGACTGAGGGCGTCGACCACAACATTGGCTTTGCCCGGATGGTACTTGATGGCACATTCGTAAGCATTCAATAGCTCGACCCATCGACATTGTCGCATGTTCAATTCCTTTTGCTTGAAGATATGCTCGAGACTCTTGTGATCGGTGTAAATGGTGCACTTGGTACCGTACAGGTAATGTCTCCATATCTTGAGGGTGAAGACAACAGCTCCCAGCTCCAAATCGTGCGTAGTGTAGTTCCGTTCGTGAACCTTAAGTTTTCGTGATGCGTAAGCAATGACCTTATCACGTTGCATCAGCACGCAACCAAGTCCTTGGATGGATGCGTCACAACAAACCACAAAATCGTATGTGCCCTCTGGCAATGAAAGAATAGGTGCGCTACAAAGTCTATCCTTTAAGTGCTGAAATGCTGATTCCTGTGTAGTACCCCAACGATAGACAACTCCTTTCTGAGTTAGTGAGGTGAGGGGCTGTGCAATCTTGGAGAAGTCCTTGATAAACCTTCTATAGTAGCCTGCCAAACCCAAGAATTGGCGGATTTCTGTTGGTGTACGGGGTGCAGGCCAGTTCTTAATCGAGTCTACCTTGGATGGATCAACATGAATCCCATCCTTGTTTACCACGTGGCCTAGAAATTGGACTTCGCGAGGCCAGAAGTCGCATTTTGAAATCTTGGCGTACAGCTGTTCTGCTCGAAGGAGTTCCAAAATGAATCGTAAATGCTGCTCGTGTTCCTCCCGACTCTTAGAGTAGATCAGAATGTCGTCGATGAATATAATCACAAACTTATCCAAGTAGGGCTTGCACATTCTGTTCATAAGATCCATGAAAACCGCAGGTGCGTTTGTCAGCCCAAAAGGCATGATCAAAAACTCATAGTGTCCATAACGAGTTCTAAAGGCTGTTTTGGAGACGTCCTCTTCTCGGACTCTCAGTTGATGGTAGCCTGACCTCAGATCAATCTTTGAATAGTAGCTCGACCCTTGCAGCTGGTCGAACAAGTCGTCAATGTGTGGAAGAGGATAGCGATTCTTTACGGTCACCTTGTTTAGTTCGCGGTAATCTATGCACATACGGAATGTGCCGTCTTTCTTCTTCACAAACAATACGGGAGCTCCCCAGGGCGAAGAGCTAGGACGAATGAAACCCTTATCTAAGAGTTCTTGCAATTGCTTGGACAGTTCTTCCAGTTCTGTTGGAGCTAAGCGATAAGGTGCTCGAGCTAGGGGTGCTGCTCCAGGAGCTAGCTCGATCTGAAATTCGACCTGGCGATGGGGCGGAAGTCCAGGTAATTTCTCAGGAAATACCTCTAAAAATCTCGTACAACGGGAATGTATTCTATTCTTTTCTCCTTCGTTGGTGCATTCGTCACGAGGGCTAAGATAGCTGTGTGGCCCTTACGTAAACACTTCTGGGCCTTAAGGAAAGAAATGATGCCCACAACAGCACCACCCTTGTCACCATGAATTACCAAAGGTTCTTCACCAGCACGAGGAATGCGGACGATCTTTTCTTTGCAAAGAATCTCTGCTCAATGTTGAGGTAGCCAATCCATACCAATAACGATGTCGAAACCATCACAACGTTGGGGTCATTTCTAGCATCACCCTGACCAATCGCGGACACTCAACCCCTGGCACCATTGCCGTCGTTATTACCCCCGTTGTTGCCTCCATTATTGTTCCCGTTTCCTTGGTTGTGGTTCTGATTCTGGTTCTGGTTCAACTGTGGGTAGTGTCTCTTGAAGTGACCTTCAGCACCACATTGATAGCATCCCTTGTTACCCTGCTGTTGCTGCTGATTCTGTGGAGCTTGTGGTTGCTGTTGTCGGTTCTGGTTTGCAGGACGTGAGCTTCTACAATCTTTGGCTTCATGACCAAGCTTGTTGCATCTCTGACAACAATCTTTGTTGCACGGCCCGCTGTGGTGCAAACTACATCGATTGCACTTAGGGTGGTTTCCCCTGTATCCACCCTGACTTCGATTACCAAAAGACTGCTGACTGGGGCTCCTGTACTCATTCGTTTTTCGCTGCTGCGACTGAGACTGAACCGAAGTGGAACCCTTGCTCGAATTTCCATCCCACTTGCGTTTGTTGTCACTAGGAGCATCCGAAGTAGTTGTAGCAGTATTAATACGTTTCGGCAGTTTGTTCTGTTCTACCGCCTGATCTGAGAGACGATGAGCAAGACGAGTAATATCCTGGATGGTAGCAAGGTTGGCCGATGTCACATGACTTTGAATTTCTGGTATTAAGCCTCTAAGGTACAGCTCGATGCGTTTGATGGGAGGATCCACCATAGTAGGACACAAAATTGCCAGCTCGTTTGATCGCTTCGTATACGCTTCTAACTCTGACCCCGTCATCTTCAGGTTAAAGAACTCCATTTCCAGCTTGTGGATGTCATCACGACTACAGTATTCACGTTTGATCAGTTCCTTAAAATCATTCCATGGGGTGGCATTAGCAGCCGCCAGCCCCAGCCTCTGAACTTGCGCGTTCCACCATGTTAGCGCAGTGCCTTCGAGAGTACCAGTGGCGTACTTCACCCTACGAGCCTCAGGGCATTCACACATCTCGAAGACAGACTCGAGCTTTTCAAACCAATGGAGGAGTCCAACGACTCCTTCAGTGCCACTGAAAGTACTAGGACGACAGTCCATGAACGTCTTGAATGTGCATACAGGCGGCTGAGCGTTCTGACCTTGTTGCGCGAGGAAGAAAAGACAGGGTTAAGCGTGAGAGTTGGGTCATGAGAGTAGGATCTAACATCCTAGGATAGGTTCGGAATAGCAGGTTATACCTCCTGCCTGAGCGGCTGCGAGTGCTGCCATAACTTGTTCGTTGATAAGAGCCGTCAGCTGGGCTTGAGTTAGGTTCACACGTCCACTCATGATCTTCACATCGAAGGAAACACAAGTAGGAAAGGTGTCGCAAATGTGTGTAAGTGTGGAGTGACAGAAGGGAGCAAGCACGCGTTGTTGCAAACAATGGCTACTATGTTATCTAACCATATCATGAGCAATGTTCTATGTAAACTAGTAAGCAGGCAATATAAGCGTAATTCATATCACCTAGTATGTTGAGCCTTGCACGTGGAGTGAAGCGTCGTTGTGGATCGTTCAGCACTGTACAGGTTATAGTCTGGTTTTAACAAAAACTTTTTCCTTTATTAAAACCAAGTTCACTATAACCAATGGCTCTGATACCAATCTGTCACACCCCCAAAATCCACATGCGGAGTATCACCGCTTGGAGGCGTGACTGACCAGGATCAAGCCACCAATCATATTGAACATGCATGAAAGTAGTTATAAAATCCAACCAATACAATTGGTGTCCAAACAAAACATAGTTTAAGTTGCAAGCGGAAGCATAATGTCTAAAACCAAGGCATAAGTAAATAATGTTTAAGTTCATCATGAACACTCAATGTCCATGCTCCACAACGACTCTTCCCCATGCAAGCTCCTGCTAAACCTATTGACCTGCAAAGCATGTACTAACGAGTCAACAACAATGTTGAGCGAGTTCACAGTTGAGTGTTTGTTTTAAGTTGTTTCGAAAACAGTTTCCTTTAACTGGCATCCCTGCCGTGGGGGTTACCGCATAGTTGAAAACGTGTTTTGTTTAATCCTGTTCACTCTGGCTATCTAGCCGTGGGGGCTACCCCATGTTTAATTATCTGGCTCTTCGGCCGTGGGGGCTACCCCATGTATATACTACTAGACTCGTTACCATATCGACCACTGACTTTAGTCATGTTTATGTGCCCTTAGCGTCAATGTCTATCATCATTGACGTGCCTAGCTCCATTAGTTCACGCCCGTCCTCTGTGGCACGGTGTGAGGCTTGTCAGACCTAAATAGCGCTATCTAACTAATGACCCGCTCGCCATTGGCCCGGCGATTAAGTCGATATAAAAAGGAGGGACTTCGTGATAGAGTTTTGGTCTAGTGAAAGTTAATTGTCCATGAGGACGAGGAATTATATTCCTGAACCCGTACTGTCCTACCCAAGAAGGACGAGGAATCCATATTCCTTAACCCATTCCCAACCCCTGGGAATCCCATGCTTTGTAGAAAGTGTGAACTCACCTTAGATTAGCTCGGCAGATACACGAAAAAGGTTATTTGAGCTATAAGTGGTCAACCACGTCCTAACATGGTTACCATACAAGTCAGGTATAGGTTCAAGTAAGGCACGTATGTTTACACATAAGTTAACAGATTACAATCACGTATTGATCATGGCAACACATTAACAGTCAAGTATATAACATACTCATACTTGTACGATTCAAAAGATTGGGCTCGCACAAGTCTAACAGCCTTGTGCGATTCACCCATTGAAGCCCAAGATACCCGGCCCAATAATCAATCCCACATGTACACGGCCCAAACAGTTAACAAAACATAACTTGTGCGATCCAATAGTCTTGTGCGACTACTGGTATCTTGTGCGACTGGACTTGTGCGTCTGGCACTTGTGCGATCAGATCAGGTCTTGTGTGACCTGATCTTGTGCGACTGAGAGGGAACTTGTGCGATTGGTTTTATTATCCGAATATAATGCTAATCAGTTACATTGTTTCCAAAATTCGATTCAGTTACAATCATTCAATGGTTTCCAAATTATGAATTTTATCAATATTAAATAACTTTAACCAAAATAAAAGTATGAATATGTTAATTATTTTCGAAAACTGATAAAGTAAGAAAAGGGAAAGGAAGCGGCCCAATTACACACAAGTTTGGTGAATTAATCGGTCCAATAGAAATCAACCGCATTTAACATATTGACCAGATTTGTTGACGTGATCCTTTGGATTGTCAGAAATTTATTGCTAAATCACATTCAGTCATGAGGTCCAATTATATAACAAAGTCTTGCACATTCATCACCAAGTAATCATTCAATCCCACACAAGAATGTTATATCATGCATTTAATTCCTACCTATCACAACATCAGACCTAACCCACGTGATGATCATCGACCCTTCAAAGATATACATATATACACAACATCAACCGGACATTGACAGCAACCATAACACAACCGATTATAACCTTAGTATATAAAGATTCCTACCAAACCAATCAATCCAATTCACAACATGATCACATAACAGTTGATTCATGGTAACAAACAGATAGTTCATGAAGAATTAGATCAAATAACTATTAACAGTAGATTACTAACCCAGACAAAATGCACAACGAATCTGTATGAGGCTTGAGATCTCGAGACTGCCGTCGGGTGCAAGAAAAGCGAGAGAGTGAGGAGATGTGATTAGGGTTTGCCAAATAACAGTTCACGTAAAGGTTGGGTGTTAAAATACTAAAACAAACCATCACTGGGCCAAGGCCCATTTCTGGTTTTCGTTGCCTCATGGTGGACGAAAAACACATGAGGTGTTTTCGGACATGGGTTGTTTTCGGGTGGGGTTTTCGGCTAGGAATCCATCTTTTGTTTTATTTAAAAAAAAAACATAAATTAACACCACCGTATTATAAACATACACAAATAATGCACATCAAGTATATATATATAAAACACACTTTGCAAATTGGTACAAGATTAAATCAAATAGAGACCTTGAAAACTCGAGTTGTCACAGTGCGTGGGGTAGGGTAGGTTAAAGGTGTCAACATATGGATTACAAGATTCAGTTGCAGATGTTGTGTCAGTTTAAATATGGATTACTTTTTTTCCATGATGAAGATTTACACATGGAGATAGCATTTTGTGGCAGTTTAAAAGTTATCTTTCTTTATTAAATGGTGAAGAGAGGTAAAACTTTAAATCATATAAAAGTTTCATCGTTTCGATATGTTTTTAATTCACTTAGCTATAAAATGGGTTGAAATAGCCATCTAGAGAGTACTCCAGGACTGTTTTGCTACTATTTTAGCAGCTGGCGCGGAATGATTTTTGGTTGAGAAAGGGGCCGCAAAACAACTATGTAAAGACTTATAAATAATATAAATAAGGGGAAGCTGGTTTCTTAGCGTTTAGAGTGGTTCATTGTCGTTGCTTTGTTTTATCTTCGCTCGCCAAGTTTGCTTCATATAAAATATATGTGAATAAGTATTTTCAGGATATATGTTCGTCATGTTTGTAATGTAGCTTTTAAATCTTCTTACTTTTTTTTTTGTGTATTTTAAGGTATTCACATCACTATACCTGGTGGCACTAGCAAGCGGGGGAGTCAAGGTATGTATCTTAGTCGAGCAGATCAATTTGATGACAATGATATGGCTTATAAAAAGGTCAAGATTTTTTTTAATTGGTATATTAAAGTGTATAGCCATTTGACGATTTGTGATTTTTTCGTATTACCTTTGCTTTAGTTCATTGTAATTTAATATTTACATAAGTAATGAAATGTTTCTTTCGTTTCAAAGTTTATGTCAACACTATTAAATGATATAATTTACTTTGAGCCACCCGTGTAACACACGGGTACTTAGACTAGTTTATTTAATAAACAAAAAATCATTTTGCTCTAAGAAGTCCTCCCTTCATTCTAAACTTATATATTTCTGTTTTAATTAGTTTAAAAATAGCATTTAATTATAAAAAAAATGTTTTTCTACCTTTTCTAGTTCATGGTTCACCCTCAATTGTATTCAATCACGTAAATAGTTAATGAATTATAAATGCTTAAGATTAGTTACGTAGTTAAAAATTCAATCACGTAAATAGTTAATGAATTATAAATGCTTAAGATTAGTTACGTAGTTAAAACTTACTAAAATTACAAGCATTTTGTTTAGTGGACGCTAATTGAGTAATGTATATCATTATCATTATCATTTTTAATCGTAACGTATAAAATAAAAAAACTGAAAGATTATTACAAATCCCTAAAAGATTCTATAATTTCCTCAATAAGTACCCCTTCACATTCTTCATTCTCCTCACACTCCTGCTCTTTTTCTCCTTCAACAATGGCTTTCTCCTACATTCTCATATTAACATCGGTTTTGACCTCAGTCAACGCTCTTGTTCCCGGAGTTTACACCGGAGGCCAATGGGAAACCGCCCACGCCACCTTCTACGGTGGCGAGGATGCATCTGGGACCATGGGTTTGTTTCCATGCATTCCTTTTTATTTATTTTATTCTTATTTTTTTTTTGGTTTTGTAAATTAATTGGGTTGTGATTTTAGGTGGAGCATGTGGGTACGGTAACTTGTACAGCCAAGGGTATGGCGTGAACACCGCGGCGCTAAGCACGGCGCTGTTCAACAATGGGCTGAGCTGCGGTGCTTGTTTCGAGCTCAAGTGTGTGGATGACCCTAAATGGTGTCACCCCGGCAGCCCTTCTATTTTCATCACCGCAACGAATTTCTGCCCGCCAAACTTTGAACAACCTAGTGATAATGGTGGGTGGTGCAACCCCCCTCGCGCCCATTTCGACCTTTCCATGCCTATGTTTCTCAAGATTGCGGAGTACCGCGCTGGAATCGTCCCCGTTTCATACCGCCGGTTAGTTTTCTTTAACCTTTTACTATATATTTTGCGGGTTTAAATTCTTACAAGTAGAAGATTATTAAAGGATGAATATTTAGGTGTCAAAATTTGTTAAAAATTATGTTTTTTCAGTTACTATTTTTAGTATTAGATTGTGACAAAAGTTTAATACACCATTTATCTTAACAAAAGAGTTTTTATTATTATTTACCTTTATAATACGAGATGCTTTAAAATTGTGGACTCATTCTAATTTCTTTTCTAGCAAAGTTACAAATTATACATATTTTTTTTAACTAAATAAATGTTTAGCATATTACACTAATTCTATTAAACTTTGTTTTATAGAGATTTTGATTTAATTTCTGTAAAGTTATTTATTAAAATAATTTATCAATAGCAATAATATCACTTACCATGTATTACGATTTGTAAAGATATTTTTTCTTACTTATAATGATTTGTAAAAAAAAAAAAAAGATTTCTACATATTAAACATAATTACATGTTAGTCTTATTCTAATAAATATTCTGTTACCTCATATGTAGGGTGCCATGTCGTAAACAAGGAGGGATAAGATTCACCATAAACGGTTTCCGCTACTATAACTTGGTTTTGATCACCAATGTTGCGGGTGCGGGGGATATCACTCAGGCTTGGGTCAAGGGTTCCAAAACCGATTGGATGAGTCTTAAAAGAAACTGGGGCCAAAACTGGCAGTCAGATGAGGTGTTGATTGGACAATCACTTTCGTTCAAGGTGACAACCAGTGATGGTCGCACTTCCATCTCGGAGAACATAGTACCTTCTAATTGGCAATTTGGTCAAACCTTTTCCGGGAATAATTTTTGAGTTTGAAAGCTGAATTGGGTTAAGACTCGGTTTGGTTGACGGATTAGACTTTTAGTATTTGGACAATTTTATTTTTCTTATTTTAAAGAAAAATAGGATTTTTTTAGTTATTAGTGAGAAGTTGTAAAGTATGCTGAGGTGGCTATGCCTTCATGTAAGGGCCCGCAGCTTGCTTTTGCCTTTAATAAAATATACATTTTAATATTTTATGAACTTTTATGGGTTTCTTATCTAAGAGTTACTAATACAAGCAAAATTAACCTAAACTATTAACAAACTATTATATTTGATAAAAAAATCATACTAGATGAAAATTTTGTTCATTAAAGTTGACTTTCACATGAAATTTAACAAAAAGATACAAATTATGTTACATAGGTATTGAGACCGCTCTATCTCATAGAGTCATTACCAATGTTGTTATTTTGTAAAGAGTTGATGCACAAATGCTTCTTTGTGGTATGTCGATAACGAATGCTTCTTTTCTCACCTTTACCGCCTTTCTCCCTATCATTCGTCACAAACCATCAGCTTTGGTAATTATAAATATCTTCTTCATTTGTTGAAGCAAAAGTCCTTGTTGTCGGAATAAGGACTAGAGTTACAAAAGTTACATCACTTGTTAACTTCGAGTAACTACTTGATGTAAATTTAATTTTGGATACAAAGATTAGATCGCCTGTTAACTTCAAGTACCTACTAACTCTATCTTTATAATGTAATCTTGAATGCATTTTAGGATTAGACTTTTGAGGTTTTCGTTTTCGGCCCATTTACTTATGAACGTTTCTATTAAGCTTCCAAAGATGATCCAATTCCTTCTTCATGCATTCTATTTAGCTCCCATCTTGCCTTCAATTTCTGAATTTGTGTGAGCTCTTTTCCCTCTTGCATATGTCGACCCCCCACAAAATGATCCAGAGGTTTCTTTTTTGTAGAAACCTTCACCTAAACATACAAGTTCAGCCCCTCATGTTTGCAACTTGGTCTCATTTGTACTAAACTCCATCCCTTTCTAATTAACTTGTATCCTAACTAAGTTATATAGCTTGGTTATTTTGTTTCATGCCCTTTTTAACAAGAAAACATACTAGTGAATTAAAATTTGGGTTTTGGGGCGTTACATTACGATTATGTCATGTGGATTTGTTTAAACGTTTACACTTATGCTAGTTCTCAAACTTGTGTGCTCGCCAATATTTTTGTGTTGACATGTATTTTAATACGTATTGCAAGAAATTGATGTTGACGATGATGAATGGAATCTAGTAGGATGACTAGAAACTCATTTTAAATTTTAGTATTGTTGTTGTAATTTACTTCTGTTCAAGTTGTTGTTATTTGTTTCCAGACTATGTAATGTTTTTCTAGAAATGAAATGGAATTTTGATTATTAAATATTATCACAAAATACTCATTATAAAGTCTCTTGCAATCTCGTTTTTGTTTCACTCCGATGTTTCCGCCGTCGGTTGGGGTGTGACACATATGTTGTTCAGTAAGTTTCGGTTCAATTAGGTACAATGGCGGCATAGTATCGGTTTGCATTAAAATTTCTATCGCAATGTTAAAAAACATAAACATAGAACACAAACGAACCAAACTAATATCAAGTAAATAACATTGGTACCTAGGTAGAATGCAATATCAACTAAAAACATCCGTACCGGTATCAATATTTGTTCTTATTGTTTTCGATCGATGTAAGCTTTTTTATTTTGATTACTATAGCGATTGTCGGTATCGTAACAAACCGAACTAATACCGATCAAACTCCCGCCACGACGCGCGGAAGAATCCCACTAGTTATTATTAAAAGAACCATATCATTACAAAAATAGTCCGAAAATATTAAGATAAAGAAACCTTATGTTTATTAGTTCCTTCTGGGCAGCTTGTAGCTCATGTGCTCTCTAAGTATTAGAGTTTGATTCAAACGTAATTAACTCTTTACTAAATAAACAATACACTATTTTGCACTAAAAAAATACTACCTGGAACTACTAATGAGAAGATAATTAGTACTCCCGAGTCCCGTCATTCTAAACTTATATGTTTCTATTCTAGTTTGTCTAAAAATATTATTTAATTAAAAATAATTGTTTTTCTACCGTTTCTATGTCTTCCTTAATTGTATTCAATCACTTTTATAGTTAGTTATAAATGCCTGAAATTAGTTACGTAATTACAACTTACTTAAGCATTTTGTTTAGTGGATACTAATTGAGTTAATGTATAATCATTATCATTTCTAATCGTAACGTATAAAATAAATAAATAAAATAACTGAAAGATTCTATAATTTCCTCAACAAGTACCCCTTCACATTCTTCATTCTCCTCACGCTTTCCAGTTTCCTGCTTTGTTTCTACTTCAACAATGGCTTTGTGCTACATTCTCTTATTAACAGCGGTTCTGACCTCAGCCAATGCTCTTGTTCCCGGAGGTTACATCGGAGGCCCGTGGGAAACCGCCCACGCCACCTTCTATGGTGGCAAGGATGCCTCCGGCACCATGGGTTCGTTTTCATGCATTTTTTTTAGGCGGCTAACTTAAACACCATCGAAAACTACTTTTAAGTCTAAACGAATATCCACCATGAGCGTTGAGGGAAAAATACATTTATTACACACCTTGATACCCATTAGGTTACATATTGCCCTTTGGTGTTTTCTTAGACCCATGATTGTATTCATTTAGACAATCGGGGTTAACCAAACTTTTAAGGGGTCGATCGGGATTTTTTTTATAAATATGACACTCATAATTTTTTTCTAAGCGAGGCATTAAATGTTTGTAGGGCTGTAAACGAACCGAACGAACACGAACAAATGTGTTATCGAACGAGATTTTATGTTCATGTTCGTTCATTAAGGAAATGAGTGTGTTCGCGAACACAAACGAATGCAAATAAATTTGGAGAACGTGACGAATGATAAAGGTAGATGGCCCAGAGAGTAGCACGGAGTAGCACTGGAACTTGAATCCCTTATTGTGGAACGGAGGTCGATTGTATTCGCCGTCGTAAATAATGAGAAAGGAAAGTGAAATGGTGCATAAAAAGGTGAAAGAGGGTTTCCTAGTTTAATTGTTAGGGTATAAAATAAATAAAAGTGTAATAATATAAAAAGTATAGAAAAAATATATTAAAGTATAAAAATCTTTAATTAAAACACAAACAAACGAACATAAACGTACGCAAATGAACGAATGTTCACGAACACCTTACCGAACGTTCACGAACACAATCGAACGAACGAGACCTTCGTTCATGTTCGTTCATTTAACTAATCGAACAAAATTTCTTGTTCATGTTCGTTTGTTTATTAAACGAACGAACATAAACGAACTTCCCGCCGAACGGTTCACGAACTGTTCGCTGAACGTTCGGTTCATTTACAGCCCTAAATGTTTGTATTGACCAAAGTGGTACGGGTTTAAGTCCCACAAAGTGAGAAGTAGATGGATTTTTAAAAGTAGATTTTAGTGGTTGTGTGTTTGCCATTAAAAAAAACACAAAGTGACATGATCTCTTAAAGTGTGTTTCAGTTTTTTACATTCAATTTTCTTGGGTTGTGAATTCAGGTGGAGCATGTGGGTACGGTAACCTGTACAGCCAAGGGTACGGCGTGAATACGGCGGCGCTAAGCATGGCGCTGTTCAACAATGGGCTGAGCTACGGTGCTTGTTTCGAGCTCAAGTGTGTGGATGACCCTAAATGGTGCCACCCCGGAAGCCCTTCTATTTTCATCACAGCCACCAATTTCTGCCCGCCAAACTTTGAACAACCTAGTGATAATGGTGGGTGGTGCAACCCCCTCGCGCCCATTTCGACCTTTCCATGCCTATGTTTCTCAAGATTGCGGAGTACCGCGCTAGCATCGTCCCCGTCTCTTATCGCCGGTTTGTTTTCTTTAACCTTTCGCATTATATTTCATGGGTTTAAATTCTTGCAAGTGGAAGATTATTAAGGGATGAATATTTAGGTGTCAAAAAGTTGTTAAAACTTATGTTTTTTTTTCAGATACTATCTTGTTTGTTAGATTGACACAAAAGAATAATACACCATTTATCTTAGCAAAAGAGTTTGTTTATTATTATTATTGTTGTTTACCTTTATAATACGAGAAGCCTTAAAAAGGTCGACCCAGTCTAATTTTTTTTTTCTAGCAGATTATACATAATTATTTTTTTTAACTAAGTGTTTAGCATGTTACACTAAAAGGGTTGTTTGTTTAGCTCTAATGAGGATCTTAATGATTACCTCTTACTGGTTCAGCACTTAATGGTTCAGAGTGTTTGTTTCGCGAGCAGATGTCTGAATGGTTCAGACATTTGTCTCTGAATGGTTAAGCATTATACTGAGTCTGAGTGGTTAAGACATCTAATCTGAATTGGTTAGTAATTTGTCTCTGAACGGTTAAGCATTATATTGACTCTTAATGGTTCAAACCTCTTATTGGTTCAGCATTTAACCATTCAAAAGTTGACAAACAGCCCGTAATTCTATTAAATTTTGTTTATAGAGATTTTGATTTAATTTTTGTAAAGTTATCTATTATAATAATTAGGTACCGGCACCGAAAATGCTCAGTACCATACGGTATAGTATTTGAAGGTAAAAATCAGTAAATACAGGTATATATGGTGCTAGACCGGTGTCGAACCGAAAGTAACGATTCTGAAAACGCCAAAAGGTGAGTACCAAATTGATACCGAAAATGATTGGTGTAGTAAATTTGGTACTGATACGATACCGGTTTGATTACAGGATTTGATATGATTTGCTCATCAATAATCTAAATATCCAAGTTAATTTTACATGCTACAATTCATTCATTATAGAAAAGGACAAAAAAAGAAAACAAAATAAGTTGTTGTGTATATAAAACCTCATTCAAACGAAATACAGTTTATTTACAGTGTGTATGAAAAGTAATCTAAACGGTGCAATTACTTGCGTTGCTACAGGATTTGATGAACTCGGCAGTGGCGGACCTAGGAATTTTTTCATAGGGGTGCGGAATATTTTTAAAAATTTTAGGCCCCAAGGTATATAAGTAAAAAAATTGGTTCGTATCGGGTCGGTTCGAGTCGGGTCGGGTCATGTAAAACAAAAGAACATCAAACTAAATTTATATAATCATCAAAACATGTCAAACCTTGTTATAAACATAATTAAAACGTCGCCCTACGCGTTTTCATTTTCTGAAATCTATCCAAAACATCATCTAAACCTACTTTCTTAAGCAACTCTTTCTCTATATAACATATACAACTATCACTTAAGTTCTCATCGTCAATCCGATTACGCAAGTCGGTCTTCACATTCTTCATTGCTGAAAAACATCTTTCAACGGTTGCGGTTGCAACGGGTTAAGCTTTAATAACCGATATACCAATGTAAAAGTTACGTGAATATTTGTTGAAACCATTAACCTTACAAGACTTGACAAACATATTACATAATGTATCAAGTATTCAAGCCCTAGAAATCATAATGTAAATCACATTAAAAATCATCTAAACATCGTATACACCATGTAACACCCCAAAAATGAAAACACAATAAAGATCAGTGTGGATAAATAATAAACTTAATATGATTAAGTTTATGTACCACGACCTCAGAACTACATACTGGTGGCCTAGCATGAAGGCCCACATAGCAACTTACGTCAGCAAGTGTTTGACTTGTGCGAGAGTCAAAGTCGAATATCAGAAACCTTCAGGCCTACTCCAACAACCAGAGATACCACAATGGAAATGGGAGCAAATTTCCATGGATTTTGTTACTGGCCTGCCTAGATCCCAACGTGGTAACGATACTATTTGGGTGATCGTGGATCGACTCACAAAGTCTGCACACTTCTTGGCTATCAAGGAAACGGATAAGTTCTCCACTTTAGCAGACGTATATCTTAAGGAAGTTGTCTCGAGGCACGGGGTGCCCACCTCTATTATCTCAGATCGTGATGCACGTTTTACTTCAGAACTGTGGCAAGCAATGCACAAGTCCTTTGGCTCACGTTTAGATATGAGCACAGCTTATCACCCACAAACGGATGGGCAATCTGAACGCACCATCCAGACCCTGGAAGACACGCTTAGGGCATGTGTGATTGACTTTGGCAACGGCTGGGAAAAGCATCTGCCACTTGTGGAATTTTCGTACAATAACAGCTACCACACCAGCATTAAAGTTGCTCCGTTTGAGGCATTATACGGGCGTAAATGCCGGTCACCTCTTTGTTGGGCAGAGGTGGGGGATAGTCAGATCACTGGCCCAGAACTTGTGGTAGACACAACAGAAAGAATTGCTCAAATACGACAACGAATGGCGGCAGCTCGTGACCGTCAGAAAAGCTACGCCGATAAGGGCAGGAAACCACTCGAGCTCCAGGTTGGGGAGCGAGTGCTACTCAAAGTTTCACCCTGGAAGGCTGTGGTTCGTTTTGGTAAACGAGGCAAACTTAACCCGCGATACGTCGGACCTTTTGAAATCATAGAGAAAATAGGCAAGGTGGCCTACAAACTGAACCTACCAACAGAACTCAGTGCAGTTCACAACGTTTTCCACGTGTCGAATCTGAAGAAGTGCCTGTCAGATGAGACCCTCATAGTTCCTTTGAAGGAGCTCACTATCGACGAGCAGTTACGATTCGTCGAGGAACCAGTTGAAATCACGGACCGGGACGTTAAGGTCCTCAAGCGTACTAGAATACCTCTCGTTCGAGTTCGTTGGAACTCTCGTCGCGGCCCAGAGTTCACCTGGGAACGCGAAGATCAAATGAAACAAAAGTATCCCCAACTATTCGCAAACAGTACAACCACTAGTGAGGCTGAAGCTACGGAATTTCGGGACGAAATTCCAGATCAACGGGGGGAGGATGTGACACCCCAGGAAAACCATGCAACTTAACTAGCTTCCTCAGTGAGTACGTGCTAAATTTCGGGACGAAATTTCTTTCAACTTGGGGATAATGTGACAACTCGTATTCCAGAACCTATCTTTGCATTAATGTAACGTATGTGAACACTATGTGATTGTATGAACTTTGATGATTAATGAAATGTTATGTTTGATAGGTGTTTTGTGTAAAGTATGTATGTATATAAACGAGCCCAATCGCACAACAACCCGAACGCACAAGCCTTTGAGCTGTGGTTCCTTAACACTCTCGGCCCACACCTCTTTGGTGAGTGAACCGAATGGGCAGCCCATTAGGAGGGTTCGGCCCACTCCCTTGTGTCGCATAACTCAAGAGAGGAGTGTATACTCCTCATTTGTTGCAACTCTCATAACACACAAACCCTAGTGCTCTCCTCCCTCTCTCTAACTTGACGGCAGCCACACCTCTCCTTTCCATAGAAGATCTCTTGGATTCGGACCATTCTTGTGTTATATCGGTTAGTGTTCTAATCGTTTAATTGCATAATAGATGATGTGTAAGCCTACATGATGATCTAGGGATGTTATGTGTTTGATTATGATTTATGTTCATGAACTCGGCTCACATGTGTAATTGATAATGTTCATATAACTTGGCATTTGCATGTTAATGATCAAGAACCGATTGTATATTAACCGGCTATGATGTGTTGTTATTCGGATGATGATGTATTGTCATGATAGTATGAATGAATGTAATCGGCTATATAGGTGTTTGGTTGGATTTGTAGATAATGAACGGGTCGAATGAAGGATGAAGTTTGACGTTCATGAGTAATGAAATCTCACATGAATAAGTCAAGCAAGATAAATAAAGTGTAAAAGCTTGGTAGTGCAAGTAAGCGCAAACCTCATAATGGAAGCGCGAAATATTAATGAACCTATGTGACGGGTTGTAAAGGAATGTAGATAGGAAAAACGCAAACTAGCGAAACAAGAAAGTTAAAAACACTAAGATAAAGAAACCGGGTAACGGGTCGTAAAGAAGTATAGGTAAGAATCGGGTAACGGTAAGCGTAGGACAAACCGACGTGTAAATGACGATAAAAGTCATAAGGTCGGAAAGATAATTCGAAAGAAAACAAATGTAGCCTTAGACTACGGTCAAGGTTAAATGAAATCCAAAAAAAAAAATAATAATTAAAAGTAAATAATTCTAAACATAAAAAGAGGTGCCTTGATGCTATATGTATACAACTATACATACAGTTGAATAAAGACCCGAATAAAAGATAATCTACGGGATCATCATGACCTACGGGATTATAATTAATGTTAAATCTACGGGACCAAAAGACCCTCGGGTCACGAATAGAAAGAAATGAACTGATGGGGTTTTACCTTAAAAAGGTGAAAATCTAAAGAAAAAGCCTACGATGCTAAGTAAAGGAACCTACAGGTTTCTTGGGTAAAGCGTGGAAAACTGGTCACAGTTCTCCATGTAAAATAATAACGGTCAGGAATAAAACTTAGACGGAAATTCCTAGACTTGAGAGAAAAAGAAGTAAGACAGAGAAAACGTAAACTAAAAATTTAGTTTTTAGTCAAAAGCAGTGTTCTAACAAACATAAGTAATATGAGGGGATTTAGAAAATCTTAAACACACATAAGGCCGGAGATGGCAAAATAGTATACCCGGATGATGGGGTATGAAGTGACGGCGACTAATTAGTTTAGCCGGTAAAACTAATCAAAGTTAAGAAAATGTCCTGACAAATACAAAGCGCTTGTTAATATAAGACAAGCTCGGGATAAACATGTTAATAAACTGATGATACTAAGTGATCGAGTGACGACTCGGTTAAAAAGGTGCAAAGGATAAGGAATAAGAGGTGAAAGCCTCGGTCAGTGAGGACTTACACATAAAAGACACCGAAGGAACAAATATCATCAAAAACGAAACTAAGTTCGTTTAGTCAAAAATTAAAAGAACTACGTAAATAAGGTTTCGGGGACGAAACCTCTTTAAGGGGGTAGACTTGTAACACCCAAAAAACGGGTTTGGTAACCAAACCACGTTAATGTTAATGATGGGTAAAATACCGTTAGTGGTGAAAATTTACCCGGTAAATATTAGGATTTAAGTAAACAAATCTAATATTAATTAAAAAGAGGACATATACTTTGAGAAAACAAAGTATATAAAAGGTCCGAGTTAACGGGACTTAAAATATAATGAGTTATAACTTCCCGAACCTATTAAGTTAACTAGGAATAATTAACCTAGTTAGTAGTATGTGGTTAAATGATAAATGGTGAGTAGTAGCTTCAATTTATCAAGATAAAAACATGAGGGACTAATGTTGTCAAGTGAGGAACTTATATTGATTAAAAATAAAAAAAATAAAACACAACACAACACACACTGGATATGTGTGTGCGTGCGTGAAATCTCCCAGGAGAAGAAGAAAGGGTTAAAAACCCTAACTTCAGCAAAATCAACAAATTGAAGCTTGATTCAAGCCCCAAATCGACGCATGAATACATAGAAACGATCACCTAGTCGTGAGGATCGTAAGGTATGTCGAATTTTTGATATTTATGAAGTTGAGAATGCTTGATGTACATAAGAAATTCGAAATTGATGTTGCATGATTGTGGTAAGGATGATATTGAAGTGAAATAGTGTTTAGGAGTAAACCCTAGACAAGAATATATTGAAATTATGCCTAGCTTAAGTAAATTCAGATTTTGTTGATTCTAAATCCATGTATGAGATGTTTTTAGGGTTTTGATTGCCAAAAATTAGTGTTATGATGTCAAGAACATGCTTAAATTGAAAGCTGAATTCAAACAGCTCCTGATCAGAATTTACAGCCGATTTGTATTGGCTGTAACCTGAACAAAACGTGACAAAAACATGTGTTTCTTGAGTCTAAAATGTAATTCCAGGAAATATCTTTAAAACCCCACTGGAATCGTATTTTTTCGACGAAAATTGAGCGTTTTATGAATATTTCCGTATCAAAGGTTCAAGCTGCGTTTTCTGGCAGAATTTGCAGCCCATTACGAATGTCATAACTCAATTTAGGAATTTAGTTACTGTAGATAGTTTTAAGCGATTAAAAGAATCGCCAATTGGAATTTCGTCAATCGGATAAACGAGAAATTTTTAATGAATTTTTCCGTAAGCTGCAGTCAGAAGTGACGAATCTGATTACAGCTTAGTAAATGAATTTTTACGAATTTTTGGTAAAGAGTTAGATCTTGAAATTTTAACACAAGGCCTAACCCTCCGAGAGGTACGCCACATAAAAAATCATAATTTTTGAAGACTTGTAAACAGGTTAAACAAGTCACAAAAAACAGACCATTTTTCAGTGATATGAAATGCCTGAATGAAATCGCGGTCTACTTGGTTGTGTGTAAAATTTGATTTCATTAAGAGTTCGGATGAAATGTGCCTAAGTGAGTTCAATGAACCAAATGTGCATTTTAATATGTTGATAAGTCAATTGACTTTTAAAAAGTCAAACCGACCAATGATTAGATCGAATGATAATTTTGATATGGTCGAATGATAAATTCGACATAAACCCCGTAGGATGGAATAGTCGTAAACGATTATGACTAATCTAACAGTCTTACGAATTGTGATGATGATAGTTTGACTCTAGACAAGCTAGATGAAGACTTGGGAAAGAAGCGGGTCAAATGGATCGAGTACGCGGAAAAAGGACATAACCGGATGCAAGGTAAGTGAAACTTACACCTTTTAGTAAAATAAATGTTCATCCTATAAGTTTCAAATACAATAAGGATAATATTCAAGATATGGTTCCTGACGCGAAATAATACGGGTCGGAACTAACATAAATGATAAAAACCATGTTTAATGGTAAAAGAGATAGAACGGTAAATTAGCCATGAAAAGCTAATTATAAAAATGGGTTTTTGAACGGTTACTATAAGTAAGCCTAATGAATAAAAAGAATAAAACGGGTCAAATGGTAATGTGGATACCATTTGACAAATATCGACTAATAAGCACTTGTCGAGTTTTATGCTTACAGGATAAAGCGGCTTATGAATTAGCGTTGCTATGAATTAGCAAATTTTTGAGACAAGGTATTAAAACGGGTCAATGTATTGATCCGAGCCAGGTACGTATAATTATGTTGTAGTGAAAAGTGCTAATTTGGTCAATAATTGGTGAGAGTCTTTCGTCGTAAAATAAGAGACTAGAATTGACCAAAAAGCCCTTAACGGGCGAACCAGGTAAACGACCGTTAGAGTTTGTTTAGAAACTTGTTTATTGATTTTGAAACCCTTAGATTCATATAAAAAGTATAGGCAAAAACGTTTGCGGGTCAAAATATACTAAGAAGTAAATTGTGGTTAAATGCTTAGATAGATACAAATGAATCGGTGAATGTAAACGCCTACGTAAACTCTACGATGGGAGCGAAAACGTTAAGGTTCGACAAGCCCGGGATGGGTAAAATGATAGGAATTAACTATTTTCTTTTTAGAGCATGTAGTGAAATAATAATGCCAAACAGGTCGAATAATCACCTAAAGGATTTATGAGCCAACATTGGATAAATCAGATTTTTATGCAAACCAAGGTGATAAACGGGTCCGTAATTTAATTACGGACGCGTAGGAAAAAGAATCGTGTGAAACGGATAACTAGAACGAAAGTTATGGCACTTTAAAGTTTGATTTTCGATTAATAACCATAGCTGGCAGATATGCAGGTTCCAGGAATGGACCTGCTGGAAAATGGTCTCCCTCGCGCCACGCGAGGGAGTGTGGTAAATCTAGCGTTCCACGCGACGGATGTCGCGGCACGCGAAAGATGAGAAGAAGCCTCACGTGTGGCGCGAGAGGCATGAATCCGAAAAGAAAAATATAATCGAGAGGCATGAATCCGAAAAGAAAAATATAATATATATATATATATTGTTTTAGTTGGTTGATGCTATGAACTTGGTTAAACTCATTTTTACGCTATCAAAACAAACTTTCATGTTGGTTTTGATCATAGGTATATTACGGGATGCCGGATGATGATCAAGCTAATCGAAGAACTGAACACACGAGATTAAAGCTTCTGCACGGCCTTATGTCGTAACTTTTAAACGACGAACCCAACTACATTGTTGTAAAACTTTTAAACTGTAAAAGTTTTTAATAAACCCGTATTTTTATATGTGATATGTATATGTAAATGCACAATTAATTGTAGTTATTGGTACTAGAACTCTCTTAAAATAGTAAGGGTGTTACACCTTTGCCTAACACTTCGTGGACAAGGTAAGGACCCTCCCACTTAGGTGCTAGTTTTCCAGGGCCCTCAGCATTAGCGGCTTCATTATCCCGGAACACATACTCTCCTGGGTTGTATGGACATATGCACACCCTCGCATTGTAGTATCTTTCCAGTTGAGTTTTTTACTTGGGCTCTTATATGGCTGCGTTCTCGTGCTGTTCCTCAAGTAGGTCCAAGTCCAGTCGGCGCTCTGCCTCATTGTCGATTGCATTAACTACTCTTAAGCGAGGAGAGGGGATGCTGATTTCAGCTGGGATGACTGCCTCCGAGCCATAGACAAGGCTGAAGGGAGTCTCGCCATTGCTCGTCTTGGGCATGGTGCGATGAGCCCATAAAATGCTTGGGAGCTCATCGACCCACCCTCTTCGTTTCGTGCCCAGTCGGGCTTTGATCCCTTCCACGATGCTCTTGTTGACACTTTGCACCTGGCCGTTGCCCTGAGGGTGCGCAACAGAGGAGAATGTGTGTTCTATGTTCAGCTCTTTCATCCACAGCAGGAGATATTTAGAGGCAAAATTCGTGCCATTGTCTGTAACTATCTTACGTGGAAGGCCGAAGCGACAGATGATGTGCTCCCAAATGAACTTTCGCACAATCAATCATTGCCAATGTTGATGCTAAGGCCTTTGCCTCCATCCATTTTGTGAAGTAATCGACGACCACGATGATGAACTTAATCGCGTCGGGTGCCTCGGGGAAAGGTCCTACCATATCAATGCCCCATTGCTGAAAGGGCCATGCTGTTGAAACCGGGATCAGATCATTCTTTGGCCGGAGGGTCTTTGGCGCATGCCTTTGGCAGGCATCTTATTTGCGCAATTCATTCATGGCATCAACGTGCATGCCCGACCAATAGTATCCAGCGTTCATAATTTTTGCCACGACCATGCGCGACTTTGGTTTGTATGATTCATGTTTCTTTTGCAAACGGTTGAAAACTGAAGAGCTTTCTTCTTGAAGGTACGTGGAATGGTTTTCATCAGTGTTGTTTTCCCACTCGTTGTTGAAGTTGCGCGGCCCAAGCCGGCTACTTAGTGGACGTCTGTGCTGCGCATGAGAGGGGTGCTCATAATAACTGTCTGTTTCATCATATGTGTCGTGCGTATTGTGTGCGCTTAGTCTTCTTTGAGAAGCGTGCCTCTCATGCTGCCTTTGTACTTTCTCTTGATGAGGTGTCTGGTGTGCTCACTACCTTGGTGTGGGAGTCGCGACAAGAGATAGTTCTGCTTGCAGAATTGCCTATTACGCGCTCAGTTGCGAGTATACGAGATTCAAGGTAGCTTGTTGCTTGGCATATCAGGTGTCACACCCCAGCCGATGGCGGAATCATCGGGACGCGACACTAGGCGAACCAGATTGCTCAAGAGAATCCATAACAACTATTAAGCGACAATATTTTTAATACGTTTAATATCCCATACTATCAAACAAAATAATTCACAAATAGTTATTACAGACGTCAAAATCTCTCAAACAAGTTCCAATCCGACAACCTAGATTTTGTTAGTTGAGTTTCTAGACGTCCTATCTTGATTTCAGCACAAAATCCAATCAACCTATCACATACGTTAAAATAAAGGTCAATACAATAATGTAAAAGTGAGTACACAAGTTTAGCATAGATATAGTATAAAAGCGTTTACGCATAACCACCATGTAACACGTAACGGGCGAAGCATGTAAACTACCAACAATGATACATCCTAACCACGTGGATACGAGTGGAGTATGCGTGACACATGTTCACTGAAGCGAGCACGTGAAGTAAAGTATGTGATCCTTAGCAACCCCTGACAAATCAGGTGCTGAGTCCAAACTATAGTACTATCGTATCTAAAGGCGGTCTAGCAAGTAACATTATATAAGCATAGTACAAGCATTCAACAAATCACGTATAGCATGCGGGAGCGGTTAGCGTTTATAAAAGTGTTTGTGTTGTGTGTTGTGTTTTGATAGAGAACGTATGTAACACCCAAAAGTGCGTTAAGGGAAAAAGGGTTCGAGTATACTCACAGTGCGTTTTTAACTGCTAGACATGCACGAAAATGGATTAAAGTGAGCGCCGGATCAACCTGCGTATGGGAACAGAAGTGTAAGTCCTCCATGGTACTGAAACGGTCGAAAATCGGAGTGTCGGTAGGAAACAGAAGCCTCGTACGAAGTTGTGCCTTCGTACGAAGGTGGGACTTCGCACTTGTGCAGCTTCCGTTGTCCGAAATCGAGTGTCTTCGCGTCTGTCTTCAGAAAATTGAGTGTTCATCCCTCCTACCTTAAGCTACTACTAAGAGTCAGAGAGGTCTTTGTCTGAGTCACGGATTGAGAATCGGGCTGTTAGGTGTGAAGTCAGGGCCTTCGTACGAAGGTAGTGTGATGCGTGTGAAGTGTCGTATAGATTTAATGTATATTTTAAGCCATTTTACACTTTTTTAGCCAAGTTTTAAATTTATAAAACACGATATTTAATAACACTAAACACACATATGGGCAAGTGCACCCATCGTGAGCATAGTATAGTGTTGGTAAGATACCGAGGTCGTCCAAGGACACAAGGCAAAATGATAGTTAAATGTGGGTTAAAGATTAGAGTTGTAAATAGCAACTAAGTGTAGGGGGTAAAGTGCAAAAGTGATTAAACTTAAAATTATTAAAAACAAATTAAAACCAAAAACACAGTGGATGTGTCTGGGATCGATCGAACAGGAAGGAGAGGGTGAAAACCCTTGCTTTTGCTAATTCCCTCAATTGATCAAGAGATTCAAGCCAAATCTGTTGCATGTCTCAAGATTTTTGAAAATCTAAACCTAGTTAGTGAAGTGGTAAGTTCAATTTTCTGAAATTATGCTTTGTAACAAGAAGGGTTCAACCCAATTCGATTTCTTTGATCCAAAGTGAGAAATCCTAGTTAGAATTGCTTCCTAGAACAGGAATTGTGTTGATTTTAGGTTGCATGAAAGGATTATAGCAAAAACCCACTTGTTAAGAAGTTAGTAAGGGTTTGATGATTATGAGAAATCATAAAACTAGGAAGTTAGTGTATAAGCTTGTTGTAATGTAGGCGTAAAGGAAGAAGGTACAAGCACCAAGAAGACGGAAGGTGTACAAGATCGAGGTATGTTCCGTGCATACAAAACCTTACTTAAATTTTGTTTATAATTTTGATGAACAATCCGAGTTATAATGCATATGGTTATTAGTAAATGAATAACAAGCTCCTTGTGGGTTTGATTATGCTAACGAAAGTTACGATAAGCTATGCAAGTCGACCGGTTCGAATTGAACAAGTCGAGTAAGAATATGGTACCATCCGTTTAGAACGGGTGGTCATGAATGCAATAAGGAATGTATGAAGTTCAATCCATTTAACGGATAGAACGAGGGATTTATGCCGAAAGTAATCAACCCGATGTTACCGGGTCGTAAGAGTATAATTGCATCTCATTATGAGAGTATATGCCAATCCATCTAGTTGGATAATCATAAGCGTAAGAGAAATGAAAGAATATAAACGAATGGAATTATATTGATGTTGATTGTAAGCGAATCAAGTATTATGATTAACTTTTTAAGGTTTGTTGTGAATGTAGGTAAATCCTCATCTTAGGCGACTTGGAGAATTGGAGCGAGCACGTGTTCTTGATATGTCATGCCAATCGCTTCCGCTAGTTGTTTTAATGTTTTGTGTTAAATACTTGTCTATTTTGCATAACCTTGTTAGTCGTCATACTTTTCAAAACTTGTTGATTTGGTTTTAGTAGTATGTTGTTGAACAAACCGTAGTGTTGTATTTAGTATGATTATAATTCTAACAGGGATATACTCGTCTTATGAACGGGTCATGCCCAAATTCTGTCAAAAGTTTTTATGAATGTTGTAAAATGCAAGCTCTTTAAATCATTAAAGTTGTATTTTATCAATATGAATAAGCGGTCCTTACAAGTTGGTATCAGAGCCTAGGTTTGAGGGATTCGAGCTTTAACGCGATGCTTGAACTCAAACCGACGGCTCAATCGAAAGTGTGCTCGCTCCAAGATCGCCCATGAGGTAACGTTTAAGTTATAAACAAATTGCAAGTGTGTTTATTATGAGTTTGATGAAAATAATAAAATAGATATGTGGGGAGGTCAAATGAGAAGTTCAGGAGCTGTAGAGCCTAAACGGAATGGAAAGCTAACGAGAATGCTTAAAAATCGATCTGCAGCGTTTCTGCTAAACTAAAGCCCGTCGCCGACGGCATACCCCCGTCTGACGCCCTAACACCCTGTCTACGGGTAAACTTGTCCGACGCCCATTTTAAGAGCCCGTCGCCGACGGGCATCCTAGCCGTCGCCAACGGCTTACACAATATCAGTTCGCTGATTTTTTTTTTTTGTTTTTCACGTTTTGTGTTGCCGGGCTATCCAAAAACTTATTTCATGACTACGTAGAATTCATATAAGGCTTAATAGGTATATGTAATCACAATTAGTGATTTCAACAAGAATGAATTCGTAAGAATCAAAAGTGATGAACCGAATGACATGAGATGGATTAAGTAAATGCTGATTAATGAACAATGATATACTGAAAGTTTGTGATTTGTATTAAACGAAAACATGACATTGTGTAGATGGCTGATGCAAGAAACATTAATGATGATGATGATACTGCTCGTCAAGAAACATTTTACAATAAAGTCACGGAAGTGGCAGAAGGGGTTATGCAAGCTAATCTCCCACGATTAGCTCAAGAAGTAGAAAGTCGGGTGTTGGGAGTTGTGGATGCCATGATGACTAGCAAGATTGAAGAACTGAAAGAACTGCTGGAGGGATCTAAGAGCAAAAGCAAAGAACGACGGTGCACATATAAAGACTTTATGGCGTGCAATCCCGCAACGTATGATGGTAAAATCGACACGATCGCATGCCAAAGATGGATTTCAAATATAGAAGCAGTATTTATTCGAAGTCGTTGTGATAATGAAGATAAGGTAATGTTCGCTACTGGCCAACTCACTCTTCAGGCGAAGGATTGGTGGGATGCACACAGTAAAGAAATAGGGGAAGATAGACTCCAAGTGATGACTTGGCAAGAATTTAAGGAACCCTTTATGAGATACCATTGCCCTCAGTCGGCTATTGATAAGATCCAGGAGGATTTCTTGCGCCTCCGACAGAAAAACGAGTCGATAAATGAAATATCAAATACTTTCATGGATAAGATGAAGTTCTGTGGGGATTTTGTGAAGACTGAAAGGATGAAGATCAATCGCTTTTACGGGGTGTTAAAGGCGGAATTTAGGGAGTTCATTACTCCTTCGAAATGTGAGACCCTTGATGAGCTCATCAATCTGGCACGGGATAGAGAAATCGAAATTAAGAGGCAAGAAGAACGTGGGGAAAAGAGATCAAGCGAGAAAGGTGCTAGTTCGAGTCCATCCAAAAAGGGAAAGTATCAAGAGCAAGGAAGGAAAGATAAGTCGAAGGGTGGTATGACTCCTTGTAAGACTTGTGGAAAGCTTCATACTGGGGAGTGTCTGTTAGGCAAGAAGGGGTGCTACAAATGTGGTAAGGAGGGACATTCATCTTATCAATGTCCAAATAACCCGAAGACTTGTTTCAACTGTTTCGAAAAGGGGCATGTTAAATCGGAGTGTCCAAAACTCCAACAAGGATCAAAGAAGGAGGGAAAGAACGAAGAAAGCTCTAAAGCGAAGGGGAGGATGTTCCAAATCACCTCCGAAGAAGCTAAGTCTCATCCGAATGTGGTTTCAGGTATCTTTCTATTAAACACCATACCGGTTTATGTTTTGTTTGATACCGGGGCCACTATGTCGTTTATTTCAAATGAAATCATACAATATCCTTCATTTAAGATCGAACGAATGCCGATGCCTTTAGAAGTAGAAATAGCTGATAGTAAGATTTATATGTTACACGAGATTTGTAAAAATTGCAAATTTACCATAGAAGATGAAGAATTCGATATCGACCTCATACCTATGGTTTTGGGGGAATTCAAAATGATAGTGGGTATGGATTGGATGACCCGACACCAAGCGGGAATTAATTGTGAAACTAAAACAGTACATGTCCAGTCCCCAAGTGGAAAACGAATAACTATACAAGGCGAGAGAAGGATGGAAGCGAAACTCTGTACCCTCGTTCAAGCCGCTAAATATACACTTAACGGGGGTAGGGCATACCTAGCTTACGTGATAGATGTTCAACAAGGTTTCCCGAAGCTTGAGGACGTGGAGATAGTGAATGAATTTCCGGATGTATTTCCGGAAGAATTGCCGGGACTTCCCCCCGAAAGAGAAATAGAGTTTCGCATTGAATTGAATCCGGTTGCGAAGGCTCCTTATAGATTGGCTCCCACCGAGATGCGGGAGCTAATGACACAATTACAAGACTTGTTAGATAAGGGCTTTATACGTCCGAGTGTGTCACCTTGGGGAGCGCCTGTCTTATTTGTTAAGAAGAAAGACGGGTCGATGCGCATGTGCATTGACTACAGAGAATTAAACAAGCTAACCATCAAGAACCGCTACCCTTTACCTAGAATTGACGATCTTTTTGATCAATTGCAAGGGGCGAGTTGGTTCTCCAAGATAGATCTGCGTTCGGGGTACCATCAAGTTAGAGTACGGGAAGAAGATATTCCGAAAACCGCATTCAGAACCCGTTATGGGCATTATGAATTTTTAGTCATGTCTTTTGGATTGACGAATGCGCCGGCTGCGTTTATGGATCTTATGAACCGGGTATGTCGACCCATGTTTGATAAATCGGTGATCGTGTTCATAGATGATATTCTAGTCTACTCTCGAAGCAAGGCCGAACATGCAAGACATTTGCGTGAAGTACTTGAAGTTCTACGTAAGGAGAAACTCTACGCGAAATTCTCAAAATGCGCCTTTTGGCTCAGAGAGGTGCAGTTTCTGGGTCATGTGATCAATTCGGAGGGTGTCTTAGTAGATCCGTCAAAGATTGACGCCGTAATGAAATGGGTTCCTCCGAAGAACCCGACTGAAATAAGAAGTTTTCTAGGCCTTGCGGGATATTACAGAAGGTTCATACAGGATTTTTCAAAAATAGCTTTACCCTTAACAAAACTGACGAGGAAGAAAGAGAAATTTGTGTGGGGTAAAGAACAGGAAGAAGCCTTTCGAGTATTAAAAGAGAAATTATCATGTCCCCCGGTCTTGACATTACCGGATGGGACTGAAGACCTGGTGGTCTATTCAGACGCGTCACACCAGGGTTTAGGTTGCGTTTTGATGCAAAGGGGAAGGGTTATCGCTTATGCTTCACGACAACTGAAACTGCATGAAGTAAACTACCCAACACACGATTTGGAACTGGCAGCGGTAGTATTTGCCTTAAAGATTTGGAGGCATTATCTATATGGCGTGAAATGCACAATTTACTCGGATCACAAAAGCCTTAAATATTTCTTTGAGCAGAAAGACTTAAACATGAGGCAACGGAGGTGGTTAGAACTTATCAAAGATTACGATTGTGATATCCTTTATCACCCGGGAAAAGCGAATGTGGTAGCCGACGCGTTAAGCCGAAAAGAGTATCCGTCTCCCATTCGAGTAAAATCCATGAAGATGATAGTTACGCCACGATTACTCGAGACGATACGTGATTCCCAAATAAAGTCGCTTGGAGCGGAAGACTTAAAGAAAGAAAGATTGAAAGGTGTAACCGATAAACTAGAAGAAAATTCGATCGGACTCAAGACGAGATTCGGCCGAATTTGGATACCTCGTTTCTGTGAAGTCACGACTGCTTTACTTGAAGAAGCTCATAAGTCACGGTATTTGGTTCACCCCGGGGCTACAAAGATGTATCAGGACTTGAAGACCAATTATTGGTGGCCGGGGATGAAACGTGATATCGTTAAGTATGTCGCGAAATGCTTAACATGTTCCCAAATGAAAGCAGAGCATCAAAAACCATACGGGGAGTTGCAGCCTTTAGAGATCCCGGTATGGAAATGGGAGGAACTACCAATGGATTTGGTAACCAAACTTCCTAGAACGAAAAAGGGGCATGATACAATATGGGTAATCGTAGATCGGCTTACGAAAAGCGCTCATTTTCTACCCATCAAAGAGGCTTACTCTTCCGAGAAAATGGCAGAAATATATATGAATGAGATCATATCTCGACACGGGGTACCCGTGTCAATCGTCTCGGACCGGGACACCAGATTTACCTCCCGGTACTGGCAAAATTTTCACGAGAGTGTGGGCACGAGGTTACACATAAGCACCGCCTACCACCCTCAGACTGACGGCCAGTCAGAAAGAACCATTCAAACACTTGTCGATATGCTGAGAGCGTGTGCATTAGACTTTGGGGGAAGCTGGGATGACCATCTACCCCTAGTGGAATTCTCTTATAATAATAGTTACCATAATGGCATTAAAATGGCTCCTTATGAACTACTGTATGGGAGAAAATGTAGAACTCCCGTATGTTGGGGTGAAGTGGGACAAAGAGAGCTTGCGCCAAGTGATCTAATAGCAGTAACAAATGAAAAGATAAAATTGGTAAGAGCTCGACTGAAAGCAGCCCAGGATCGGCAAAAAGCTTACGCAAACAAGAAAAGGCGTCCTATTGAATTTCAAGTCGGAGATTTCGTTCTGCTGAAAGTGTCCCCATGGAAGGGTATAATCCACTTTCGCAAACGGGGCAAATTAGGTCCTCGATATATTGGACCGTTCAAAATCTTGGCGCGAGTTGGAAAGGTTGCATATCGATTAGAATTACCGCCTACTCTATATGGGATTCATAATACCTTCCACGTGTCACAGTTAAGGAAGTGTCTTGCGGACGAAACAGCATTAGTACCTCTCGATGACATCGAGTTGAAAGAGGGGTTGAATTATGTCGAAAGACCCATAGCCATTAAAGACGTCAAGGTGAAGAATCTCCGCAACAAAGCTGTTAGACAAGTGTTAGTTCAATAGCAACACAGAAAGGGGTCGGAACTCACATGGGAAGCGGAAGACGAAATGAGGAAGCACTATCCTTTTCTGTTTGGTATGTGCACATTTAAATTTGTTGTTTAAACAGGTTTCGGGGACGAAACCTCTTTTAAGGGGGGTAGACTTGTAACACCCCAAAAATGAAAACACAATAAAGATCAGTGTGGATAAATAATAAACTTAATATGATTAAGTTTATGGCAAAATGATAGTTAAATGTGGGTTAAAGATTAGAGTTGTAAATAGCAACTAAGTGTAGGGGGTAAAGTGCAAAAGTGATTAAACTTAAAATTATTAAAAACAAATTAAAACCCCAAACACAGTGGATGTGTATGGGATCGATCGAACAGGAAGGAGAGGGTGAAAACCCTTGCTTTTGCTAATTCCCTCAATTGATCAAGAGATTCAAGCCAAATCTGTTGCATGTCTCAAGATTTTCGAAAATCTAAACCTAGTTAGTGAAGTGGTAAGTTCAATTTTCTGAAATTATGCTTTGTAACAAGAAGGGTTCAACCCAATTCGATTTCTTTGATCCAAAGTGAGAAATCCTAGTTAGAATTGCTTCCTAGAACAGGAATTGTGTTGATTTTAGGTTGCATGAAAGGATTATAGCAAAAACCCACTTGTTAAGAAGTTAGTAAGGGTTTGATGATTATGAGAAATCATAAAACTAGGAAGTTAGTGTATAAGCTTGTTGTGATACTTGAATAATGAATGAAATTGATATAGAATGAAATAGCTAGGTGAATTTGAATGAATGAAATTGTTGTGTGATGATTAACTAGTAAGAATATGCTTTATAGACTTGTACCATGTACCTTAACTACAATGCCTACCAAGTGTTCGATAAAATGCTTGAAAGATGAATGTATATGTATTACGGAAAAATGGTAGAATGAATTGATAGACTAAATGAAAGAATGAATGTTGTAATGTAGGCGTAAAGAAAAAAGGTACAAGCACCAAGAAGACGGAAGGTGTGCAAGATCGAGGTATGTTCCGTACATACAAAACCTTACTTAAATTTTGTTTATAATTTTGATGAACAGTCCGAGTTATAATGCATATGGTTATTAGTAAATGAATAACAAGCTCCTTGTGGGTTTGATTATGCTAACGAAAGTTACGATAAGCTATGCAAGTCGACCGGTTCGAATTGAACAAGTCGAGTAAGAATATGGTACCATCCGTTTAGAACGGGTGGTCATGAATGCAATAAGGAATGTATGAAGTTCAATCCATTTAACGGATAGAACGAGGGATTTATGCCGAAAGTAATCAACCCGATGTTACCGGGTCGTAAGAGTACAATTGCATCTCATTATGAGAGTATATGCCAATCCATCTAGTTGGATAATCATAAGCGTAAGAGAAATGAAAGAATATAAACGAATGGAATTATATTGATGTTGATTGTAAGCGAATCAAGTATTATGATTAACTTTTTAAGGTTTGTTGTGAATGTAGGTAAATCCTCATCTTAGGCGACTTGGAGAATTGGAGCGAGCACGTGTTCTTGATATGTCATGCCAATCGCTTCCGCTAGTTGTTTTAATGTTTTGTGTTAAATACTTGTCTATTTTGCATAACCTTGTTAGTCGTCATACTTTTCAAAACTTGTTGATTTGGTTTTAGTAGTATGTTGTTGAACAAACCGTAGTGTTGTATTTAGTATGATTATAATTCTAACAGGGATATGCTCGTCTTATGAACGGGTCATGCCCAAATTTTGTCAAAAGTTTTTATGAATGTTGTAAAATGCAAGGTCTTTAAATCATTAAAGTTGTATTTTATCAATACGAATAAGCGGTCCTTACACACCATTTAAAAAAAAACCCAAACATCAGGTCTGATCGTATATAACCCACAAAAAAGACAAAATATCATCATCATCACTAAAAAATATACATATATAACCCACCACAAAATAACATATCATCACTAACAAGAAGCACACATGTCTCCTGCCATCAAAAATTCACTTCCGGTGGCTACCGATTCCGTCCCACCCCAGCATAATCAACCAAAAAATCATAAAAAATCAACCAAAAATCATCAAAAATAACAAATAAACTTACTCGTGTTCGATCGGCGGTGGTATGATGGCTGATTACAGTAGTATGTGGCTGGCTGATGTCTGATCGCTGGCGTGCGTGCAGGGATGATAGAGAGCGGGAGAGAATATGTAAGGGTTTTGGGCTTGTTTATTCTATTTTAGTTTGAAATATTGTTGATTTGCTAGGTTTGTTTATTGGGCTAAGACTTAGGAGTGGGCTAGTGTAAGGGATTGGGTATTTGGGTTTAGTTATTTAGATATTAAAAGTTATATAATTTAGGTAGTGTTTTAAAAAAAAGTAAGAGTTTACTAAAAAAAATTAAAATATAAATTGATAACACTTTTTACCTAAGGGGTGCGGAGGAAAAAATCCAAGGGGTGCGGACGGAAAATTTCAAGGGGTGCGGACGAAAAATTTCAAAGGGTGCGGACGGGATTTTCGACGGAACTTAGCACTAATTTTTTTTTCCCGGTGGTGCGCCCGCCCACCTTAGGCTAGCTTTAAGTCCGCCTTTGGAACTCGGTACCAACCAGCAAATACCGTTACCGGAAATCCCCAAAGTGGGTACCGGTACCGAATACAGCTGGTACGGTACGGAACCGGTCGGTACTGGTACGGTACCGGTATTTACGGGTAAAAACCGGTGAATACCGGTACAGAACTGAAACCGAAAATGTCAAAAGTCGTTACCAATTTGGTACCGAAAATATACCCGGTTTGGTAAATTTGATACCGATAACGATACCCGATACCATTTACTCATCCCCTTATGAAGTTACTGTTCATTCTGTTTTAAATTTAATTAATAATTAGCAAAATTCCTTCGCACGTTGCGCGGGAATTCAGTTGGTATCAATTTGTTTCATTACAATACCGGCACTTAGTATAACAATTGAGATATAAAACCCATAAAATAAAGTCATAATATGCCTAAAATAAGGTGACGTGTAACAAATATTAGTACGGTTCCGATAGTACGATACCGGCACTTAGTATAACAACTGAGATATAAAACCCATAAAATAAAGTCATAATATGCCTAAAATAAGGTGACGTGTAACAAATATTAGTACGGTTCCGATAGTACGATACCGGTATCAATGTTGTTTGATCGGAATTGACATGGTAACGATTTTGTTTAGACAGTATCACTCATATTCGTCCATGTACTGACACTAATTATGGCTTACGGTATAAAAAAAACTCTATACTGCTATGGAAATTGTTCGGACACTCTTTAAGCTAGCCCCTTCCTCTCGTAAATCAGTTTCCAAGCCTTTTAGTGATCGATGATATTAGCACATAGACATAAAAACAAATTATTTAAACAATTATTTTTTATTTAATAGAACAAAAAATCATCAGTTTTCTACAACTAATCACACTTCTAACATTTCTGATTTTATATCACCTCTAAACTAACTGTATACGTTTGTGGCGATAAAAATTAATTACCACCATTATTTTACTTCACGTGAACCTTTTTTGTTCGTATCAAGAAACCAAGCTACCAATTTCAGACCTAGGCTATTTTCTTTCCCAACACTAATAATTTATTGTTAAAACCATGTGCTATGAACCAGTATATTTTTAGTGGATTTGTAATCTGAATACCATTACGACATTACCACAAGAACCACACAACAACCACACAGTGTTTAATCTTTCTCTCTATACACCCTAACAGCCGATTGAATCCACAACCAGACAATGATTAATACCCAAAAGTAAACCATGGAAAAAAGAACCATTAGTTTCACAATTCACATTGATAAATTGCTTACACCATTGCAATGTTTTTGACATTTTGCTCTCTATGATATAACTTGTTTGGTGGTCACAGTCTTCTCAATCGCAGAGCGTTAATAATGTCAGTCTCGTTAATTCTGTTTCCCCGTCCATAAGTCTGATCGCCGGAGGTTGAAATTCGTCACGAAACACTATACCGCCCCTCATGGGGCTTCGTGCCACAGTCAATGTTGGATCTATGAAGAAAACGCCATCGCCGCTACCTTCTGAACACCAACTACTTCGACGCCGCTGCCATAGTTTGTCGCCGGTTCTTTACTTAAAACTCAGCCATCGTTGGTTGTCATCGTTGGTTGTCACCGTTGTACTCTCTCTCTCTCTTAGAAAAAAAGGTGAGTGATTATCATGTGGAAAGATCGGTGGCCACTTTGTAGACAACATCGTCGGTTGTGACTAATCTTCATCTCTTTCGCTCTGATCAGACTCCCCGTCTCTTACTTTTTCTCTCTCTCTCTCTTTTGTGTCTTTCTCTCTCTAGAGATTTCCCCTTCTGTCTCTTCCGTATCTCTTTCTCAATTTACTTTTTAAATGTCAACTAACGGCCGTTAACGTTAAGTTACTATTCATCGGCTATGTTTCAAATTAATATAGTTATACAATATATAGGTAAATTTATCAATAGCAATAGTATCACTAACCATGTATTACGATTTCTAAAGATATTTTTTCTTACTTATGATGATTTGTAAAAAAAAAATCTACATGTTATTCTAACTAGTGTTTTACAATTACGCGCGTTGCGCGAAAGACATTGGTGTTTTCGACCGACATCATTCTTCAAACGATTCGAGATAAACGATGCGTAACCAGTCATATCCGGCATCGTGGAGTGTATTAAAAAGGGAGCAATTGGACGATTGGATGCTAGGTTAGGTGTTTCTTGGAATGCCCACGGATTGTTCGGGTCAAAACCACGATTATGAGGATTCATTTTTCGTATTGTGGTTGGATAAGAATTTTTTTTTAAAATAAGATAGAGATGATTATAGAAGAGGTGGAGTAGTTGTGGTAAAAAAATGAATAGAAGTGTGAGTATTTATAGTGAATAATTTTTTTTTAAACACATAGCCATTGGCCAACGGCTAGCCCAAACGGCTACTTGTCTTGGCCAATGAGATCCCGTCATGTCATCTTGATAGCCCCGTCCAACGCCCGGGCTGAAACCCCCGCCCAAGGGGCCACGACGAAACCCAAGCCCACCCAGGGTGGTGACTTGGGCGTTTGTACCCAACCCATGCCACAACCCCCGCCCCCGGGCTGAAACCCCCGCCTAAGGGGCCACGCCGAAACCCAAGCCCACCCGGGGTGGTGACTTGGGCGTTTGTACCCAACCCACGCCACAACCCCCGCCCCATACCCCATATTCTAATATACCCCAAACGGCTACTTGTCTTGGCCAATGAGATCCCGTCATGTCATCTTGATAGCCCCGTCCAACGCCCGGGCTGAAACCCCCGCCCAAGGGGCCACGCCGAAACCCAAGCCCTCCCGGGGTGGTGACTTGGGCGTTTGTACCCAACCCACGCCACAACCCCCGCCCCCGGGCTGAAACCCCCGCCTAAGGGGCCACGCCGAAACCCAAGCCCACCCGGGGTGGTGACTTGGGCGTTTGTACCCAACTCACGCCACAACCCTCGCCCCATACCCCATATTCTAATATAGCCTAAATTAACTATTTTATCATATATGAAAATGAAATTAACTGTTCATGAAATTCACTGTTCATTGAGTTTTAATTTTATCATATATGAATTCTATTAAATATTTATGCATATGACATACTCTATTTCTATTAAATATTTTATTACCTCATAAAATATGATACCTTACATAAGTATATTTATGCACATGACTTACGCTTTAACATTTTCTTTTTTAGGGTGCCATGTCGTAAACAAGGAGGGATACGATTCACCATAACTAGTTTCCGCTATTACAACTTGGTTTTGATCACCAATGTTGCGGGTGCGGGGGATATCACTCAGGCTTGGGTTAAGGGTTCTAACATCGACTGGATGAGTCTTAAAAGAAACTGGGGCCAAAACTGGCAGTCAGATGAGGTGTTGATTGGACAATCACTTTCGTTTAAGGTGACAGCCAGTGATGGTCGCACTTCCATCTCAAAGAACATGGTACCTTCTAACTGGCCATTTGGGCAAACTTTTTCTGGAAACAATTTTTGAGTTTGAAAGCTGAATCGGGTTGAGAGTCGGTTTGGTTGACGGTCAATTTATCTGTTTTAGACTTTTAGTATTGGGACAATTTTATTTTTCTTATTTAAAGAAAAATAGGATTTTTTTAGTTACTATTGCTGAGGTGGCTATGCTTCATGTAGTGGCCCGCAGCTTGCTTTCCCTCTAATAAAACGCTAGATTTTTACCCGTGTCGGGCGTTACGGTGGCAACGTCACGTTTGTGACTTCTTTACACATTTTACGATGGTGATATTAACGTGTGGTGCACACGTGTAACGTGCCGTGTTTTTTACTTTATTACACACGTTACGTTAGTGACATGAATGTGGATATGCATAGATAAAAAGAATATAATGTCTTGCACGCTGCGGTGTAAAGTCTTAAAAGTAATTTAAACAAAAGAAGTGAAGTGTTGGAGAAGATGAGATGTGAAGTTATTAAGTAGAAATAATGGGTGGTCAAAGTTGTTAAATACCAAAAGTTAGGGGATCAGTGTATCACTTACCAAAAGATTAGGGATGAGTGTGTAAAGTCTATAAACTTGAGTGTTAAAAAAGAAAACTAAAGACCATGGTTCATTAAGTTTCTATGAGCAAATTTGCCGGCGTGTTAGGGCGGGACCGCGGGTAGCGGCGCGCTTGCGAACCTAGTTACACTCTCTGCGACAGTTTCATTAACGTGTTTAAGTACATATAAGAAAACATATTAAAACCGTACTATACCTCACACGTTACATCTTTGTAAAATTAAAAGGAATTTTAAACTAAAGACCATGATTACCTGTTATGCTTTGTGGCGGGGCCTTACGATGACATCAACGTGTTAAAGGGCACGTTTGCAAGCTTCAAAACGAACGTTGAAACGTTTCCACGAACTCAGTTACGGTTGTGAAATCAACGTGGCCAGGCAATTAAAGAGAAACGTCTGAAGTTGAGTAGGTTATGTTATGGAAATCGAAACGTAGGATAGAAAAATTGGAAGTCACAAAAATAGTTTTGAGTTGTAAAAGGATCGTTACGAAACACGAATTCCATATAAGAAAAAAAAAATAGAGAAATCTAAACTAAAACATATAAGAAAAGTGGGGGGAAAAAAGAAAAACAAAAAATAACTTGTAAGCCCAAGGATCGAGCTCTTGTCAAAACCAAACTCAACTAAGACAAATAAGCAATTGCTCTAGAAACTATTTTAATAATAACCCAGCATGTAAATCCAACAAATCTATTGGTGGTCGGTGGCTTAGCCACCGACATTTGTTTTTAAGGTATTACTAGTTAAATACCCCGCGCGCGTTGCGGCGCGCTAAACTGTATCATTCTTGGTTTGATAATGTGTACGTTTGTCATATGATTACTTGTACATCACTACTTATAAAATGATATTGAGGAAAACTTATACCAATGCATAGATAAAAAAATATGCTCGTCAAAAAGAAAAAAAATTATTGAAGTTTTTATAGGCAGCGGTGAAACCAAAGTAAACAAGAAAAAAGAAAACGATTCCATATTAACCCTAAACTTAGGAAATATATATAAAAGAAAAACAGGCTATTAACCCAGAAATTAGAAGATAAATATCAAGGAAAAAACAGTGGATGGGATTTGAACCTACGCCCCTAGGTTGCAAAGCCTTAACAAACAAATACAAACCACCACAGCCATTTGTTTGTTGGTACATTGCTCTTCAGTCTTTGATTTGATTTACCGAAAGCAGACTACAGGTTTTAATCTTTCTTGCAATAGCTCTACCATCACCAATCCAACTTCTACTGTATTCAAAAGGTAAGTTACATTAGTAGCAAAAATACCTTCTTTTAAAAGAAATAATATGATGATGTCCAGCTTACTAAAGAGCTACATACTCCCTCACTTGGATGCGGAATCTCTTAACCTGTCACTAAATTACATCAAAACTCAAATCATTTTATTTGAATACTTACAACTTTCTACCCTCATTTTATTTGGTTAACAGTGTTTCTCCTATCACGCCTTTTGTTTGTGTAACGGTGAACATAACCTTTCAAGTCTATTGTGATCAAAAGAATTTTTGATGTAGACTAAAATGAGGAAAAAACAGTTTATACATATTCTTTTTGATGTAATAAACTATAACAAAATAGTTTTATTTTGAAAGGTTTCACATCAAAATAAGGTGCGTGATAACACCAAATTCACTATCATCTATGGAAAGGAATTGGAACCAAAAATGTTGATAAATAAAATGACCGAACGATTCTGGAATTTCCAGGCCTGAGCAATATTTCAAAACAAACTATTATGATTAATATCAAGAAGTTGAAGAATAATTACAGGTGAAGAAATGCTCAAACAACCATGCACGCAGAATCGATACACCGCTTTCAGGAAGCCCACTTCGCAGCCTCCAAATATGTTGATCCATCATACTGAACTTCTATTCTAGTTTATGTTATCTGGCTGTTAATTGCATCTCTCAAGCACCGAAAACGGCTTGAAATGGTCTTGAGTGCGAGTGATGTGTAGGTTTTTGCTGTGCACATAAAAATTTGTTCTTAAGTTCTTGGTTTTGTATTCTTGAAAACCAAAAGAATAAAGATTGGATTTTGAAAAGACATGGTGAATTTTTTTGGTATCCTTTACACATTTCAAATAACAATAAACATAAAAATTTAACCAGACATGTGCAAGTGTTCATATAAAACAGAAAACTTACTTCTTTCAACATAGATGATAACATGGTCATCTTGTTCTCTAAATCTTGTTTTTTCTGCAGCTGAAAGTTGACTGGAATTTTGTTGGTTTTCTGATTCCATTAAGACTTCTTGGGAATCATTCGTGGATTCCTGTTTAAGATCTTGTTCTTCCCAATCTTTCTCGATATGAACAATCTCATCAAGCGGTTGTTGAGCTGCTTTTAAATGCCTGGAAAGTGGAATCAGAAACTACATTCCCAATTCCATACAAATTACCCTCGGAATCTTGGAATCAGGCACTTTCTCATCTGTATCAAGATTTCCCCTTTCTTCACTTCTGAGATCAAACACGGTAAAACAGAGCAGTAAATACAGTCTTCTCGATTTTCCCACAAAAAATAACCAATTCTTTTTTAAAAAAAACTATGAAAAACAACCCCAACCTTTTTTAGAAGAAAGGTGTATGCTAAAGCAGTTGGTACACATACACATGTTTAATCGAATAATCTCAAAATCAAATAATCTCAAAATCAAATAAGAAGCTAACACTGGGTTCACTTGCCATCAAACAGACAATCGCACAGATAGAGATAACCAATAGTGTTTCAACGTGAACAAATTAATCGACTGAACCCTAAAAATAATCATAGATCATGATCAATACATCTTTCGAGAGAAATCAAAATCTAATACATAAAAAACAAATACCTGGCCATTGTATGAAGGCAAAATCGAGCCTCGGCAGACCCGACTACCTAACATAGAATCACCCATCGAGTTGTAGATGGTTTTAGCAACAATAGAGATCTGGTGGTCAGAGAGGAGAAGGAGAACTTAGGGCTTGCGAAGGAGAAGATGGGTTAGAAGGGAGTTGTTGTAGATGATTATGCAATCGATGTGAGAAGATCGATTTAGGGTTCATGAAGAACAGAGTCATTGGATCGATTTGGTAAAGGTGAAAAACGAAAGGCTGAAGAACCCATGACAGTGACACGTGGTTAAGGAAAATGATAGATAATTCCACCGACCTTTCATTTTAAGATTATACTAGGATTTTGACCCGCCGCGCGTTGCGGCGGCATCGAAAGTTAAAGTAACTCGTATTTATACTGTATATTTGACCTGGCTCATTACTTAAAAAAATTACATCGCCATTGAATGAAAACGTAGTATATTTGACCCGACTTGCTTTCAAATACAATTTACGAGCGTACACAAAATAAGTAGAACATAGATAAAAAAAAAGTATAATAATTTGTCCACGTTGCGGTGTAAAGTAGTAAAAGTCATTTAAACCAAAGGAGGTGTCAAATTATTAAGCAGAAAATGTTAAGAAGGTCAAAGTTGTCAGTTACTGAAAGTTAGAAGTAAATGTGCAACTTACTTAAAAAAAAGGTAGATGCATGGTACCCCCTACCGCGGAAGGGATCCCCCTTCCCAAGCTAGCAACCCGACAATGCTGTCTGGCGGTGAATTCCCTGCGTCGAGGGGAACGAAGAATCGAACCCCCAACCTCCACATAGTTGGGCCGGCTTATGCAGGGAGTTGGTGGCCACTGAGCCAAAACCCAGTGGTTTACAACTTAATTAAAGATAAGGGTTAATAGTGTTTCATGTCAAAAAAATTAAAGGTGTAAAGTGAAAAAATTGAAAAAAAGAAAAAAATAAACAACTGCTGTTAGGGTTTTGGTGTTAGAGTGATATCATTTTAATAATAAAAAATGTTATATTGAAAGTGACGTTTTAAACAAACTATTTTATTAGAAAATATGTTTAAGAAAGTGATATTACCTAAAAAATAAGAAATGAAAAGTCAATAACTTGAATGGTAAAAGAGAAAGGTATCACCACCGATCTTTCTCTTTGATACTATATAAATAAATAGAATACGTTTTAATATTTTATGAACTTTTTATGGGTTCCTGATGTAAAAGTTATTAATGAAAGCAAAATTGAGATAGAGAATGGGCTTTGTATGTATCTAAATTAAATTACATTATTTAAGACGTTTGCTTCAACTTTAATTTATACTAGCTTATTTTGGCGTTCCGGTGAAGCGGAGCAAATGATAATGTAAAACAAACATGATTTGAAATTAAAACATGTTGTTTAGAAAGTCAAACCATTAGAACAGTTTAGTTTATCATTGTACCGTTTAATGATACCAAAAAAACATTTTATTTGAATACAACTTCGTTTTTAACAAAACTTATAACGGAATATTGAGAGAAAAAATCAAGCACAACTACGTACTTAAGTTTTTAGAAAAAAATTTATACACGTAAATTATTAAAAAGGTATCTAATTATTTGATAAATTAATATATGTTCTAAAAAAATAAAAAGAAAAGAATTATTAAAAAAGTAAAGGAAATATATGGTTTTAAAAAAGGAAAAATAAAATAAAATATGTTGTTAAAAATATATATAATAATAAAACAATTATAATATATTAAATAAAAAATAATAAAAAGCTATATATTATTTTAAAAATAAAGTTACTATTCATCATCCCTTCTTAACTATATATATAACACATTTTTTTATGTTCCGGTGAAACCGAGCAAACGATAATGTAAAATAAAAGTAATTTGAAAATAAAGCATGTTGTTTAGAGCATTCACATCCATGGCATCAAATTCTGTGTGTAGTGTTTTTAAAATATAAAAAGTATAAAAGTGGTTGTGAGTGGAAGAGAGAGAAAATGTTACTGTTCATCTGTATATTCGGGGGGACACTGTTCACCTTCACCTCCTATAATTTTTTAATATATTTTCAAACTGATTGTGAATGGATGAGAGAAAAAAGATAATGATAAAGGTATAAAAAATATTATTTAATTAAAAAGGAGAGAGAAAATGTAGAATTTTTTTAGTGTAATTTAGGGTGAAAATATGGTGGGATGGATGTGAATGCTTAGAAAGCCAAACCATTAGAACCGTTTAATTTATCATCGTACCGCTTTATGATACCAAATAAATATTTTTTATGAGTTCAACTTCGTTTTTAACAAAACTTATAACGGAATGTCAGAGAAAAAATCAAACACAACTATGTACTTAAGTTTTTAGAAAAAAAAAGTTATAAACGTAAATTATTAAAGAACTATCAACTTAATCGATAAATTAATATATGTTTAAAAAGAAAAAAAAATTAGAAAAAATGGTAAATTAAATATATGGTTTTAAAAAAGGAAAAAAAAAGTAAAAATATATTATTAAAAGTAAATATAATAATAAACAATTATAATATATTAAAGAATAAATTACAATTTTAGCCCCTGTGGTTATATCACTTTTACCTTTTTAGTCTAAAAATGAATCTTTTAACATCTGAGCCTCCAACGTCTTTTTTTTTCTAACCCAACCTCATCCATTTACTTTTAGGGGACAAAAGAGTTAGAAAAAAAGACGTTGGGGGCCAAAAGGGTTAGAAAAAAAGACGTTGGGGACTCAAATGTTAAAAGATTCATTTGGGGGCTAAAAGGGTAAAAGTGATATAACCATAGGGGCCAAAATTGTAATTTACTCTATATTAAATAAAATAATAAAAAAAGCTATATATTATTATAAAAATAAAGTTACTATTCATCGTCATTTATTTAGAAATTCAAACCATTAGAACGGTTTAGTTTGTCATCATACCGCTTTATGATACCAAATAAATATTTTATTATGAGTTTCACTTCGTTTTTAACAAAACTTATAACAGGATGTCGGAGAAAAAATAAGCACAACTATGTATTTAAGTTTTTAGAAAAAAGTTATAAACATAAATTATTAAAGAACTATCAAGTTAATTGATAAATTAATATATGTTCTAAAAAAACAAAAAAATATTATTAGAAAAAACGGTAAAGGAAATGTATGGTTTTAAAAAAGGAAAAAAAGTAAAAATGTGTTATTAAAAGTAAATATAATAATAAACTATTATAATATATTAAATAAAAGAATAAAAAGGTTATATATTATTATAAAAATAAAGTTAGAAAAAATTACACCGTTGGTCCTTGTGGTTTCTGTCAAATTTCAATGTCAGGTACTAATAGTTTTTTGTTGCAAAATCAGGTATTAATGTTCTAATTTGTTACAATGTTGAGTACTAAGGCCAAATCTTGTCACAATGTTGAGTACTAAGGCTAGACCTTGTTAACTTTTTTGTTAAGTCTTACTAAAGTGCCCTTTAATATTTAGAGAGTCTATTTTTTAATTAATTATATTTTACTAAAATAATGTAAAGTTTTATCTATATTTATATTTGTATATTTTTCTGTTGTATTTATATTTTTATAAAATTAAATGGATTTGAAGTTTATTAACTTAATCTAATCTAAATAATATTATATATAAACTCAAAGTTTATAAATAATAAACTTCAAATCCATATAATTTTATAAAAAAAATATAAATAAAACAGAAAAATATAAATATAAATAAAACTTTAAATTATTTTAGTCAAATATAATTAATTAAAAATAGCCTCTCTATTTATTAAAGGGCATTTTAGTCATTTTATTAAGACTTAACAAAAAAAAAATTAATAAGGTTTGACATTAGTACTCAACATTGTGACAAATTAGAAAGTTAATACCAGATTTTGCAATAAAAAACTATTTGTACCTTACATTGAAATTTGACAGAAACCACAAGGACCAACGGTGTAATTTTTTTCATAAAGTTACTATTCATCGTTCTTCATAAAGTTATAACAGAATGTCAGGGAAAAAATTAAGCACAACTACGTATTTAAGTTTTTAGAAAAAAAAGTTATAAATGTAAATTATTAGAAAAGTATCAAATTAATCAATAAATTAAAATATGTTCTAAACAAAGCAAAGAAAAGAGAATTATTAAAAAATGGTAAAGGAAATATATGGTTTTAAAAAGGTAAAAATTATTAAAAATATGTTATTAAAAGTAAAAATATGTTATTAAAAGTAAATATAATAATAAACTATTATAATATATTAAATAATAAAAAGCTGTATATTATTATAAAAATAAAGTTACTTCATCAACAATATATATATATATATATATATATATATATATAGGGAGAAGATCATGCGAGAACCACCTCTTATTGCGAGAACCAATGTGAACACAACCAAAAATGTCTAAAAATAGCTAAAAATCACACAAATTTTTTTTTTTGAATTTTTTAATATTTTTTATAAAAAAATCGCTACTTTTCGAAGCCAAATTTTTTTTTTTTTTTTGCTTCGAAAAGTAGCGATTTTAACATAAAAATTATTAAAAAATTCAAAAAAAAAATTTTATATTTTTTTAAAGATTTTTTTAGGTTTTTTGGGGGTTTAGTTTTTAGCATTTTAGCTTGGGGGGGGGGGGGGGGGGGGGGTTAGGTTTTTGGGGGGTGGGGGAGGGGGGTTTAGGTTTTGGGGGGGGGGGGGGGTAGGTTTTTTTTAGGTTTTAGTTTTTAGCATTTAGCTTGGAGGGGGGGTTAGGTTTTTTTTTTTGGGGGGGGGGGGGGGGGGGGTTGTGGGGGTTAGGTTTTTTTTAGCTATTTTAGGTTGTGTTCACATTGGTTCTCGCGGTTCTCACAATAAAGGTGGTTCTCGCATGAGCTCCTCCCTATATATATATAGGGGAAGGTTCATTTGAGAAGAAAATTTTATTGAGAAGAAAAAGAAGAAAGAGTAATTTTGTAAAACATTAAATAGTTTTTTCACTTATCTCATTTATTATCGTTTTTGACTAATTAATTTGTCATAAAGACTATTATCCTCCACACTAACTTTTTTTTGCCTACACACATCAAAAGTTATCTTTCATATTTTGAAATTCATCCTACACGTTGAAATTTATCCTACACAACTCGTACTTTATCCTACACAACTCGTAATTTATCCTACAGTTTAAATTATTTTATTTTTTTGAAAAATATATATTTTGAAGAAAAGTTACAAAAAATTTAATGTAGTAGCTATTAAAGAGGAAAACTACAAATTAATGACCTATGTAGATTTACCAATGTACCCTTATAGTAACATTAAATACTTATATTAAATGAAGTAAAATAAAGCATTCTTATTGGTTGAAATTTTTTTTTTCTTCTTACAAAAAATTTCTTCTCATTTGAACTCTCCACTATATATATATATAGGAAGAAGATCATGCGAGAACCACCTCTTATTGCGAGAACTGCGAGAACCAATGTGAACACAACCAAAAATGCCTAAAAATAGCTAAAAATCACACAAATTTTTTTTTAATATTTGTTATATAAAAATCGCTACTTTTCGAAGCCAAAAAAAAAATTAATTTTTTTTTTAATATTTGTAACAATTTCGCATGTGGTAATTTTGATGAAATCGCATGTTAAAAAACCAACATGCGAAATTTTTACAAAAAAAAACATGCGATTTTCAATGCGGGAAGATGATCTGACGGTTGAGATTGTTGCGTACGTAATGTATGATAAGCGCATTTGTACGTTAACCAGCCCCTATATATATATATATATATATATATATATATATAATTTCATGTTTTTTAATGAAAATTTTGTTCATTAAGGTTGACTTTCACTTGTAATTTAACAAAAAGATACAAATTATGTAACATAGGTGTTGTGGCTTGTATTTGATAGAGTCACCACCATTCTTATTTTATAAAGGAGTTAAATGTCATTTTAGTCCCTGTGGTTTGGGCCATTTTGCCAGTTTAGTCCAAAGGTTTCATTTTTAACCTGTGGGTCCAAAAAGGTTTCACAGTTGCCATTTTAGTCCACTGGGTTAACTTCATCCATTTTTTCTGTTAACGAGAAGGCCAATTCGGTCATTTTATATGGCTGAATTGCCCTTTTAGTTAACAGAATTACATACAAAATGACCGAATTGGCCTTCTCGTTAACAGAAAAAATAGATGAAGTTAACCCAGTGGACTAAAATGGCAACTGTGAAACCTTTTTGGACCCACAGGTTAAAAATGAAACCTTTGGACTAAACTGTCAAAATGGCCCAAACCACAGGGACTAAAATGGCATTTAACTCTTTATAAAGAGTTAATTGCGCGAATGCTTTGTGGTATGTCCACGAATGCTTCTTTGGGGTATGTCGATAACGAATGCTTCTTTTTATCACCTTTACCGCTTTTCTCCCTACCATTCGTCACAAACCATCAGCTTTGGTAATTATAAATAACCTCTTTATTTGTTGAAGCAAAAGCCCTTGTTGTCGGAACAAGGACTAGAGTGTCATAACACAGGTGTTTCACCTGCCCGGAACACCCATGGCTAAGCAAATTGTTGTGTTATATAAAAGATTATAATATAATCGTAAATATCTATAAAAAACTACTATTAAAGCCAAAGCTATAGCTCAAGCTTGTAAACAAATCACGAGCTCAAAAAGAGTCGAGCTCTGGCTCTTGTAAGTTGAACAAGTTGAGCTCGGGCTTAACTTGGCTGTTTACACATCTACCCACAACAAAACACTTTGGAGTGTGTGCTCCGTAAAAGAGTCTTGTATTGCATAATCTCCGCCCGAAGCAAAAGGTCTTGAGATACGGTTATTCTGGATTCAAGTAATACGAGTCTTGAGCCTCATGTGGGGTTCAGTCCGGAGAGGTGTAGTAAGTTGAACTCGAGAGGAATATGAATTTTCTAGGTACGAAAAGAGATGTGATTATTGTCTAGTAGAGTTGAGCTCAGAGGCCTATGGCGTCCGGTCTTGAGTGTGTCATAGAGATGTAATTAAGGCGTTACCTATTGACGCCGACGTCAAAAGAGCTCTCTTCGCCATAATCCAATTTCGTCGTTTGATCCTATCAGAAAAAAGAACCAAATTTTGTATAGGGGTTCTTCATTTACATGGCCTCAGGGTTTCGGTGTGGTTCTGGTTAAAACCAACCCATGGTTAAGCTTGAAGAACCCCTGGAACCGATTGCATTTTAAATTAATATAAACCTAGATTTTCACGGGAAAGAAAGAACAGTGTTTACTTTCTGCAACCCCTGCCCCAAGTTTACATTTACATTGCCTTGTTTGTTTTATAAATCATCTCATCTTCCATGATTTAGGAGGGTTACAGGTATTTATGCGAGGTTAATATATTAATCTGAAGTCAGTATGTGCGCGTATGCATGCGATATTGATCAGGGTTCTGATGTTTTAGCTCCATTTAGATTATGGTTATAGTGTATGATCTTGGTTCGGATCAATCATCCGTATCTAATGCAGCTTCAATAATAAAGCACGGGTGGGTGGATGAATGAGTTCTTCAATTTTTATCTATTGGAGGAGGATTCAACGAAAGCAGAAGCAAGTCAGGTTAACAACAGCCGTGTGTTATTGCATCAGTCCATGCAAAACAATAGAGTTTCGGTTCTCAGACCACTGAATCCGTTTACATAACCGAACCGGACGTATATTGAAGGGTTCTTAAAAATGTTTGCAATTCGGTTCCTGGTTCCGGTTCTTCAAAAGCGTATGCTCACCCCAAGCAACAGGTGAAACTGATGATGTAAACACCTATGAAATGGTAAATTTTAACCATTTTGACTTATTTCATTCACCCCTATGATTCTCTATTATACCCGAGCATAAATCAACAACTACTTGATGTAAATATAACTTGGCATACAAAAGTTACATCGCTTGTTAACTTCAAGTAACTACTTGATGTAAATTTAACTTAGCATACAAAAATTACATCACTTGTTAACTTCAAGTACCTACTAACTCTAACCTGTATGCAATAAACATAACTTAATTTTACCGTTGACCCTCCCTTCTACGCTTAAGTGACCTGCTAGCCTTCAATTGCTGAATTAAACACTCGATAACCTCTTTAAGATTAGCTTTTCTACCCTCCTTAAAATTCCAAAGCTCCGATATTACGTACCTGCCACTCGGGTTATACTCGTTTAATTCCAGCAGTGCGTTGACTACAGCTTTGCATGCTTCCTCACCCCATTGACTTTTTAATTCCCTCAAATCGCTGTCATCTTCGTCTATTATTTCCTAAATTTCGGAGAGATGTTAGTCCAAGACAGTATTCATAACATATGTTAGTTAATTAAGTTGAACAAGTCCTACAGAAAGCAGCAGAAACTGAAACTGTCCCAAATGCACATGATCATTGATGAAATCGTCATAAGGTAATTTTAAATGCATCTTAATATAAGATTTTAAAGGTTTCGTCTTCGGCCCATTTATTTACTTATAATGTTTCAATTCAGCGATGTTACCTATCTAACAGGTAGGTAAATGGATAAAATCAAGAAGTTAAGCTAAAAAAGAAGCAGGTCTACTTGGTCAAGCAGTCAAATGTCAACCAGGGTGTATTTTTAAAGCAAAAACCTATTAAATCACTCTATTAAAAAATTTAGATTATTACTGTAATCATATTTAAACACAAATTAGTTATAAAAAAGACTTGAATGGTAAGTGTTAAAGGTCAAACTTACATGTTTTGAAATGGGTTGGGCCGACCCACCAACACATTTTTATACATTTCTTCTTAATTCTATATTACATATGATTAAAAGAACTATATGTCTATATCATTACAAAAATAATGGAATCTTTTTAATAAAGCAATTTAGGAGGTTTTCTCGCATTTAAATATACTTTGAATGACTTTAAACCTCTTTGAATCTTTTAACCTGTTTTCTTTTAGTTAAATCCTTTAGCTTGACCGATAGCTCAAAATCCGTTTGATAAACATAGCCCAAAGCGACTCATTCATATAAATATGGTTCAAATTGCCATCTCTAAGGTAAACTATAAATATCAATGACAATGTGCAAACATGCAATTTCAACCTGCAAAAACCCTAAAAAAATGTCCACAATATGCATGGAGATATTCAGAACATAAATATTCTGCAATCTTCATGGACAAATATGATTATACAACAATGGAATATTAGGGGGATGAAAGAAAGAAAGATACCTGCATTCTCCCATCTTTAACAGCTTGTTTGAAAGGATGCCAATTTGGATTATTAACTTTATCTTGCCACAATGAACTTAATTCCACTGATCTCAACTCCCAATCTTGAGCAGAGAACCTCTGCATGCACACATCTTGAAAAGGTTTTTGAACAACCTCACCCATCCTTTTCAGGCCAATTACGCTATTCGATTCCAAAATATGCGGCAAAACCTTCACGAGAAAAAAAAAAGAATATATATTATCAGTTTATCATATTACATACCAAAGATATTAAGATAAAGAAGCCTTACGTTTATTAGTTCCTTTCGGGCAGCTTGTAGCTCATTGTTGCTCATGTGCTCTCTAAGTATTAGAGTTTGATTCAAATTGTCCATATCATGCAATTCTTCCTCTTTTTCAGTCAGTCTATCTCTTAATCCATTAATATGGACCGTCATACTATAGTCGCTATCAAACGGATTTTGAGCTATCTGCATGACATTGAATACTATTGGGGAACCAAATATATCATATAATAAGCTCGGCATAATTTGGAAGTTGGAACCTAACTTATTATTTCACATTTATTGTAACTTTCAAGATATTTAAATGTATGTACCTTTTCCTTTTCTAGGTAAAAGCTCGTGCGTTCATTATCAAGTTGCGACTCTCTTTTTTGCAGCTCATTAGCTCTTTGCTCAAGTTCTTTTCTTTGACATGCCACTTCCTCCTTTAAGTTTTCACTTTCTTGAACAAGCAAATGCATGTTACTTATTTGACACTCTAATTCACTTTTTAATTTGGCATTTTGCATTCCAATCACCTGCATCTTTCTCATTTCTGTAGTAATAAATGAAATATTTTAGTATTTTGAAGTTCCATATATGCTATCAGAGAGATGATTCAGATGGTGGAGCTTGAAAACTTTTAACAAGCTAAAAGTAATACAAGTAACAAATAAACCATAGTTGTTAATGGCGAATAGCGACAAATAGTGATAAGGTACCTATATGCTACATAGCGAATAGCGATAAATAGCAGGCGCTATTTTATAAATAGAGATACACTAGATTTTTTTAAAATGTTATATGTATATTATATCAAAATACCCTGGTATATATGCTATTTTACATGTATATTTAACAAAAACCTATAATCCAGCTATTTTATAGCTATATTTAATTGCTATTTTTATTAAAAAAAATAAGGTGTCGCTATTCTCGCTATCCATCGCTACAACCTTAATAGCGACACTATACCTAGACGCTACATAGCGCGCTATAGCGATCGCTATGATCGCTATTGACATCTATGAAATAAACCAATCTTTTTTGAAGTCATATGATGCAGAAAAATATGGTTATGTCTTTATTAGGATTCCTTATTATTATGATATGGACGAATTAAATTATTATTGAAGCATGAATATTATATATTTTGATAATATGGAACTTATGACTTTCGATACATTAGTTTAAATATCAAGTTGTCACAAATAACCAATAAGACATTATATAAGTTGATACAATTATCAATTCACTAAGACAATATTGCCCCTTTGTAAATCTATAAATATGAAGGCTTACTCGCTAATTCATCTTAATGTCAAACTGAAACAACACATATACATATTGTTCTCTTGTTTAACTATCTAAGTGGGAGAACAAGGGGCAGCACATATACATATTGTTCTCTTATCAAACTGAAACAACACATATACATATAGTTCTCTTATAAATATGAAGTCTTACTCGCTAATGCTTCTTGTGATCATTAAAAATTCTATACATGTAGCAATTCAAGGGGAAATCCTTCACTGAGAAAATGCTAAGGATTATCTTGAAAAGTTTGAAGAACAATTTAAGGGTCATCTAAGGCCAGCACTTTGATCTCAAAAATGTTAACCACAAAGTACGATAGTGTTAAGGGAGTTCGTGTGCGTATCTTGAAAATGAACGACATGGCAAAGAAAGTTGATTCAGTGGACATGGAAATTAGTAAAGGTTTCCTTGTTCATTTCATCATGACATCTCCCCCTTTGCATTAAAGCTTTTAAAATAAATTACAAAGTGTGAAAGTAGAAATGGCAGACTGGTAACTTATTTGCCATATGTTGTTAAAGAGGAAGACCGTTGAAAAACCAGACATTGCTCGTCTAATGTTTCATAGGTAAAGGTGCGAAAGATAGTTTGGGTTCTAACATCATCATCATACTCAGTAAATCCCACCAATAGCAAAGCTAAGGTAGGGTCTGAGGAGGGTAGATGTAGACAGCCTTACCTCTACCCCGTAGGAATAGAGAGGCTGCTTCCAGTGAGACCCCCGGCTCGATTGTAGTTTTGTATCAAGCCTTGGACCTAAGACACATAACGCTCAAACAATCGGGATAGAGACTGATTGGTGCATGTACCCTCGTGTCTTTCAGCTATCAATGTCACCACATGATGCATGATTAACCACCCGTCGCTTTTAACGTTATTTTCACTAAATTAGTAAAATAACGTTAAAGTTAGTACCAGTTCACTTTTGCCCCCCGAGCGCCCACAGTCCCACACATATATACATTATATGTGCACACCGCAAGCGGGGCACTTAGTTTGGGTTCTAACAAAGCTCCTAAATGGGAAGTACCCCTGAAAGTGTCTAGTTGATAGTAACAAAAGACATTTTCAAAGGGAATGGCTAAAATTTGAGGAATTGCTCAACAAGAAAGGTATAAATACTAGCCTAATAGTTTATGAGTCTTTTTATAGTTCCAAAAATACTTGGTGGATTAACTCGGAACTCCTTACATAAAAGATGTTGGGAAGATACAATGATTAAAATTGGAAAGAATGGATCTTGAGGTTGAATCCATAGAAACTCTATTACTTAATTTAAAGGATTGGTTTCAAATTAATCCTAGAAGATGTATTAAATGTTCTGAAAAGACTTAGAATTTATAACCTAACTTATATAAAAAAAAACTATCCAAGCCGGGGGTCTCACCAGAAGCAACCTCTCTATTCTTACAGGGTAGACGTAAGGCTGTCTACATCTTATCCTCCTCAGACCCTACCTTAGCTTTGCTATTGGTGGGATTTATTGAGTATGATGATGATGATATAAAAATCTACAGATTGCTATTTGAGTGTAATAAAAGAGCTATTACTTCAAACTTTCACATAATTGGTTATGGTTTATTAAAAGATTGTCTTTACAAGTAATACCTAAACAACCAAATTTTCGGAAAATGAAAATATATTAAAAAGAAATGGAAGTGTGAAGTATGAGCTTGTTTGTGGCATGTAAGGCTAGGCCACATTTCACAACATAGAATGAAACACTCATAGAATACGAAATACTTAATGACCTCAACTTTTCTGATGTTAGTATTAGTGTTGGATGTATGAAGGGTAAAATGTCAGAAGGGTAATAAAATAAAAAAGGTGCCACAAGAAGTTTGGGACTATTAGACTTGATCCATACTTAATTTGTGGACCCCCTCCTACTAGCATAAATGAATATCGCGCATTGGTTACACTTTTTGATGATTATTCTAGGTATATGTACTTGTTCCCTACACATGAAAATTTATGATCTCTTTTTTTAACCAGGGTTAAATTAGATTTCATTACACATAAAAGTGCCAAACCAACAAACTACAAACAAATGACAGGTAAACGGGCAACAAGCTGCGCCGCAACAATCCTACCAAAGACGAAGAGACTCTTAAGGGTTGAGAAATTACTATTCACGACCCGTTGAACCCTGTTCAGGAATTCCACGGCCTCTGGGGCTAGGGAACCAAAAGTATCAAAAGCAAATGGGATAAACACATTTAAAATTTATAAGGCCGAAGTTAAAATCAACTCAGTCGATAAATTAAAGTCATGAAACGACGATATGTCCTTGTGACTCTCTATATGTTAGTTTGATTATCAAGTTGTAACAAAACAACAAGCCCTAACATATAAGTTAACACAACCATCAATTTATTGATAATTGTATTATGATCCCTCCATCGAAATATTTTGATGTCCTCTGTAAATCTACCCTCTTATGCCTTCATCATCAAACACCAAACCCAACCTTCAGAAGGGTAAGCTCCATTATTTTCTTTAATCTTGTTTTATGTCGAATCAATCAAACAAGAAACACCCTATGATCACATGTTTTCAGAAAACAGATACCGACCAAACGACCAGACCCTAAATTGGGGCAAAACATACTACATTTCCCCTAATCATCATAATCTCCATATATGCTTCCCAAATCCAACTTAGGTTATATCAATAAACTCCAATTCCACCCCAAAATTTGGGCAAAATCAGTTCATAACATGCAAATTACCTCCAACTTAATAAATCACCCATATACATTAAACATACAAAACATGCATTGATCATCTAATCTACCTAAAAACACAACAAAATTCACAATTTGCAACTAACTTCATCAGATTCACAACACAGATACCTGAAACAAAACATTTGAAAAACATAGTACCTTCAGAAAAGGCATGATTCATGCGATCTTTCTCAGCAATCATGGAATTAAGGCGGGAAGAGATGTCTTCGATGTAGCGTTCCATTTCCCATATCTTTTGATTCTTCATGTCGACTTCTCTTGCTAGATTAACAGCCAACGCACGCGCCTTTCGGACCTCCGATACCATTTTATTATTGTCCTCCATTTTTTCCGATGACTGTCTTCAACTACTAAATATCGGAAGGGGTTGCTTGCTTGTACTTTACTTAGACACTTTTTGACCTGACATGAGCTGTTTGGGACCTTTGAGTTTTGTTTTTTGTTACTTTGGGCACCTTGTGAATTGGAGAAGTTTAGTTGCACCCCTTGTTATTTTCATGATCATCGTAACCCTTTTTTTTTTGAACGGTCAACGAATCCTTCAAATGTTCTACTAGCGAAATTCACCACATCGAGATACACTTCCCTCTGAACCGGGGAAAACCCTCACCTAGGGCCGAAGCCCATGAACACTCGCCTGAAGGCACGACAGTGCGGTGAGGTAAAACCCGTTCAGTTCAAGGATCGAACTAGCGATCTCCACCTATTCACCTAGTCTCCCATCATCACCAAGTGCCGCTGAAAATAATGGGGAGGGAATGAATCGAACTTGGGTCCCTAGAACAACAAGACTCTCGCTTACCACTCCACCACCACCTCATTAGGATACTTGTGTTATTATGGTGAGACAACAAAATACAAGTGAGTAAACTTTTACTAGTTAGGAAACAAAAGATTTTTCCGTAAATCGTACTTTTTTATACACATGAATTCGTTTCCAATCCAATTAGTCTTGTTAATATTTAGTTAAGCCAAATGAAAAAAATTTAGGTAATATAAGGGCATGTTTGTCTAAGCTTTTTGAAACAACTTATTGACTTATTGGCTTTTTCCCCTCGCATACACCCTCATTGCCAAATATCATTTTAGAGCTTACGACTTTTCAAAAAGCCAATAAGTCAATAAGTTGTTTCAAAAAGCTTAGCCAAACATGCCCTAAGTCATTGGCTCGCTTCTTATGATGTTTTCATTTTTTGTGATGTTTTTCTCAGTAAAAGAAGGATTTAGAACTAATATAAATCATTGGCTCGCTACTTTTTTTCTAAATACAAGGTGGTTTTGTTATTTTACATAATTTACATTCCAATTATATTGATAATGATACCAACGAAACACATTATGAGATTTCAAATAAATTCTTTAAAATCCAATTTCGATTTCAATTCCAATTTCATTACATTGCACAAAACGAACACTATCTAAGTAGGAGGAATTTTTAGTCAGAAACATGATCATCGTAACATAAAGATAGATAAAAAGTTGTATATTTTCTATATTTTTATTATATACGAGTGAGAATATTTTTTACCAAAAGATTAAAAGATAGTGTACAAGGGATTGCTTTTTTCCTTGAGCATTTCTTTTAGAAAACAGAAATATTTTATTGATTTCTAGCATGTTAGGGGTTATACGCATGCCCCATCGGCAGCAAATACATTAAAAACGCACACGAGGCCTCATCTTATCGTGCTAAAAATGCGTTGGTTGGTTTTTAATTTCTTTTTTAAAATTAGAGATTTGTTTTTAAAATTCATTAGTGGACTTCACCCAAAAATGTGTACAACCATTGAAGTACCTTGAAACATTGGTTGACAAATCCTGGAAAAAGAATACATTGTCAATGATTCTTTGTGGTAAGATTTTCATGTGGCACTAGTTTAATATGTCCACATGGTTAGTGTCTCGTGCACTCGGTGCCCAATGATGTCAAGATGTCGTCTAAAAAAGTTAAAACAAACAATTTTTATCAGTGAAAAATAATTACCCATCTTCGTTTGGGGTAGTTTGACTAGTCATGTGTAACAGATTTCCCTATGTAATTTTCAGTCTTGTTATTGTTTCTTTGTTTCTCTTTGTTTCTTTATGTACTGTTTCGACTTAAACATCTTGCTTTAGCCTCTTTCTTTAATGAAATCACCTTCTTTAAAAAAAAATCAATTATTTAGGAAAATTCACTTCATTTAGAACTTAAAGCCTCTCTACTTCTCCCAATTTAAATTCGGAGGTCCAGCCCTGTTATTCACCCATAAGTATGATAATGACTTGATGTCGCCGATCAGTTTCGCAAGATTAGGGGGTCTTTTTTTGAAGATAAACTCATTTCTCGATCTCTAAATGTTCCAGCATGTTGCGGCCGCGATGGTCCAGATTGCTTTCTTTAGAAGTTTGTGAGTTTTATAAGTGGAGATGTGCTCGAACAGTTGCACGATGCTTAACATGAAGCGGGGCAGTGGGATCTTTATCCATTGGAATATAACGGTCCAGATGTTCTGAGCAAACTCACAAGTAACTAAAAGATGACCTGTAGTTTTAAGAGTGTGATCACAGAAAACGTAGCCAGTAGAAGGGAGCTTGATATGTCTGGCTAGGAGGGCTTCTCCTAAATAATTGATGTAAACCAGTTGACATGTGGTTTGATTATGATGTCATTCAATCATAATACCAACAAGCATTATAGTTGGGTTATGGGATATACTTTCACGCCCCTTAATTATACGTAGGCATCACATCATTCATTTGACCCTCTTTCACTTCACCTCACTCCAACGAAATGGTTTATCCCCTCATTAACGCCCCCTAAACTAATTAAAATACATATATAGGGGAATGTTCATTTGAGAAGAAATTTAATATGAGATGAAACAGAAGAAATAGCATAATGGTAAAATATTAAATAGTTTATAACTCTCCCCATTAATTATGTTATCTCTCATTAATAAAGCAAAAAACATTTTTATTACTACACATTTCAAAATTAATCGTACATATATCTTACACTTACCGAAATTTACCATACGCATATCTAAATTTATCATATACATTTAAGAATTTATCCTACGCATACTAAAATTTATCCTACATATGTCGAAAATTGTCTTTCATCATAAATTATTTTATCTTGAAATAGTATATTTAAAAGTGAGTTATAATTTTAATTAGTTAGCTAATTAATTACAATTAGAAATTTACCTATATGTCCTTATTAATAAAATTAAATACACATATTAAATGAAGTACAATGGAGCATTTATATTGGTTTAAAACTTATTATTTTTATTCTTACAAATTTTTTCTTCTCATTTGAACCCTACACTACATATATATAGCATGTTGTATGTGTGTGCAAATTTTCCAATGCTTGATTCCCTCCCCATCCCTCTCTCTCTCTCCCCCCTAGTGAACTCCTTAACACGTGAAGCTTTTAATGCCCCTTAACACCCTTCAGGAACGGTATGACAGGTGTTAACAGATGTCAACTTGGATTAACACCTATGGGTGTTAGGCCACTTGGTATACTCTAACATCCATAGGTGTTAATCCTAGTTGACATCCGTTAGCACTTGTTATACCGCTCCTGAAGGGTGTTAAGAGGCGTTAAAAGCTTCATATGTTAAGAAGTTAACTAGGAGAGAGAGGGAGAGAATCAAACATTGCAAAATTTACACACACAACATGCTATATATCTGTATTTTAATTAATTTAAGGGGAGTTAATGGGGGTTAAACCATTTCCCTGTTGTGAGGTGAAGTGAAAAAGGGTCAAGTAGGTGATGTGACGTCTACGTGTAGTTAAGGAACGTGAAAATATTCCCCATAGTCTTAGAGTATACCAGATGGACTTATGTGTAAACTTTCTATGAATAACCTATTTGACTAGTGATGTGTAAATGAAGTGAATTTTCCTAAATAATTGATGTCAACAAGTTGATATGTGGTTTAATTATGATGTCAATCAATCATAACACCAACAAGCATTATACTTCTGTGTAAACTTTCTATGAAATGGTGAAAAACGTGTTTCAAGTAGGCAAGAGGGGTTTCTCATCTCATGTTTGCTAAACATACACCGAAGTGAATGAGGGGCATCAAACTCATTAATTATTTTTTTAAATAATTAACATCAATACAGAAAATATAATTAATATTAATTTAATTTATGGCTAGCACTACATAACAAGACACTAAATACCTCATTTTCCCTAATTTCTTCCCTAATTTCTTGTTTCATTATCTCGACAGGTTCACGATCCCACCTCCATCAAATGATCGATGTTAGCCTAAAATATTTTCATACCCACTCTCTTTTCCCCGTTCTCTCAAACTCGAACTTCTCCGATTAAAGTTGGTTAAACCTTAACATCCCCTTGAATACATCATCCAAACTTTGTTTGTAATCAAGCTTGCTAGATGATGCTCTATGTGTCGTCGCTTCACGTTACTCCTCCCTGGCATCCAAAAAAACTTGAAAATAAAACATAAAAGTTAAAACAAATAAAAATAAAAATATGAGTTAAATGCCATTTTAGTCCCTGTTGTAACACCCCGTGTTTTCAAGTCAAAGTCAAGGTCAAAGTCAACGACCGATTTCGCGCAACTTGACTTACAGGAATTTCTTTATTTTATTTGTATTATGTGAAGTAAGTGTTGTTAAATGCAATAATCGACGTATGTTAATCGCTATTCAATCGATCTACGACTGTGAATTATACGAAGTAACAATGCGATAAAGTTAACTAATCAATAATCAAGCTATGCTAATCGAATCGACATCAAATCGCAACTCGAGCTACGTATTTTTACTTGTTATTATACGTGTGTGTGTGCCTTACGTGTTACCTGTGCATGTTTATTTATGTTGTGTTGTGATAATCAAGCGAACTCAATCGAAACTCGAAATACAATCGAACTCGAATCGTGAACGAACTATGATAATTGGTGGAGAAGAGATTATGCGAGATATGAGTGTTGAGACTGAAAGTAATTTGACTAGGAAACCCTATCGTATCGTACCACTCGCAATCGAAATCGGAATATCAAAAATCGACACGCGAAACACTCGAAACGTGCGACTGATCGATCAGGCTCCCAGCCGATCGAACAGCCAGCCGAACGGACAGCTGTCCGATCGGACGGGCTGTCCGATCGAGCTGCCTGGCCGATCGGCCAGCACTTACCCCTTTTGGCACCCTATAAATACCCCTGTCATTGTCATTCTTTCCACTTTTGGAAACCTCTGACCGACCAGCACGCTCAACTCATCTTTTCGCAGATTCTTCCCGATTCCGGTAAGTTTTTGTCCTAAATCTTGTACTTTCTTGATCTATACACACTCCTACACCTTTCTACCTTTCAAATCTTAACTTTTAACCGTGAAATCATCAAGAATCAAGTGTTCTAGGATGATGTCATCATGGGTTCTTGAAGAACTTCATGATTTGGCCTCAATCCACCAAGAATAGCTTGGATCTAACCGATTTCCACATAAACAAACGAAGATCTTTAGAAGATCTAAACATATACACGGTGAAAAAGGATTGAAAGATGGTTTTCCCAACTTTCTTTCAACTCTTTTACACTCAACGCCTTCGAACCGGTAGAAACGGAGCTTGTGCCGATTTACAAATCACCTCGGAGGTTGTATGGCTCAAGGTCCGGATTCTACCCACGAGGTTAACCGGTTACGGGTTAAACGTTAAACTCCGTTCCGACCATTTCACTGGCTGGATTTGGGTGATTCCTGCCCGAGCAGGGGAAACAAATAAGAACGAGGGTTCTATGGTTTGACTCGTTGTCAAAATACCTCGATATAACGACAAACAAACCAGAACAGCCAAGTGTTAGACGAATAGGCCGACCGGGTCAGAATACTGACCGATCGGACTGCTGTCCGAACGGACAGCCAGCCGATCGGACAGTCAGCCGATCGACCAGGCCAGCCGATCGGCTAGCACATGGCCCCACACTTGAGCAATTCATTGAAGAGAGTATTGAACGAACTGTTGTTCGATCGGACTACCGTCCGATTGGATTACTCTTCGGATCATGAGATACTGTGCTTCAATACTTGGTCGATTTTCAACATGTTCAACGCGTTTGGAGTGCCACCCGATCGAACAGCCATCCGATCAGGTGACATCCTGCTGAGAACCTATTTACTGAAGTACCTAACCGATCGGATAGCCGGCCGATCGAACGACCGTTCGATCGACCGACCTGAAAGGTAAAGATACTTCAAAGTTTTCAAATACTACAATGAAAACTTCAAAAGTCAAGCCATCATACACAAACACATACTTCTTATAGGAAGAAAACAATTCACTCGAATAACCATCAGATCGGCCAACCGACCGACCGGACAGCGGTCCGAACGGACTGTCAACCGAACGGTCAGCCATCCGATCGAACTACCGTCCGATCGACCAGCTGTCCGACTCTCCAACACTTGTTTTCCGTGTTACGCTTCACTTATCGTTATGCTATCGACTCTATTCAGGCTAATCTTACTCGCTAAGCGCTCCCTTCAATCCATTAACCGCTGTGAGTATACTCGATCCCTTTTTGCTTTAAGCACTTTTGGGTGTTACATACGTTACGAATATTCAAACTACAATAAATGACACTACTCAATGCTATTGAACGCTAACCATTAATGCATGTGTTTCCTTGCTTCTGTGCTTTACGTGCTTAGGTGTTACGTGATTATGTCCTCTACATGCTTATGTGATTTTATTCTCTACATGTTATGTGGTTATGCGTGCTCCTGAGCTTTAGTAAGTAGTAGACGTGTGAGGTGAGATTCGAATACAGTGTGTTGAGTCCTGTGACGATGTCTGTTGCAGACGATGTCGTCTGGATCCCGTCATGCACTTTCTCGTCAAGAAAAGAGGGACAAACGCCTTGCTTCCATCATTGCTAAAAGTGTGGCAAAGGCCGTAAGTGACGTTTACGAGAATGTCAGCAAGTCATCTGAGGAATCAAGGACCGACGCTCCTAAAGCTACCGCAAGGCCCTTCAGTTTCAAGCAATTCAAGTCGTGTGGGCCAAAAGAATTCACCGGCGAAGGAGGTCCGACTGCACTATTCCAATGGTTTGATTCCATCGAGGTCACTCTGCGACAGAGTGGTTGCCCTGATGACCTTCGAACTCTGAATGCTACCGGCGTTTTCCAGTCCCGTGCACTGGACTGGTGGACGGCCGAGAGGAACAAGCGAGGGAACGATGCAGCCTACGGTCTGTCATGGGACGAGCTCAAGGAAGTTATGCTAGAGGAATTCTGCCCTCCTCACGAACGTCAAAAGCTTGAAGATGAATTTTGGCACATACACCAGCATGAGGGTGACAACGCTGCCCTCACTGCTCGTTTCAAACAACTCAGCATCATATGTCCCAATCAAGTCAAGACTCCAGAGATCACAATCAAGAAGTACATCCGAGCTTTGCCCGACTGCGTTGCTGATTTCGTGCAAGCGGCTAAGACTACGACGATCGAAGAAACCTACCTACTGGCCGCCGAAATCAACGACAAAAGGGTTAAGGTTGGTGTCTGGGATAAGGCTTCGAAGCATCTGCATCAAGCTACCGCCACCGCACCGACTGTTGAACCCACCTCATCGAGCAACAAGAGGAAAAACAAGAGAAAGAACAGCTCCAGCAACAAGAACTGTGCGATCACTGCTGCACCAGTTCAATCAGTACCAGCTCAACAGCGTCAAGTAGCGGCGCCTGTGGCTAATGCACTGCCTGCAAAGCGTGCGTACACTGGGCCACGCCCGCTCTGCCCTACTTGCACCTACCACCACCCAACTGCCATTGCTTGCCGTTTTTGTACTCATTGCAATGTATACGGCCATTTCACTGCCAATTGTCGTATTCGACAAGCTCCTGCTCATCAAGCTCTACTCACTGCCCCAAACAGGGTCGTGAAGCAAGAGCCTCAGTAGCAACAACAACAACAGCAACAACAGCAGCAACAACAACAGGCCGCACGCGCCAGAACTTTCAACCTCAACGTGCGTCAAGCCCAGGCCGACAACAAGGTAGTCAATGGTACGTTCCTCGTGAATGGTATTTATGTTTCATGTTTGTTTGATACTGGAGCCGATAATTGCTTTGTGTCGTTCGAATTTGAGAAACTCCTTAGTCGTAAACGCTCCCAACTCTCTTTGACATTCGATGTGGAAATCGCTACCGGAAGAACCGTCGCTGTCAATTCTGTTCTTCGTGATTGTACTCTTGAACTCAACAATCACATCTTCCCAATCGACCTTATTCCGATGCAACTCGGAAGTTTTGACGTCATAGTAGGCATGGACTTTCTCCGAGAAAACCATGCTGAAGTTGTATGCTTTGACAAGATGATTCGATTGTCGCTCGCAAATGGTGACTTATTGTGTGTATACGGTGATACTACTTCAAAGGGTCTCAAGCTTATGTCATGTGTCCAAGCTAGCAAGTATCTCCGCAAGGAATACAGGGCTTTCTTGGCTAACATTGTAGTAGCGGAGAAGGAAAAGAAAGAGAAGAAGGAAGTGAAAGACAGTAACACCCCGTGTTTTCACAAGTCAAAGTCAAAGTCAAAGTCAAAGTCAACGACCGATTTCGCGCAACTTTACTTATAGAAATTTCTTTATTTTATTTGTATTATGTGGAGTAAGTGTTGTTAATTGCAATAATCGACGTGTGTTAATCGATATTCAATCGACCTACGACTGTGAACTATAGGCAGTAACAGTGCGATAAAGTTAACCAACTGATAATCAAGCTATGCTAATCAAATCGACATCGAATCGCAACTCGAGCTACGTACTTTACTTGTTGTTTATACGTGTGTGTGTGCCTTACGTGATAACTGTGCATGTTTATTTATGCTGTGTTATGGTAATCAAGCGAACTCAATCGAAACTTGAATGCAATCGAACACAATCTAACTCGAACTCGAATCAAAAGCGAACTATGGTAAATAGTGGAGAAGAGATTATGCGAGATGAGTGTTTGGGACTGAAAGTAATTTGACTAGGAAACCCTATCGTATCGAATCGCTCGCAATCGAAATCAAAACACCAAAAATCGTCGCGCCAAACACTTGAACCCAGCGCCATCCGGCCGGATAGCCATCCGACCGAATAGCCCTTTGGTCACAGGTCATATGTCATCCGACCAGGATGTCATCCGACCGGATCGTCATCCGGGCGGAGTGTCATCCGATCGGATCACCCTTTTCCTCTTTTGGAATCCTATAAATACCCATGTCATTGTCATTCTTTCCACTTTTGGAAACCCTTTGTCCGAACTACTCGTGCTCCTCACCTTTTCTTCGATTTCTCTCAATCCAGGTAAGATCTCGCCCTAAAACTTGTACATTCTTGATCTACACGCACTCCTACACCTTTCTATCTTTTAAATCCTAACTTTTAACCATGAAATCACTAGATTTTGGGTGTTCAAGGATGACGTCATCATAGGTTCTTCAAGAACTTCATGCTTTGACCTCAATCCACCAAGAACAACTGAGATCTAACCGATTTCCACCCGATTACACAAAGATCTCGTAAAGATCTCGACACAAGAGCAGTGGAAAAGGATTGAAAGATGGTTTCTAACTTTCTTTCAACTCTTGTACACTCAAAACCGGTAGAATCAGGATCAGCTCTAGTCTCCTACTCATCCATAGTGTTGTACTAGTTTAGATCTGGATTTCGCCTACGAGACCACCGATTTCGGGTTAAACAAGAACAACCGTATAGAGCCGGTAACTAACCGAGCTAGGGTGATTCCTGGTCGGTTTAGTCATCTGGGTCGAAATGGGGGCTCTGTTGGTTAACACGTTGTCAAAGTGTCTCGACATAACGACAAACCATCAAAACGACCAAGTGAAGGACGAACGGGACAACCGTAACGGATTGCCATCCGACCGGATTGCTATCAGATCGGATAGGTCATCCGAACGGATTGTCACCCGAACGGATGACACTTGGGTCCCACTTTGAACAACCTTAACTAAAGTTATAGTATTGAACGAATTGCAATCCGATCGGACGACCATCTGGTTGGATTACTCTTCGGATCATGAGATACTAAGACTTTAAGGACTTAAACAATTTTCAACATGTTCATTGACAAGGTTGCCATCCGATCGGATGAACATCCGATCGCGTGACACTTCTGTTGTGAACTTCTATTCATCAAGGTAAACTCACCACCTAATTGCCGTCCGACCGGACCACCGTCCGACCGGATGACCATCCGATCAGATTGTCATCCGCACGACCCACCATCCGATCAAACGACTGGAAATATAGAGATACTTCGATGTTTTCAAAATACTACAACGAAAACTTTAAAAGTCAAGCCATCATACACAAACACATCTTTTCTTATAGGAAGAAACAATCCACTCGAATCGTCACCCGATCGGATAAGCTATCAGACCGGATGACCATCCGAACGGATTATCATCCACACGGATTTCTGTCCGCTCGGATTACCATCCGAACGGACTACCATCCGATCCATCTTCACTTTGTATCATTTTACGTGTTCCTTATCGTTATGCTACCGAATCTGTTCAGGCTAACCTTACTCGCTAAGCGTTCCCTTCAATCCATCAATCGCTGTGAGTATACTCGATCCCTTTTTGCTTTAAGCACTTTTGGGTGTTACATACGTTACGAATATTCAAACTACAACGATCACACTACTCAAATACTATTTGAATGCTAACCGTTAATGCATGTTATACCAGGGGCGGAGCTACCTTATGCCGGGGGGCAACACCCGCTACGGCTTGGCGCGGAAAAATTTGGAAAAATTAGTGTAAATTTTGGAAAAATTTGAGGTTTTTTCGATTTCGTTACGGCTTATTTATAAAACGTTACGGCTTGGCGGATTTTCTAGATCCGCCACTGTGTTATACGTGGCTCATGAATGCTTGTTTGTTATGTTTACACATGGAATGCTGTCTACCTGCCTTAGCAACAATAGTACTATAGTTTAGACTCAGCACCCGCTTGCGGGGGTTGTTAAGGATCATTACTTGCATGGATTATGGTGGTAATCATGTATTGCGAACTGCCTCAGGCAATCAACCCGCAGTCATTGGTATCGATGGATCTATGTCGATAACTAACGTGCTTCATTTCACTATGTGTACGTGCTGGTTACGCATAAACGAATTCGAACTTTATATGCTATTATCAAACTTGTATGCTCACCTTTACATTTTATGTATTGACTTTATTTTAACGTATGTGACAGGTGCTTAGGACGCACATGTGGTAGGAAATCGAAGCTAGAATAAAGCTTTAGAGCCCAACAAATAGTTGTATGTAGATAACGAATCAGGGGTCTCTAGAAGCAGATAAACAATTGCTGTCTATTTAAATCTGAGTTGTCGGAACAGAATATTTGCCTGGATTTTTGTCTGTAATAATTATTTTACTGTTTGAGATACGGTATGGGATGTATTATTTAAATTGAATAGTATTGATGATTGTTATGGAAACTTCTGGACAATCTGTTTCGCTCAGTGCCATGCCCCGATGATTCCGCCATCGGTTGGGGTGTGACAGATTGGTATCAGAGCCATAACTATAAGGAATTAGGCAAGACTCGACCTAGTCCGGGTCGATGTCTTAGATACCTAGACTATAGTTAAGAACCAATAGACCGATTTGAGCACCTCCAGTAGGGATTATGTACGTGCTTATTCCTCACTAATCTCGCTTATGCTACACTATCACTACACTCAAATTTTCAACTATAAATAGGCGATAAAGTCGAGATTAGGTGTGAAAATCGCAAACTTTCGACTAAAATTGCTTAATCAACCCGCATTTTATCTACAAACAAGGGGAATTATGACAAATCAGGAGTGAAATCCGTATTTTGATGAATAATCTCCTCCATTTTATTAAAGCTCAGGAGCAAAAGTTGTTAAGTCAGGGGTGAAACCCGAACCTTGATAACTATTCCTGACTCATTTTGGTTTTACAAAACTCTCACCAAAGTCTCGACGGACTCCAACGACCTGAAGTCACGATATGACTAACGGGATGAGTGCCAAATGCCCAAGAATCGAGGCAAAGGCACAGTCCTGAAAGTTAAAGGTACACAACGGATCTTTGTGAATAGTCGAACCACTTTGGTTAGTCAAAGTCTACTAGTCGCAGACAATCTATTTCTCGAATTTTATGAGTTTCAATTTTGAGCCCGCAACTGCTGACTCCGATAATTCGTCGATTTTATGTGTTTTATGTGCTTTTACCTGCTTACGTGGCTAATTTTGGAAGAATTAATCGATTTGTGCCTTCGCTTCGATCGACACACACAACTCGCCTTGCTTTTCTACCTCAAAACGTTAACAAATCGCTGAATTATGGGCGACTTTATACTACGCTATACGCTTATACTACGCTATTCTCGAACGATCGCAGACTTTGGATAATAGGTTTCTGTTTTCTGACTGCCTCTAGTGATTAAATGCGTATGCGTTTCCTTGCTTCCTAGCTTTACGTGCATAGGTGTTATGTGATTATGTGCTCTACGTGCTTATGTGTTACAATTTGAACCTATGTGTTTATGTGCTATGTGCTACATTGCGTGTTCCTAAGCTTTAGTAAGTAGTAGACGTGTGAGGTGAGATTCGAATACAGTGTGTTGAGTCCTGTGATGATGTCTTTTGCAGACAATGTCGTCTGGATCCCGTCACGCACTTTCTCGTCAAGAAAAGAGGGACAAACGCCTTGCTTCCATCATCGCAAAAAGTGTGGCAAAGGCCGTAAGTGATGTTTATGAGAATGCCAGCAAGTCATCTGAGGAATCGAGGACCGAAGCTCCTAAAGCTGCCACCAAGTCCTTCAATTTCAAGCAGTTCAAGTCGTGTGGGCCAAAGGAATTCACTGGCGAATGAGGTCCTACTGCACTATTCCAATGGTTTGATTCCATTGAGGTCACTCTGCGACAGAGTGGTTGCCCTGATGACCTTCAAACTCTGAATGCTACCGGCGTTTTCCAGTCCCGTGCTCTAGACTGGTGGACAGCCGAGAGGAACAAGCGAGGGAACGATGCAGCCTACGGTCTGTCGTGGGACGAGCTCAAGGAAGTCATGCTAGAGGAATTCTGCCCTCCTCACGAACGTCAAAAGCTAGAAGATGAATTCTGGCACATACACCAACATGAGGGTGACAATGCTGCTCTCACTGCTCGTTTCAAATAGCTCAGCATCATCTGTCCCGATCAAGTCAAGACCCCGGAGATTACAATCAAGAAGTACATCCGAGCTTTACACGACTGCATCGCAGATTTCGTGCAAGCGGCTAAGACTAAGACGATCGAAGAAACTTACCTACTAGCCGCTGAAATCAACGACAAGAGGGTCAAAGCTGGTGTCTAGGATAAAACTCCGAAGCATCTGCATCAAGCTACTGCCACCGCACCAACTGCTGAACCCACCTCATCGAGCAACAAGAGGAAGAACAAGAGAAAGAACAGCTCCAGCAACAAGAACTGTGCGATCACTGCTGCACCGATTCAAGTTGTACCAGCTCAACAGCGTCAAGTAGCGGCGCCTGTGGCTAATGCACCACCTGCAAAGCGTTCATACACTAGGCCACATCCGCTCTGCCCTACTTGTACCTACCACCACCCGACTGCCATTACTTGCCGTTTTTGTGCTCATTGCAATGTATACGGCCATTTTACCGCCAACTGCCGTATTCGACAAACTCCTGCTCATCAAGCTCTACTCACTGCCCCACAGGGTCAACAAGCTCCTCCGGCACCCGCAGTTAAAGCCAGAGCCTGCTTCGCATGTGGCGACCCGAACCATTTCGCCAACATGTGCCCAAACAGGGTCGTGAAACAAGAGCCCCAGCAACAGCAGCCACAGCAGCAACAACAACAGCAACAGCAGCAAAAATAGGCCGCACGCGCCAGAATTTTCAACCTCAACGTGCGTCAAGCCCAGGCCGACAACAACGTGGTCAATGGTACGTTCCTTGTGAATGGTATTTATGCATCATGTTTGTTTGATACTTGAGCCAATAATTGCTTTGTGTCGTTCGAATTTGAGAAACTCCTTAGTCGTAAACGCTCCCAACTCTCCTCAACATTCGATGTTGAAGTCGCTACCGGAAGAACCGTCGTTGTCAATTCTATTCTTCGTGATTGTACCCTCGAGCTCAACAATCACATCTTCCCAATCGACCTTATTCCGATGCAACTCGGAAGTTTTGACGTCATAGTAGGCACGGACTTTCTTCGAGACAACCATGCTGAAGTTGTGTGCTTCGACAAGATGATTCGATTTTCACTCGCGAATGGTGATTTGTTATGTGTATACGGTGATACTACTTCGAAGGGTCTCAAGCTTATGTCATGTGTGCAAGCTAGCAAGTATCTCCGCAAGGAATACAGGGCTTTCTTGGCTAACATCGTAGTAGCGGAGAAGGAAAAGAAAAAGAAGAAGGAAGTGAAAGACGTTCCTGTGGTTCGAGAATTTCCTAATGTTTTTCCAGAGGATCTTCCCGGGCTACCGCCAAGTCGTGATATCGACTTTCGTATCGACCTCATTCCTGGAGCCAACCCTATTGCCAAAGCTCCTTATCGACTCGCACCGTCCGAAATGCGCGAACTCTCAACCCAACTCCAGGAATTACTTGAGAAAGGCTTCAGTCGCCCGAGCACCTCTCCTTGGGGCGCGCCAGTCCTTTTCGTCAAAAAGAAGGATGGGTCGTTCAGGATGTGCATCGATTATCGGGAATTGAATAAGTTAACTATCAAGAACCGCTATCCCCTACCTCGCATCAACGATTTGTTTGATCAACTACAAGGTGCTACGTGTTTCTCAAAGATCGATCTACGTTCAGGATATCACCAACTACGTATTCAAGAGGAGGATATACCCAAAAACCGCGTTTCGCACTCGTTACGACCATTACGAATTCGTTGTCATGCCTTTTGGCTTAACTAACGGACCAGCGGTTTTCATGGATCTTATGAATCGCGTGTGTAAACCATATCTCGACCGTTTCGTCATCGTATTGATCGACGATGTCTTGATCTATTCCAAATCGAAGACCGAACACGCGCAACATCTACGTTTGGTTCTCGAGTTACTCCAGGGGAACCAACTCTATGCCAAGTTCTCCAAGTGTGAATTCTGGTTGGAGGAAGTTCAGTTTCTGGGTCACATTGTTAATAGGTAGGGTATTCACGTCGATCCTGTTAAGATTGAAGCAGTTAAGAGCTGGGTTACGCCAAAGAACCCGTCTGAAGTCCGTTCTTTTCTCGGACTAGCGGGCTATTATCGACGGTTTATCGAAGGATCCTCCAAGATCGCTGTACCGCTTACCTCTCTCACCCATAAGGACAAGCCTTTTGTTTGGAAAACCGAACAAGAGACCGCCTTTCGAATCCTCAAGCACATGCTTTGCAACGCTCCTGTTCTCACATTGCCCGACGGAAACGACGATTTTATTGTCTATTGTGATGCTTCCAACCTTGGTCTCAGCTGTTTTCTCATGCAACGGGACAAGGTCATAGCTTACGCATCTCGTCAGCTCAAAGTCCACGAGAAGAACTATACAACCCATGATCTCGAGCTAGGCGCGGTTGTTTTTGCATTAAAGATTTGGCGACAATACCTATATGGTACCAAGTGTACGATCTTCACCGATCATAGGAGCCTACAACATATCTTTAATCAGAAGGAACTTAATATGCGTCAACGCCGATGGGTAGAACTTCTCAACGATTACGACTGTGAGATCCGTTATCACCCAGGCAAGGCAAATGTTGTTGCCGACGCACTCAGCAGATGGAGTAATCTGCTTAGCACTCGTAACGTTCAAGCCCAACACGATCTCGAAACCCTCATCCGCGACGCTCAGCATGCGTGTTTTAACGAACGCACCCTGAAGAAAGAAAGAATCTACCATGATGGAGCCCAGCTTGTGAGCAAATCGAACGGGATGTTCCACTTTTTAGACCGAATCTGGATTCCCAAACGAACCAATTGGCGACAGATATTGATGGACGAAGCCCATAAATCCCGGTATTCTATCCATCCCGGAGCCGACAAAATGTACCAGGACCTTCGTTATAAGTACTGGTGGCCGGGTATGAAAAGGGATATCGCTCTTTACGTCGGAAAATGCCTAACCTGTGCAAGAGTCAAGGCTGAACATCAAAGACCCTCTGGCTTACTCGAACAACCACCAATTCCCATGTGGAAGTGGGAGAGTATAGTTATGGACTTTGTAACAAAGCTACCACCCACCTCATCAGGTCACGACAGCATTTGGGTTGTGGTCGACCGTTTGACTAAATCAGCTCACTTTCTGCCAATACGAGAAGACTACAAGGTAGAACGATTAGCCCGAATCTACACCGACGAGATCATTTGTAATCATGGGACGCCTCGTGACATCATTTCTGATCGTGATGCTCGGTTTACTTCGCGACTGTGGGAAACGTTTCAAACGGCACTCGGTACAACGCTTAATCTAAGTACTGCTTTCCACCCACAAACCGACGGTCAGACTGAAAGAACGATTCGTACTCTTGAAGACATGCTCCGTTCGTGTGTCTTAGACTTCGGTGGTAATTGGGATAAATACCTGCCGCTAGTCGAATTCTCGTATAACAACAGCTATCATTCTAGCATCCAAATGGCACCTTTCGAGGCATTATATGGAAGAAGATGTCGATCGCCTATTGTATGGCACGAGATCGGTCATTCACAACTAACCGGTCCTGAGCTATTACAAGAAACGACAGACAAAATTTTCCAAATTCAAGACAACATGGTGAAAGCCCGGGATCGACAGAAAAGTTACGCCGATAGAAAACGCAAGCCCCGTGAATTTGACGTTGGTGACTACGTACTCCTAAAGGTATCACCTTGGAAGGGTGTGGTCCGATTCGGCAAAAAGGGAAAGCTCGCGCCTTGATTTGTTGGACCTTTTAAGATTCTGGAAAGGATCGGAAAAGTCGCCTACAGACTCGAACTACCGGAGAAACTTAGTAACGTCCACCCGACTTTCCAAGTGTCGAACCACCGAAAGTGCCTAGCCAACCACGACTTACATGTTCCCCTCGATGATCTGCAAGTGAACGAAACATTACACTTCGTGGAAAAGCCTGTCGAAATCATGGATCGCCAAACCAAGCAACTCAGACGCTCGCGCATCCCTATCGTGAAAGTCCGGTGGGAAGGCAAACGAGGCGCGGAGTTCACTTGGGAACTCGAAAGCGACATGAAGGCTAAGTACCCGCAGTTATTCGAAGAAAAAGTTCTCAAACGTGAATCACGGCGTTGTACAACTTACAGCCTAATTTTGGGACGAAATTCCCTAAACAAGGGGAGGCTGTAGCACCCCGTGTTTTCACAAGTCAAAGTCAAAGTCAACGACCGATTTCGCGCAACTTGACTTATAGAAATTTCTTTATTTTATTTGTATTATGTGGAGTAAGTGTTGTTAATTGCAATAATCGACGTGTGTTAATCGATATTCAATCGACCTACGACTGTGAACTATAGGCAGTAACAATGCGATAAAGTTAACCAACTAATAATCAAGCTATGCTAATCAAATCGACATCGAATCGCAACTCGAGCTACGTACTTTACTTGTTGTTTATACGTGTGTGTGTGCCTTACGTGATAACTGTGCATGTTTATTTATGTTGTGTTATGGTAATCAAGCGAACTCAATCGAAACTTGAATGCAATCGAACACAATCGAACTCGAACTCGAATCAAAAGCGAACTATGGTAAATAGTGGAGAAGAGATTATGCGAGATGAGTGTTTGGGACTGAAAGTAATTTGACTAGGAAACCCTATCGTATCGAACCGCTCGCAATCGAAATCAAAACACCAAAAATCGTCGCTCCAAACACTTGAACCCAGCGCCATCCGGCCGGATAGCCATCCGACCGGATAGCCCTTTGGTCACAGGCCATATGTCATCCGACCAGGATGTCATCCGACAGGATCGTCATCCGGGCGGAGTGTCATCCGATCGGATCACCCTTTTCCTCTTTTGGAATCCTATAAATACCCCTGTCATTGTCATTCTTTCCACTTTTGGAAACCCTTTGTCCGAACTACTCGTGCTCCTCACCTTTTCTTCGATTTCTCTCAATCCAGGTAAGATCTCGCCCTAAAACTTATACATTCTTGATCTACACGCACTCCTACACCTTTCTATCTTTTAAATCCTAACCTTTAACCATGAAATCACTAGGTTTTGCGTGTTCAAGGATGACGTCGTCATAGGTTCTTCAAGAACTTCATGCTTTGACCTCAATCCACCAAGAACAACTGAGATTTAACCGATTTCCACCCGATTACACAAAGATCTCGTAAAGATCTCGACACAAGAGCGGTGGAAAAGGATTGAAAGATGGTTTCTAACTTTCTTTCAACTCTTGTACACTCAAAACCGGTAGAATCAGGATCAACTCTAGTCTCCTGCTCATCCATAGTGTTGTACTAGTCCAGATCTGGATTCCGCCTACGAGACCACCGATTTCGGGTTAAACAAGAACACATCTTTTCTTATAGGAAGAAACAATCCACTCGAATCGTCACCCGATCGGATATGCTATCCGACCGGATGACCATCCGAACGCATTATCATCCACACGGATTGATGTCCGCTCGGATTACCATCCGAATGGACTACCATCCGATCCATCTTCACTTTGTATCGGTTTACGTGTTCCTTATCGTTATGCTACCGAATCTGTTCAGGCTAACCTTACTCGCTAAGCGCTCCCTTCAATCCATCAATCACTGTGAGTATACTCGATCCCTTTTTGCTTTAAGCACCTTTGGGTGTTACATACGTTACGAATATTCAAACTACAATGATCAGACTACTCAAATACTATTTGAACGCTAACAGTTAATGCATGTTATACGTGGCTCATGAATGCTTGTTTGTTATGTTTACACATGGAATGCTGTCTACCTGCCTTAGCAACGATAGTACTATAGTTTAGACTCAGCACCCGCTTGCGGGGGTTGTTAAGGATCATTACTTGCATGGATTATGGTGGTAATCATGTATTACGAACTGCCTCAGGCAGTCAACCCGGAGTCATTGGTATCGATGGATCTATGTCGATAACTAACGTGCTTCATTTCACTATGTGTACGTGCTGGTTACGCGTAAACGAATTCGAACTTTATATGCTATTATCAAACTTGTATGCTCACCTTTACATTTTATGTATTGACTTTATTTTAACGTATGTGACAGGTGCTTAGGACGCACATGTGGTAGGAAATCAAAGCTAGAATAAAGCTTTAGAGCCCAACAAATAGTTGTCTGTAGATAACGAATCAGGGGTCTCTAGAAGCACATAAACAATTGCTGTCTATTTAAATCTGAGTTGTCAGAACAGAATATTTGCCTGGATTTTTGTCTGTAATAATTATTTTACTGTTTGAGATACGGTATGGGACGTATTATTTAAATTGAATAGTATTGATGATTGTTATGGAAACTTCTGGACAATCTGTTTCGCTCAGTGCCATGCCCCGATGATTCCGCCATCGGTTGGGGTGTGACAAAGACGTTCCTGTGGTTTGAGAATTTCCTAACGTTTTTCCAGAGGATCTTCCCGGACTACCGCCGAGTCGTGATATCGACTTTCGTATCGACCTCATTCCTGGAGCCAACCCTATTGCCAAAGCTCCCTACCGACTCGCGCCATCCGAAACGCGCGAACTCTCAACCCAACTCCAGGAATTACTTGAAAAAGGCTTCATTCGCCCAAGCACCTCTCCTTGGGGCGCGCCAGTCCTTTTCGTCAAAAAGAAGGACGGGTCGTTCAGGATGTGCATCGACTATCGGGAATTGATTAAGTTAACTATCAAGAACCGTTATCCCTTACCTCGCATCGACGATTTGTTTGATCAACTACAAGGCGCTAAGTGTTTCTCCAAGATCGACCTACGTTCGGGATATCACCAGCTACGTATTCAAGAAGAGGATATACCCAAAACCGCGTTTCGCACTCGATACGGTCATTACGAATTCGTTGTCATGCCTTTTGGCCTAACCAACGCACCAGCGGTTTTCATGGATCTGATGAATCGCGTGTGTAAACCATATCTCGACCGTTTCGTCATCGTATTCATCGACGATGTCTTGGTCTATTCCAAATCGAAAACCGAACACGCGCAGCATCTACGTCTGGTTCTCGAGTTACTCCAGGGGAACCAACTCTATGCCAAGTTCTCCAAGTGTGAATTCTGGTCGGGGGAAGTTCAGTTTCTGGGTCACATTGTTAATAGTCAAGGCATTCACGTCGATCCTGCGAAGATTAAAGCTGTGAAGAGCTGGGTTACACCTAAGAACCCGTCTGAAGTCCGCTCTTTTCTCGGACTAGCGGGCTATTATCGACAATTTATCGAGGGATTCTCAAGGATCGCTGTACCGCTTACCACTCTCACGCATAAGGACAAGCGTTTTGTTTGGGGAACTAAACAAGAGACTGCTTTCAAAACCCTCAAGCACATGCTTTGCAATGCTCCTGTTCTCACATTGCCCGACGGAAACAATGATTTCATTGTCTACTGTGATGCTTCCAACCTTGGTCTTGGTTGTGTTCTCATGCAACAGGACAAGGTCATAGCTTACGCATCTCGTCAGCTCAAAATCCACGAGAAGAACTATACAACCCACGATCTCGAGCTAGGCGCAGTTGTTTTTGCGTTAAAGATTTGGCGACACTACCTGTATGGTACCAAGTGTACGATCTTCACCGATCATAGGAGCCTACAACACATCTTTAATCAGAAGGAACTTAATATGCGTCAACGCCGATGGGTAGAACTTCTCAACGACTACGACTGTGAGATTCGTTATCACCCAGGCAAGGCGAATGTTGTTGCCGACGCACTTAGTAGACGGAGCTACCTGCTTAGCACTCGTAATGTCCAAGCCCAACACGATCTCGAAACCCTCATCCGCGACGCCCAACATGCGTGTTTTAACGAACGCAACCTGAAGAAAGAAAGAATCTACCATGATGGAGCCCATCTTGTGAGCAAATCGAACGGGATATTTCACTTTTTAGACCGAATTTGGATTCCCAAACGAACCAATTTGTGACAAATCTTGATGGACGAAGCCCACAAATCCCGGTATTCTGTTCATCCCGGTGCCGATAAAATGTACCAGGACCTTCGTTATAAGTACTGGTGGCCGGGTATGAAAAGGGATATCGCTCTCTACGTCGAAAAATGCCTAACTTGTGCTAGAGTTAAGCCTGAGCATCAAAGACCCTCTGGCTTACTCGAACAACCACCAATTCCCATGTGGAAGTGGGAGAGTATAGCCATGGACTTTATAACCAAGCTACCACACACGTCATCAGGTCACGACAGCATATGGGTTGTGGTCGACCGTTTGACTAAATCAGCTCACTTTTTGCCGATACGAGAAGACTACAAGGTAGAACGATTAGCCCGGATCTACACCGACGAGATCATTTGTAATCATGGGACGCCTAGCGACATCATCTCTGATCGTGATGCTCGGTTTACCTCGCGACTGTGGGAAACGTTTCAAACGGCACTCGGTACAACGCTTAATCTAAGTACCGCTTTCCATTCTCAAACCGACGGTCAGACTGAAAGAACGATTTGTACTCTTGAAGACATGCTTCGTTCGTGTGTCTTAGACTTCGGAGGTAATTGGGATAAATACCTGTCGTTAGTCGAATTCTCGTATAACAACAGCTACCATTCTAGCATCCAAATGGCACCATTCGAGGCCTTATACGGAAGAAGATGTCGATCGCCTATTGTGTGGCACGAGATCGGTCATTCGCAATTAACCGGTCCTGAGCTATTACAAGAAACGACAGACAAAATTTTCCAAATTCGAGACAACCTGGTGAAAGCTTGGGATCGACAGAAAAGTTACGCCAATAAGAAACGCAAGCCCCGTGAATTTGACGTTGGTGACTACGTACTCCTAAGGGTATCACCTTGGAAGGGTGTAGTCCGATTCGGCAAAAAAGGGAAAGCTCGCGCCTCGATATGTTGGACCTTTTAAGATTCTGGAAAGGATCGGAAAAGTCGCCTACAGACTCGAACTGCCGGAGGAACTTAGTAATGTCCACCCGACTTTCCACGTGTCAAACCTCCGAAAGTGCCTAGCCAACCACGACTTACACGTTTCTCTAGATGATCTACAAGTGAACGAAACATTACACTTCGTGGAAAAGCCTGTCGAAATCATGGATCGCTAAACCAAGCAACTCAGACGCTCTCGCATTCCTATCGTGAAAGTCCGATGGGAAGGCAAACGAGGCGCAGAGTTCACTTGGGAACTCGAAAGTGACATGAAGGCTAAGTACCCGCAGTTGTTTAAAGAGAGTTCTCAAACGTGAATCGCGGCGTTGAACAGCTTTCAGCTTAATTTCGGGACGAAATTCCCTCAACAAGGGGAGGCTGTAACACCCCGTGTTTTCAAGTCAAAGTCAAAGTCAAGGTCAAAGTCAACGACCGATTTCGCGCAACTTGACTTACAGGAATTTCTTTTTTTTATTTGTATTATGTGGAGTAAGTGTTGTTAAATGCAATAATCGACGTATGTTAATCACTATTCAATTGATCTACGACTGTGAATTGTATGAAGTAACAATGCGATAAAGTTAACTAATCAATAATCAAGCTATGCTAATCGAATCGACATCAAATCGCAACTCGAGCTACGTATTTTTACTTGTTATTATACGTGTGTGTGTGCCTTACGTGTTACCCGTGGATGTTTATTTATGTTGTGTTGATCTATACACTCCTACACCTTTCTACCTTTCAAATCTTAACTTTTAACCGTGAAATCATCAAGAATCAAGTGTTCTAGGATGATGTCATCATGGGTTCTTGAAGAACTTCATGATTTGGCCTCAATCCACCAAGAATAGCTTGGATCTAACCGATTTCCACATAAACAAACGAAGATCTTTAGAAGATCAAAACATATACACGGTGAAAAAGGATTGAAAGATGGTTTTCCCAACTTTCTTTCAACTCTTTTACACTCAACGCCTTCGAACCGGTAGAAACGGAGCTTGTGCCGATTTACAAATCACCTCGGAGGTTGTATGGCTCAAGGTCCGGATTCTACCCACGAGGTTAACCTGTTACGGGTTAAACGTTAAACTCTGTTCCGAACAGTTCACCGGCTGGATTTGGGTGATTCCTGCCCAAGCAGGGGAAACAAATAAGAATGAGGGTTCTATGAAGAGAGTATTTGGGTGATTCCGGACAGTCAGCCGATCGACCAGGCCAGCCGATCGGCTAGCACATGGCCCCACACTTGAGCAATTCATTGAAGAGAGTATTGAACGAACTGCTGTTCGATCGGACTACCGTCCGATTGGATTACTCTTCGGATCATGAGATACTGTGCTTCAATACTTGGTCGATTTTCAACATGTTCAACGCGTTTGGAGTGCCACCCGATCGAACAGCCGTCCGATCAGGTGACATCCTGCTGAGAACCTATTTACTGAAGTACCTAACCGATCGGATAGCCGGCCGATCGAACGACCGTTCGATCGACCGACCTGAAAGGTAAAGATACTTCAAAGTTTTCAAATACTACAACGAAAACTTCAAAAGTCAAGCCATCATACACAAACACATACTTCTTATAGGAAGAAAACAATTCACTCGAACAGCCATCCGATTGGCCTACCGACCGACCGGACAGCGGTCCGAACGGACTGTCAACCGAACGGTCAGCCGTCCGATCGAACTACCGTCCGATCGACCAGCTGTCCGACTCTCCAACACTTGTTTTCCGTGTTACGCTTCACTTATCGTTATGCTATCGACTCTATTCAGGCTAATCTTACTCGCTAAGCGCTCCCTTCAATCCATTAACCGCTGTGAGTATACTCGATCCCTTTTTGCTTTAAACACTTTTGGGTGTTACATACGTTACGAATATTCAAACTACAATAAATCACACTACTCAATGCTATTGAACGCTAACCGTTAATGCATGTCATACGTGGCTTATGAATGCTTGTTTGTTATGATTACACATGGAATGCTGTCTACCTGCCTTAGCAACGATAGTACTATAGTTTGGACTCAGCACCCGTTCACACGTGGGTTGTTAAGGATCATTACTTGCATGGATTACGGTGGTAATCATGTATTGCGAATTGCCTCAGGCAGTCAACCCGCAGTCATTGGTATCGATGGATCTATGTCGATAACTAACGTGCTTCATTTCACTATGTGTACGTGCTGGTTATGCGTAAACGAATTCGAACTCTATATGCTATTATCAAACTTGTATGCTCACCTTTACATTTTATGTATTGACTTTATTTTAACGTATGTGACAGGTACTTAGGATGCAGATGTGGTAGGAATTTGAAGCTAGAATAAAGCTTTAGAGCCCAACAAATAGTTGTCTGTAGATAACGAATCAGGGGTCTCTAGAAGCAGATAAACAATTGCTGTCTATTTAAATCTGAGTTGTCGGAACAGAATATTTGCCTGGATTTATGTCTGTAATAATTATTTTACTGTTTGAGATGCGGTATGGGACGTGTTGTTTAAATTGAATAGTATTGATAATTGTTATGGAAACTTCTGGACAATCTGTTTCGCTCAGTGCCATGCTCCGATGATTCCGCCATCGGTTGGGGTGTGACACATGTGGTCTGGGCCATTTTACCAGTTTAGTCCAAATGTTTTATTTTTTGCCTGTGGGTCCAAAAAGGTTTCACTGTTGTCATTTTAGTCCACTGGGTTAACTTTATCCATTATTTCTGTTAACGAGAAGGGAAATTCGGTCATTTATATACCCGAATTGCCCTTCTAGTTAACAGAATTACATATAAAATGACCGAATTGCCCTTTTCATTAACAAAAAGAATGGATGAAGTTAACCTAGTGAACTAAAATGGCAACAGTGAAACCTTTTTGAACCCACAAATAAAAATAAAACCATTGGACTAAACAGGTAAAATGACCCGAATTAGATGGACTAAAATGTCATTTAACTCTACTTACAACTTTAGAAGTTACAAACCCCTCCTCCCCCAATTCTTCTCTGTGCCGGCCTATCTCATAACGGACTGCTGAAGAAGAATCAATCGAGGATGCAATTGTTTCTTCAGATGCATTAAATAAATAACCCTTTTCTTCTCAAACATCACTCTCAGATAACTCCAATTAGACTCCGGTGAGATCCAAATCCGATCACGTGACATGTTCTCACAATTCAGCACCACCGCTGAGAACTTTACCAAGGCTTCAACTATGGTCTTCCGGATCGGCACTGATGCTCATCTCTACGACGATCCTGACGACGTCAGCATCTCTCCTCTTCTCGACAGCAAATTCGACTCCGAAAAATGCGAAGCTCTTAAACGATTACTCGCTCTCATTGCCCAAGGCCTCGATGTATCCAATTACTTCCCTCAGGTACTACTTAATTCATTTCAATCTGTTTGATGATAGTTATATTGAGCTAATTAGGTTTATGCTCGCATGCACAACTGATCATTATTCATAAAATTCTGCAATATCAGTAACTTTGATCTATGAATTAGGCACTCCGCATTGTACACAAGGTTTGTATGATCATAATACTTTAATTCTTTATCAAATAAAGGGCATCTAATCATAGTTGTCCAAGGCGCAAAGAGTGAGCCGAGGGTGACATACTATAAAAAAAATACAATTTTTAGGGGTTTAGACATGATTTAGGCTGATTTAGGTTGATTTCAGGTTTGTTTAGGGCTGGTATAATTGTTTCAGACCTGTTCAAACTTGTTCAATGATTTTTGGTCGAAACTTGGCCTGAAAAATGTGCCCAAGTGCCGAAGCGAGAAGGTTGTGCTGGGCCAGACAAGTGCGTCCAGGCGCCTGGGTTTTAAAAAAGCGCACCTAGAAGCGAGGCGCACTAAGGCGCTCCTCAGCGGCTCATGTCACCCGAGGCACACGTGGCGCGCCTTGTTTACTTTGGGTGTTTTTATGCATCAAAGTGTTTCACTATAGGTTTTTTGGTTTGTACATGTAGGTAAAATCATATATAAACCTTATTTATAGCTAAACATTGGATAAGGGCTGCTAAAAACCTATGGGACATATTAAAAAAACTTATATAATCTCCTTGCTCTTCGCGCCTCGGTTTTAGACCTAGTCGCTTTTGTGTGCCTCTCGCTTTTAAAACCAAGCTAGGCGTGCTCGCCTGGGGGTTCGAAAGTGGGGCTTTTGAAGCGAAGTGAGAAGGTTGCGCTGGGCTAGAAAAGTGCACCTAGGTGCGCGCCTGGGGGAGTCTGGACAATAAAGATCTACATTAAAATAGTTTTGTTACAAACGTACTTTGATCTTAGCACGAAACCTCTACATGACTACTGTAAACATAAATCCTCTATATAGACTTAACATGCTCTTTAAATGTCATAGTTTACCTGCATTTTCAGTTCAGAAATGTTCGCTTCTTATTATGTATGATTTTTTCTTGGTTTACAGGTTGTTAAGAATGTTGCATCTCAGTCGTTGGAGGTTAAGAAGCTTGTTTACTTGTATTTGCTTCACTATGCTGAAAGGCAAGTTATTTATATTATCACCCTTACCCTTGAAGCAAACTTTGTGTACATGTGAATTTTAGAGTATACATATAAATTTTAGAGTATAACCAAGTTTTCATCATAATGTAAAACATGGTTATTAATGATTATAAAGTTTCTTTACTTTCAAGTTTCAAGTTGCAGCTTTCAAACTGTTTCAACTAAATATCACTTATATTTTTTTTTGTGTTAGGCATACTGTTATGCACGTTTGATCATATATATTTATATATTTTCTATTATCAGGCGTCCAAATGAAGCGTTGTTATCAATTAATATTTTCCAGAGAGATTTGGGGGACCAAAACCCATTGGTGAGGGCTTGGGCACTGCGCACAATGGCTGGTATTCGCCTGCATGTGATCTCACCCCTTGTTCTGGTGGCAGTTAGAAAATGCGCTAGAGATCCGTCCGTATATGTGAGAAAATGTGCTGCCAATGCTCTCCCAAAGCTCCATGATTTGCGTCTCGAGGAAAACGCTTCAGCAATCATTGAGGTTAGTTTAATTGGTTAGCCATTCATTTTCTAGGGCAAATCACATGGAAAGTAACCTACATAGGTTTGATTTTTCTGTTAAAGGTTCTTTACTTTTTTATGCAAGCCATTCAATCTTATAATACGTTACTAGGGCTGCAAGCGAACCGAACATTCGGCGAACAGTTCATGAACCGTTTGGCGGGAAATTTGTTTGTGTTCGTTCGTTAACACGGACACGAAATTTCGTTCGTTTAGTTAAATGAACAAACATGAACAAATGTCCGTTCGTTCATTTATGTTTGTGAATGTTCGGTAACATGTTCATTTATGTTCGCCTGTGTAAGATAGTTCATTAAGGTTTTAATTTTTATATCTTACTTATACACTTCTAAGTTTCCGCATATAAATATTACTGTAGAGTAATTTTTAGCGGGATCTACGTAAAGTATGTGATAAAAGATGCCGATTTATTCAAAATTAATATATGTTCGTTATTGTTCATGAATGTTTGTTTGTTTTCATTTGCGTTCATAAACGTTCGTTTGTGTTCGTTACTTAAAGTTAATGAACAAGCACAAACGGACACGAACAAGCTCATTTCCTTAATGAACGAACACGAACATAAAATCTTGTTCGTTAAGTGTTCATGAACTGTTCGTGAACACATTTATTCCTTAACGAATTTGTTCGGTTCGTTTGCAGCGCTATATGTTACAGCTACTGTTACCAGCACATGTCAAGTTATGTTATGTTATGTTATGTTCAGAAACTGTTTTCTTTTTTATGAACATACATATGGGTTCTCGGTTCTTAAGAAAGATAGAGCTTTATGAACATTCTTTTTTAATTCATAATGGTAGTAAATGTATTGTCGGTTCACTGCAGATTATCGGAATTCTCTTAAACGATAATTCCCCTGGAGTAGTTGGAGCTGCTGCTGCCGCATTTGCTTCCATTTGTCCAACTAATTTACCTCTAATCGGTAGAAACTATAAACGACTATGCGAAATTCTTCCAGACGTAGAAGAGTGGGGCCAGATCATCTTAATCGGGATTCTTCTCCGTTACGTTAGTGCAAGACACGGGCTTGCAAAAGAATCTATAATGTCTTCTTTATTGCCTAACATATTCAGTAACGAAAAAAGTTCAGAATCGGATACCGATTATTTCGAAATAAAGAAGACGTACGAAATTGGGATTCAGGATCCGGAGTTAGTAGCTACGGTATCCAGGAGTTACCTTGCGGGACCAGACAAGCAATTATTAAATCTGAATGATTCAGATGTGATATCACCTGATTATATTTCTTCACGATTTACGTCATCGAAAAGTGACGAAAATGTTAAGCTTCTGTTACAGTGTACTTCACCGTTGTTATGGAGTAGGAACAGTGCAGTGGTGCTTGTTGCTGCTGGTGTACACTGGATTATGGCTCCAATGGAGGAAATTTCGAAAATCGTTAAACCTTTGTTGTTTCTCCTGAGATCATCCGAGGCCTCAAAATATGTGGTACGTTTTTTAATATTTGTCTAGTATGTTATAACGGCAGGTTCGAAACATAGATAAAAATAAGCAAAACGCGAACTTAACGATAAAAACCATGTCACGACGGTATATTCGAAAGTCACGGAGAAGTTACGTCGTTGTATATGAAAACCAAGTTATTCGAACAAAATTTACACCAAAGCATATTTAAAGATTAACACGACGGACACACATTACATCGCAGTGGTGTATTTAGAGGTGAGCGCCTAGCGGTTTAAAAAATCGTTTAAAACAACTGGTCGGTTTAAAAACAATGTTACGAAAATTTACGCCGAAACGTAGATAAAAATAACTCGCGTAGAGCGTTGATATAAAAAAGAAACCCACAAAAAAGTCACGTAATAGAAAAGTTTGTTAAAAACTCAAGAGGATAACTTTATTAAAGTTCAGGGGTTTTAGTTTAAACCGGCTTAAGAAAAAGAAAACAAAAATTAACTTTATTAAAGTTGAGGCCAAATGTTAATCACATTAAAGAAGAGGGGGTGCATTTGAAATTTAGGCACTAAAAAAACAAAAAAAAAATATATATTGTAGTTAAACACCCAAAATTGTTATATTTTATAATATTATCTTGCATTCATGTATTTTACTGATATCAGTGTCGGTTATTTAACTATAGGTTCTCTGCAACATTCAAGTCTTTGCTAAAGTGATGCCGTCTCTTTTTGCTCCAAACGTCGAGGATTTTTTTATAAGCTCATCAGATGCATATCAAGTTAAAGCTCTAAAACTTGAAATCCTTTCTTCCATTGCTACAGATGCATCAATCTCGGTTATTTTTCAAGAATTCCAGGTACATGTCAATTATTGTTCAGTTGCATACTTGCATTAAACCCCAATGTTTTCAGGACCGGACGTCTAACCGGTCTCTTTACTGGTCCATTGGTCGGGCCAGTCGAACCGTTCAGATCGGATGTAAGAACCGGTTATGCCGTAAATGTTATAAAAATAAATAGGGTGAAATTCTAAAAATTTAATCAAAATTCGGTTCAACTCTTAAAAAATCCAGTTCGACCACCCGGTTTTTTCGTTCTGGCCGCCGGTTCCTGGTCCAACCGGCCGGTTTGACTAAAAAACGGTCTGATAGGGTGACCCAGACCGGTCAGACCCCCGGTCCCTGGCAGTGGCGGATCTAGAAAACTTTCATAGGGGTAACGTCTTAAAAGAAAGGGGTAACGAAATCGAAAAAACGTTAAAAAAATGTCAAATTTTTCCAAAATTTACACTACCGCCGGATCGCCAAGGGGTAGCGGAGGCTACCCCTTCTCATATGGTACATCCGCCCCTGGTCCAGCCGGTCCGGTCCGGTCTGGTTTTCAAAACATTACCCGTGCTTATTTTATTATTGTTGAATAGAATATATATTTTCTTACTTTAAGAATATTTGTAGGATTATGTGAGAGATCCCGACAGGAGATTTGCGGCAGATACGGTTGCTGCTATCGGTCTGTGTGCTAAGAGGAATCCTCAAGTAGCAAACACTTGTGTGGAAGGATTGCTGGCTCTTACTTCCCCTAGTTAGTCATCAATCGTTTACGTATTTTATTTGAAATTTCCCGTTTGAACTTAAATCATTTTAAAACTTGCAGAAACCGTTAATAGTTCCTCTGGATCCATGGATGATGATGAAGCAGTGGTTTTGATCCAATCAATTACATCCATCAAAGATATCGTAAAACAGGATCCACTCAGTCATGAGAATGTACGTTTCTAATATAAATTAAAGTTTTTTACTTGATTATGATGATATCGTTATGGTTCTAATGGTGGTGGTTTTGACCCATTGACTTACAAATGGGTCGATATAAGTTGTGTATTATCTCTAATGGGTAAAATTTAAATAGTTAGCTTCAAAGAAAGCGGGTCGAATCAGCCAAGCTGGTTGAAAGTTATCCAAAGTGTATTTTAAATGCATAAAACCTCCTAAAGCTTTTTGTGCAACAAATTAGATTATTATTATTGAAATAAGAGTAAAGTGCCATTTTCGTCCCTGAGGTTTGACCAGTTTTGCGACTTTCGTCCAAAGGTTTGTTTTTCTGCATCTGGATCCAAAAGGTTTGAAATCCTGCCATTTTCATCCGGCTCGTTAACTCCATCCATTTTTCTCCGTTAAGCCAGAAATGCCCTGACTTAACGGAGAAAAATGGATGGAGTTAACGAGCCGGATGAAAATGGCAACATTTCAAACCTTTTGGATCCTGATGTGGAAAAACAAACCTTTGGACAAAAGTCGCAAAATTGGCCAAACCTCAAGAACGAAAATGGCATTTTACTCTTGAAATAATATAAATTTTGTAATCATATTCGACATTCTAGTTATGCAAAAGACCTAACAGTAATTGGACAAAAGGTATTTTGGGTTAACCAAACCCATCTTGCCACCTGTCAATGGCCCATTTTGACGCATTACCCAACCCGCCTATTTTGCCACCTCTAGTTTATACTATATAGATATTATGTTAGGTCGTACCTTTTATGATTATATTAAGGTTGTCATGCTAATGCAATTTGCTAACTCATTGCTATCTACTACAGGCTATTATTATTTTGATTCGAAATTTGGATGCAATCAAGGTTCCTGTGGCCCGTGCAATGATTGTTTGGATCGCAGGTGAATATAACTCTATCGGCAATATCATTCCGAAAATGGTACCCGTGATTCTTCGATTTCTAGCTCGAGGCTTTCCTTCTGAATCCATTGAAACAAAATACCAGATTCTGAATGCTGCTGTTAAGGTATGATGTACTAAATAGCCCTTTTTAATAAGTTTTAGAGTAAACTACCATTTTTTGTCACTTTGGCGACTTTCGTCTAAAGGTTTGTTTTTCCGCATTTGGGTCCTCATGGTTTCAATATTTTGCCCATTTCGTCCAACTGACTAACTCCTTCTAAGTTTTATTAGCAGAAACAATGATATGAAATATATAAGTTTCCTTATTCAAATGCGATTTCTGTTGCAGGTTCTTTTGAATTCTAAAGAGGAAGATTTTCACACCGCAAAAAGCATACTAAATTACGTGCTTGAACTCGCGAAATTTGATTTAAACTATGATGTTCGTGACCGGGCCCGTGTTTTAAGAAAACTTTTGTCATGCTACTTTAGTTCTAGCGGACCAGACGAAAAACCCGACAATAATGAAATACGCCTTTTACTCGCAGAACATGTTTTCGGGGATAAAACTAAACCGTCAACCCAAACGGTTAATAACCGATTTTACCTTCCAGGTTCTCTTTCGCAAATAGTTTTCCATGCAGCTCCGGGGTATGAACCTCTTCCCGAGCCTTGTAGTTTGACCGAATCTGATATGGTCAAAGGGCTCGAGGAACCCGCTCAGGCTGAAGCCGATGATTCCGATGTTGACTCCGGATCGTTGAACGAAGAAGGCAGTTACTATTCAGAAGATTCCGTCACTACTTCAACTGGAATCGATAACGAGAGTGCTGCAAGTGAAAGCGACAATAACGATAACAACACTGATTCGTTAATCAACTTCTCTGATGTCAGTAAACCTCAAGAAGGAACTAATGAACTTAGTGAATTGATGTCGAAAAGAGCTTTGGAATCATGGTTAGATGATAATGATAATGATAATCGCGGTTCAAGTCAAAATGTAGCTGAAAGGATTCCGTCAGCGAGAATTTCGATTGGAGATATTAGTACGAGAATTAAACCTAAAGTATACACACTTTTAGATCCAACATATGGAAATGGTTTGAAAGTAGTGTATAAATATTCATCAGAAGCTTCAACAATATCACCGTCACTTGTAAGTGTTGACACTTTCTTCGAAAACTGTTCTTCCGACCCGATGTCAAAATTATCTATGTCCAATGAAGATTCAGAATCGTCGGACCAAGGAAGGTATATATATCTATCTAATATATATAATGTTTTATATAAATTCGAATGCTCCGTAGTGATATATTTACTTCTATCTATATCTATATCTAGGGGAAGGATCAAATGCAAAACAATCTTAACCTAGAAAGTGTAGGAAACCGGGTTAAATGAAATCCGGTTGACCTCATTTCAGCGGCGTTGGAACCGTCTCGTCGAATCATATTCAAATATATATAGGCTTTAGCTTTAGATTTTAGCTTTATGGTTTATCATTAGTATTTCGGGTTTAGTAAACCTTTAGGGTTTATAGTTTAGATTTTAGGGTTTAGGGTTAAGGGGTTAGGGTTTCTGGTTAGGTTTCGACGAGCCGGTTCCAACGCTGCTGGAATGAGCTCAATCAGAGTTCGTTTCACCCGGTTTCCTACACTTCCTAAGTTAACGACATTTTGTACCGAATCTTTACCCTCTATATCTATATAATAATTGAAAATCTTTTGTTGAAATTGGTGTGTAGTTCTTTGGGATCTCAAAAGGATGAACCAGCTTTTGTTCCAATGGAAGAAATTACCGTACTTGAACCTGGTCAGACTGTTAAACGGGTTATTCATGTTCACTTTCCTCATCATCTTCTACCGTTGAAGCTCATATTATGGTGTAGTGACAAAAAACACCCCGTTAAATTGCGCCCCGATATCGGATATTTCATAAAGCCTCTCATGATGGATCTAGATGTTTTCTCACAAAAAGAATCCCAACTCCCCGGAATGTTTGAATACACAAGAAGGTATTTTTATTACAGATGTGCCATCACCATTTTTTGACTTCAAACTAATTTACACTTTAACAGATGTTCGTTTACCGACCACCTTGCTGAGGTGGCCAATGATGACAAGGATGGTGACGTGTCATCAACAAAGGATTCGTTCCTGATTATATGTCAATGTTTAGCATCGAAGATGTTGAGCAACGCTAATCTTCATTTGGTATCTGTAAACATGCCTGTGGATGCAAATCTCAATGACGTGTCGGGTTTGTGCTTACGGTTTAGTGGCGAGATACTTAGCAACTCAATTCCGTGCCTTGTGTCTGTTACACTTGATGGTAAGTGCTTTGAACCGTTGAATGCTTCGGTGAAAGTCAACTGTGAAGAAACCGTGTTTGGTTTGAATCTGTTGAACAGAATAGTCAACTTTTTAGCTGAGCCTCGGTTGACTAGTTAGGTACATATCAATGTGGGTTCCTAAAAGGCGCCGTTTTGTGGATTGTTATTCTGAGGAAACCGAAAACATTCGGCAAAATAAAGGTATCTCAACTTTTGATAGGATCGGATCAGCTTGTGCAAAGTATGAATGGGCTTCATGTTCTTGAGTGATTTTTTTTTTGTTTTGTTAAAGATTCAGTCTTTTGATACTGGCTCTACTGCTATAAAATTGAAAAACTAGCGTTGGTGGTGTTTGTTTTTGTTATACAATATCACATTGTACATATTTATTTTTGTGTGGATATGACAAGATGTATGATGGGTCAAATTCTGGTTATGGGTACTTGAATTACAGATATAGGGTGTGTATTTACATATATGAACCTGGGGTGGGTTCTAGAGTGAACACTAGTGTATTTGTGAACTTAATGAACAAATACTGGTCATTGATGATTGATTTACATCATCAAATCATAAAATACACTAGTGTATATTCATCATCAAATCCTAGCCATTGATTGTACTTGTGTTAAATCGGGTGGTGCCAGGGTTTGATCCCCAAACCTCCACAATGGGTTCTCGTCTTACCATGAAGGCACTATCATGGGGTAGGTAATCATTGATCTGAACGCGGGTTGAACAAAACCAGATAAAGGATACGATGGCATGCATTAAATATATAATATTAAAAGACACAACGACCAAAATTCATACTTGCCAGTTGCTATAGTATATCTCCTCGACTCTTGAAACAGTCGGTTAGACCAAAAACCGTTGCTTATTCTATCAACCTATTTGTTAACAAAAAACGATAGAGCTACTCACGTTGAAATTGGATCATGGGATACATACTCACAACGAGACCAACAGTTGTAGGTTTTGTAGGATCATTACAAGTGTCCGGAGTAAAAATCAATCTAGAATTTAACATTGCATTGGCTCGTTGTTGCTAGGTATAAAAATTAAATTTGCGTTTTAGAACCTAAAAAATTAGAAGAAAACAAAAAAATTTAAAAATCGCCATCCGTGGGACTCGAACCCACGACCACGTGGTTAAAAGCCACGCGCTCTACCAACTGAGCTAGAACGGCTTGTTGAAGATTTTGTTTTTGTATTTTATAAATACTAAACTCCGAATTTAAATTTTGTAAACGATTTTACTAGTTTATATAGTACATGGATGTTAATTGGATTATCTGAAGGATCATACAAAAAGACCATCATATAAATCATCTTTTTGCATAAACTCGTCATTTTGATGAATATGCATTTCTAAATAGAGAACATTTATTATCCAATAATGAAATAAAAATAACATGTATAATCATGCTAGATACATGACAACTACTAGTCATAAGTATTGTTGTTCATATTAAATACTATTTACATGCCATTGGAAGGTTAACATCACAAAATTGTGAAATACATATGTATAAACAAACGTTTGTGAAAGTAGAAGCTAGGATCTTAAACTCAATTTCAAGAGGAAAAAGTTCAACTCTTGATGATCCCATCCCTATATTGAGTGACTGATTTGAACCAGCGATCCTTTGTTGTCCCTGGCTTTTGCTGCTAAATCATCCTCCCCCAACTTTATATCATCACCGACTAATGGAATAGCAACAAAGAAAATACTTTTCCCCGATTCAACCATTTTAGCTTTCTCTTTCTGGTCCATGTTTTTAACAATTGATACCAAAGCATTTTCTGGTGTCTTCAAATATAGTATTGTCTTGGCACACTTGGAAATGTTAGTAGTTGAATCAAGCCAAAAAAAAATGGGCAAAAAGAAATTTTGTGATGATATGAAGTTGGTGATGATATAGAGTTGGGGAGGATCATCTAGCAATAAAAACCGGGGACAACAATTGGTCATGGGTCAAATCAACCACTAAATTTTGGGGTAGGACCACCAGGGGTTCAAAGCTTATTCATTTTTTGATACGACTAATATAACAGAGACAATTTGAGGTAAATCTTTTCGTGATAAACTTGATATTAATAGTAACCAAGTTTCTAACATGTTCTATAAAAGTCATTTGATCTTGGACTCAGTGACTTGAGATTTTGTGTTTTTAGGTCCGCTGGGTTACCTGGGGGATTACATTTGAGCTTTTGGTGAAATATGGTTTAAATCAAGATGATAGAACCTACCATAAAGATAAAAAAAAATTATAAATACCTCCTCGCGTATGTGATGCGTGCGTGTTCACCTCTGGTCTCCGTCTCTTGCCTCACAATTGTTGTTCCAATGTTGCACAATTTATAGGTTACCTTAATGATGTGTTAGGTCATGTTTTCTTTTATTCCAAATGCTTTTGAGAATTATACTAATTATGACGTGGATTCTTTATTAATTTCATATTTATTAAATAATCAAACCCATTCATAAAAATAAATCATCAAACGCCATACTCTTGCGTCGTTCAGTCTGATTTAAAAAATAAAAAACCTCATGATTATATTTATCAACAAGATCCAACAACACAAGTTTTTTACTTCAGTTCTCACTTCACAATACTTCCGTTTACACATGTAGAGATCATTCAAGCAGATAAATATGAGGTGCAATAGCTTCTGAAACATCGATTATGTTTCGCCAAAATCGATTACGATTGCAGCATTTCTTAATTTTACCAAACCCTAATGCACCAGCCCTGCTGGAATGGTGATATTAACTATTTGCCTTTGGTAGTTCCCTGCAGTGAACATGAACGAACTTTATCGATAATCAAAGGGTTGACTTTTAGCTCAAACAATGCAATTGGTACTATCTATATAAACTGTTCTATGCAATTGGTATGATCTATTTTGTTAGATATATAAAAATTTGTTAAGACTTGTAAATTATTAGAATGAGGGGAGTGGGGGCGTTGGTTGGGAGGGGGAAGCCCTTCAATGCCAGCTGCTTCACTCCGGGTTGGGCTTGGGTATGGCGTTACCCCTTTAGCGTGGGTACTCAGCCTGGCGTGGGGCGGAGGGCAGGGTGACTTGGCTGGTTGGCTACTTTAATTAAAAAAAATCACATGGCTGGCCACGCCAAGCTAAGCCACACCACACCACACCCCTCATTTTTCACCATAAGCTTGTGGATTCCACCCTCACCATGTGTCGAGCAATACCCCTAACTCAAACCCTTTCACTCCCCTAGGTATAAATTAGTATTGGTGTGATGGTTGAATATCCATTAATGGGCGTCCTTTTAAAGTATATACATAATGCAATATAGTCACCATCATTGATTGTGTATCACCATCACTTCAATATGGGAGAATTTGGTTCATAAGACCATGGGTATGGAATGGATAGTCTCTCTGGAGGCTACCCACCACGTAGGCGCTACGTCATCACGGGAGGAGGAGCATCCTCTTGAGGACTACCCAAGAGTGTGGGGGACTACCCAACCCCACAATAAAATATATTATATAATAAAGGTGGAGAGAGAGAGAAAAGTCAGAGGGGCCCCACCATTTGGTCCGTCTCCATCGTCTTGGAGAGGACGGAGAAGCCGGCGACGGAGCAACCGGGACGGTGTGCGACGACCCGGGACGGAGGTGACAGAGGGGAGACGAGGCCCATACCGGGCGGTTTAACTCTTCGCTTATATTACACAATATTAGATTAAAAAAAACACTATGTTTTCAACAGCATATTATTATTTGTGATTTGATATTCGTCATAACACTATTCAGAATATGTGTGTTTATGAATTGGATCAACATATATCAGAAGTGGAATTTTTGACCCATTTTATTAACATTATATTATTATATTATACATATTAATTTCAACTTGCCATAAACAGTACTCAAGCATTTTATAATATTATTAATACTTTTAATTATTTTATTAATTATTACTTAATTCATTTCTATGATTGTTATTATATATACTTAAATTATTATTTTTAAACTCTACAAAAATAATTAGATTTTGGAACCAAATATATATCTAATATAACTTAAAGCGTTAAGTTTATAGGGATAAAATGGTGGTGAGTCGACAACGGTGATTTAAGTAAGACTATGGGGTATGGGGCTTGGGTTGGGTTGGGGGAAAACGCCCAAGACACCACCCCGGGTGGGCTTGGGTTGGGGCGTGGCCCTTGGGGCTTGGGTTTGAAGCCGGGCGTGGGGGTTTGAATTTTAAATTCCAACCGCTTGGCTGTCACCCCAACCCCCAACATCCCCTATAAATGTAACCCCAAACCCCACCGTCTATCCCATCCCAAACCGTCGCTGTCCACCGCTACCCCAACCATAACCCACTTGATCCCACGAACCCACTACCCCAACCCGAAGAAGATGGCCTCTTTGACCCACGAAGAAGAATTGGCTCTCGTCACAAGCGTCGTTGACGCTATGAAGGGGCGGCAACTCGGCCAAACACGATATTGGCCGGAAGCATTCGCAAGCTACCGACATAACGTCGGACATAACCGGCACAACCTCAACGCGTGCCAACATAAATGGCGCGAGCTACGGCCCAAGCTCGATCGTTTCAAGGCCTGCTACGAAGCCGTTCCGAGCGGCGAGTTAAGCCACGAGGACCGTGTGGCGGTGGCGAACATTGAGTTTCGAGGCAAGGAGCGAAAGGCGTTTGACAAGCTCGCCCTTTTTGAAATTTACCTAACGCTCTAGGTTTTTTTATTTTGTAATTTTTAGGAATTATGTAATTTTTAGGATTATGTAATTTTTAAAAATTTAATAAAATTTTAGGTTTTTTTTTTATAAATGTTGTGTGATTTTTTTAAATTTTTTGTAATTTTTTTAATAACCTGCCTACCCAAACGATGCACCCACGCCCCGCCATACCCCACGGACACGTCACTAGGCGGTGGGGGGGGGGGGGGGGGTCGAACTCCACGTGTCAACTCATGCCCCCAAGCCCCACCATATCCCACGGTCTAAACAGTGGTGGTGACAAAGAAACTCCATGTGCTGTGAAGACACAAACGATGTAACGATATAACATTGGTACATGTACCGATATTCATTATTAATAGTTTTTTATGTATATAAAACACATGTTGATATATATCTCTTTCGGTTGCTATACCGTTTGTCGGTACCGTAACACACTGAATAGATACTGATCGAAAACCCAATGAATTGAATCGATACTAAAGAAACCCAACCAATACCGACCGAGTTCCCACCGTTTAGCGAACCGATACAGATCGAATACCTGCCGCATCGCGCAGGGAGAATCACACTAGTTAACATCAAAACACAACTTTATTTTAAATATGTTCATTTGATATTATAACTTTTTATATAATAAAATTTGATATTATATAATAAGATATTAAATTAAAGTACATATAAAATTGACCTTATATTACACAAAGTCCCATCTATTTCCATGTAAGTGGAACTGATCCACCCAACACAAAATAAATCTGATCCAACAATAGCAAAACCCCTTCAATTGGGATTCCAACACTTCACATAATCAATAAACCCTAATTAATCCATCACATTCACAGCACAATGTACATGTCAAAACTGTACAACATAATCCCTTATCCTTTCTCAACTCTTACCACTACTAGAGCCCAAACCCGCAGGTCTCGGATAAGAAACGGGCTTTCCATCCCCATGTTTTCGAACCGGTTCTCTTCTTGAACCATCAGCAGCTTTTTGCAAATCTTGAAGCTGCTCCAACGCTTTGACCACCTCATCGGCAGTGGGCCTGTGTTTGGGCTCCTTCAAGAGGCATTTGGTGGCGAGCATAGCGGCTCTCATTGCAACGTTTGGTGAGTACTGCCCGGCTAGCCGTGGGTCCATGATGTAAAGAATCCTTCGTTTGCTGGTTAAGTAGGGTTTGACAAACTCGACGAGTATTTGCTCACCGGTTGGGCGGTTCTTGTCTATGCACCGCCTCCCTGTCAAGATTTCTAGTAGGACCACCCCGAAACTGTATATGTCACTTCTTGCGGTTAAGTGACCTTTTTGAAACATGACCCGTTTACGAAAGGTTAGACCCATGGTTATTGATCGACATACGAGACACTTAGGACCTTGAGGTTATGCTACGCCAGTAAACGGATCCAACATTTAGTGAACCATTCGATCTGAAGTTCATTCATGGTCGTTTATGTAATAAAGAAACAAACATGAACGAAAATTTATGCTCATTTAGTTAAATGAACACATGGCCCATTTGTTAATATATGTTCGTTTATGTTGGTCCATTTAAGTTCATTCATTAAGGTTCGTTTATGTCCATTCATTTATTCTGATCAAATACTTGTTCAAAAAAGTAGAGTCCAACGCATTTCAAAACCATTTATTTCATTCCAGTCCAGTCCAACCCGTATTGATGTTTACGTTAAAATACTATTTATGCTATTAAGACTTTAATTTGGATATTAGTGTTCACTTTACATGGTGTCCATTTGTGCATGCTTGTTTGTGTTCCTTACTCTACAGTATTAACAAACAGTCATAAACAAACACGCACATCAGCGCCGGATCTAGAAGAAACATTCAGGGGCATCCCAAAAAACTTCAGTTTATAGTGTAGCGGATTTAGGGAAAAAAAATCAGTGTATACAGTGGCGAATCTACATAAAATGGAGATTTTTTTATTTTTTATTTTTGCACTTCACCAAGAAAGTTGAGGGGTATCCCGGTAACCCCCTCTCTCGATGCACATGTTCATTTTCTTAACAAGCGAACACGAACACGCCCCCATTCGTGTTTATCGGGTCCGTTTACAAGGCATATGTTATACCTATACTAAAAAAAGTCTGAAACCACTTGGCTTACCTGTGGCCATATATTCAGGAGCTGCATAACCATATGTGCCCATAACCCTAGTAGACACATGACTCTTCCCATCCACCGGTCCATCCTTTGCCAACCCGAAATCAGAAAGTTTTGCATTGTAATTCTGAAATATAAAAAATTGTAACAAATCATATAAAAACACTAGATGCAGTACAAGATTATATAAAAAGACATCATCTTCATAAACATACAGAATCAATCAAGATATTCGAAGACTTAAAATCACGATATATCACTTTCGCTTCTGGGCTGTGAAGGAAAGCAAGCCCCTTTGCAGCACCAAGAGCAACCTTTATTCTTAAATTCCAAGAAAGCGGTTGAAAGTAAGAACTCCCTGTTACAGATAACAAAAATTTAATCATTAAATTTTGTTAAAAAAATAGATTTCTTTAAACAAATTAACAATGGCAAGAACTCAAGAACTCACTTCTAAACAAATGGTTTTCCAAGCTGCCTCTAGGCATAAATTCATACACCAACATTCTGTGATCATCTTCTATGCAGTAACCAATCAACTTCACAAGATTTGGATGATTTAGCTGCCCTAAATAATTAATCTCAGCCTGTAACAATGTTATAAAAACAAAACCACTTACATAAAGATCCAAACTTTTATAAACAAATATCCAAGATTTTATAAAAACTATCCAAGATTTTGTAGAAAAATCCATGCTTTATAAAAACTATCCAGCATTTTGTAAAAAAGAATCCATGCTTTTATAAAAACTATCCAAGATTTTGTAAAAAGATCCAGGCTTTTATAAAAACTATCCAACATTTTGTAAAAAAAATCCAGGCTTTTATAAAAATTATCCAAGATTTTGTAATAAAATCCAAGTTTATATAAAAACTATCCAACATTTTGTAAAAAAAAAAAAAAAATCCAAGCTTTTATAAAAAAAATCCATGCTTTTATAAAAACTATCCAACATTTTGTAAAAAAAATTAAGATTTTCTACTTACCAACCATTCTTGGTGACCCTGCAGACCTTCTTGGTTCAATCTTTTTACAGCAATAACAGTGCCGGTACCCGGTTTGGCAGCTGCAAGAGATTGCTCATCGATCCACCCTTTGAAAACCGACCCGAACCCGCCTTCACCCAGAACACTATCCGGTCTGAAGTTTCTGGTGGCCAGTTTAAGAACATTAAAACTAAAGGGCTTCAGATTTCCAGATTGTAAAATCTCTGTTTGACTCCTGGGGCTTGGTGGTACTGAAGCAGATGTCACCTTACCTGTTCAAATACATCAAAACACCATATTACATATAACAATCTTGATCATCATAAAAACTAAACATCTTTATTTTTGCTGCAAAATCATAAGATTTGAAGGAAAAACAGATGCTTACCATCTAAACGTGAGCTTTCAATCTTTAATCCAACGCTGAAACAAGAACCCATCTTTGATCTTCAAATGAAAACACAAATAGGAATCTCAGAGACCCTTTTCCCAAAAGAAGAGAGAGAAAAGGAAAACCAGTGATAAAATCACAAAAGTGTGAGGTTTCACTCAGTGGGGCATTTAATCAAACAGTTGGAGGGTGTGAACATAAACCCAAACTAGATACGTGTTCAAAGTGAATAAAAAAAGCACATGTGAGAGATGGTGTGTTGAAGCAAAGCATCTACGTGTATGAAGAGAAGCTTTCGAGAAAGAGGCTCAGAGACAAAAGGTTTGACTTGTCGCCATTAATTCTTGAACCCACTTGCTCATACATTTTTTTATTTTTCAACAACATCTTGGTGCGTAATTAACCTATCCCTTTTGTCTTTATTGATTGTGAAATATGAAGCCCGCAGTAATGGTGATGGTGGAGGAATCCAGCGAATGCTTTCATGATTTGATTAAAAAATGTTAATTGATTCTTTAATGCATTTTATCATAAACACCAAGAACATGTGACATGATGGTAGAGTAAAATGGTCAATGCTTGAAAGTGTGTATGCAACTAGCTTTTGCCCCGCCCGCGTTGCGGGGCAACAAGGCAAATATTTATCTCTCATAACATACATGTCTGTACAGAGGGCAAAATCGGAATTATATTTTAAACAGGAGACGAAATCATGATTTTAAACTGAGAGCAAAATCATAATTTTGAGCTAAGAGGGAAAACATAATTTTATTTTGAACTGTGGGAAAAAACGTAATTTTGAGTTGAGGGCAGAATCGTAATTTTGAGCTAGAGTAAAAAACAACATTTTATTTTTAACTGGGGGAAAAACGTAATTTTAAACGGAGGGCGAAACCGTAATTTTAGACTAGGAACAAAAAAAAAAAAATTGAATCGAGGGCAAAAGCGTATTTTGAGCTAGGGCAAAATTATAATTTTATTTTGAGCTGGGGGCAAAAACGTAATTTTAAACGAAGGACGAAAGCGTAATTTTAAACTGGGAATAAAATTAAATAAAAAATAAGTTGGTTCAATAGGGAAGTGACAGGCAGCTAATAATTTTGAGATAGGGGAAAACATAATTTTATTTTGAACAGGAGGCAAAAACGTAATTTTGAGCTGAGGGCAGAATCGTAATTTTGAGCTGGAGGGAAAAAACATTTTATTTTGAACTGGGGGTAAAAACGTAATTTTAAACGGAGGGCGAAACCGTAATTTTAAACTGGGAACAAAATTAAAAATCAGTTTTTGAATCGAGGGCAAAAGCGTAATTTTGTGCTAAGGGTAAAATTATAATTTTATTTTTAGCTGGGGGCGAAAACGTAATTTTAGCTAGGGGTAAAATTATAATTTAATTTTTTAGCTGGGGGCAAAACCTAATTTTATTTTGAGCTGTGAGCGAAAACGTAATTTTAGCTAGGGGCAAAATTATAATTTAATTTTTTAGCTGGGGGCAAAATCGTAATTTTAAACGAAGGACGAAAGCGTAATTTTAAACTGAGAATAAAATTAAATTAAAAATGCTTGCCTGGCACTATTCCTTTTAGCTTGTAAATGTATATGTAGGATAATTGCTACAGGAGAAAGAAAAAGAAGTTTGAGTGTTAAATAAGTTTTTTTTTAAGTAAACTTCACTAAAAACACCTCCGATCTAAAAGGGCAAAAGACTAAATAAAACCACCTCCGACCTAACGGGCAAAATGCACACAAATTACAAGATGTACAAGGGATATTTACACCATTCCTCAAATCTAATAGAATTATAGGAATTCCTTCTTTGTTTCCTTTCCTTCTTCGGGATACCATGTTGTCCGATGTCCCGGACAAGTGGCGGTGGCTGGGCGACGGTTCAGGTGAGTTTAGTGTCTTGTCCGTAAAGCGTTTGATGGATCCCGAAATTGGTGCTGGAGAGAGGTTTATTTGGGATTGGTGTAAGTGGGTGCAGTTGAAGTGTAACGTGTTCGCATGGAGGGCGGAGATGGAGAGGCTTCCTACGAGGGCGGAATTGGCCAAACTTAACATCCCGGTCGCCGATACTAGCTGTCCGTTGTGTAATTCTGGTAAGGAGTCGGCTTCACACTTGTTTACGGCTTGCAGTTTTGCGGCGGTGGTTTGGGCCAAAGTGAGTAATTGGTGTAGGGTTCCTTATCTTGTGGCCTTTTCTTTTAAGGATGTCCTCGAAGCTCATCGTCATAGTGGTTTAAAAGGGAAGGAACAGTTAATGTATCAAGGGATTGTGGTGATAACATGTTGGCTCATTTGGAAGGCGAGGAACGAGTTGGTCTTTAATGGTATTGTTCCGAAGGCCGAGGAGGTTTTTAGATCGATTAAGTCCGCTGGGTTTCTTTGGTTCAAAAGTAGATCTAAATGTATAGATGTAGCATAGGATAAATGGTGTAAATTTGTATAAGGTTTTGTAGCCGGTTGGGTCGCCAGCTGTTTTTTGGTCGGACTGGCCGTTTTTAATGAAGTTTTCGTTTAAAAAAAATAGGAATTCCTATTTTTTAACCACCCGAACCCTCTAGATTTAACCTCTCCTAAAATGTCTTGTGGACTGCGGTTGATGTTTTGGAAAACCACCTCATTTTTTCCTTTCCAAAATACACCAACATGTTATTATGATTAGACCATGAATAATCTTCTTAGCTTTCTTCCCCAATTGCAAAAAAACGTGCACTTCCATAAGATCTTTAAACTCGAAAACAAAAATAGGCGGGATGTTACACCACGCACTAAGGCCCATCCAAATTCTATTCGATAACATACAGGTTGTAAATAGATGATCCGTCGATTTTTCCAGCTCCTCACAGATAGGGCACAAAACCGTTGGGTTATTAACGTTTCTTCTACTCAAATTCTTCCTAATAGCTAATCTATCAAGGTTCGCTCTCCAAGCCATGATGTTGTATTTGAGAGGAAGCCATTTGCACCACTGAAAGATTGGCAACTGAGATGCGCCCCTGTCCTCGTCCTTTAACTTTTTTATCGATTTAACCGAGAAACTGCCTGTGTCATCTCCCAAACCTTCTCACTGGACAAGACCACCAACTTCAGAATATCTTGACATTCCTGCCACTCTTTTAGCTCGACTTCCGACCTCGGCGCTCTAGACCAATTCCAATTAAACCCAAGACTTTCTTGCTTCGAATTGATCATGTCTGCCACCCTGCAAGATTTAAACGACTCTAGACCAAAGAGGTGAGGCCATCTAACCATAAATGGTTGATTGCCTACCCATGTATCAATCCAGAAAACGAATATCGCCCCCATTTCCAACCTTGCCCAAAATATATCTATTTAAACCTTTCCATTAAGTTTTAATTTAGATTCCCAAATGTCGCAACCCCCGTCCCCTATTCTACCCAGGAACGGGTGGCCGCGGCCAATTTCAGTGGTATCGATGATTATCAATTTGGCAGCGGAAGTTACATCATGATCGTAGTTAGGAAATATTTTATCAGAGTAAAATACCACGTTTTTATAATATTAAACACATGGGAAAATCCCAAGTTTCAAGTACACACATTTTCATAGGGATAAAACCCTATTTTATTTAAATAAAACATCTCTTTATTTTAGGTAACTTTATAGCCACTTTTCCAAGCCTTCAGTGCTGTCCAGCTGGCTTCTATTTGGCTTTCACATTTTGTTACCTGAAACGCGTTTAAAAACATTTTGTCAGTAGGAAATACTGGTGAGTGAATCCCAGTTCAATCAAGATAAGTAAAACCGTTGTACAGTATTGAGGGCGGACGCATAATTACATTTGTTTCCATCTACTTTAATTACCACCCACGGTACTGTCAACCCGACTTGTGGTCATGTTATTACTCACAATGTAGTAACAAATTTTGTATACAAAACCCCAACATACCGACGATAATTGTAGAATACAAATACTCAATCACTGTTTAATATAATGTTAATCATATGAGGTTTTGTAAAAACAGTTTGCAAATAGGAGATTACTCACATTGCTGTCTTAGGGTTTTCCTTAAGGATTTCCTGGTGATTATCTATTAATTACACAAATGCACACGCGTTAGTATAATAAGCCAACATTTACATTAGTAATACCCTCCCTGAGACGACATTCCAACGACTACGTTGGGCAGAACCTCGACAGCCGTTACGGAACCCTAGATCAATCGGGCAACGTATCTAATACGTAACCAGGGGTTATGATACTTACAACGAGGCAGAACTTCGTTATTTAGGGGGTATTATGCCCGGGTATAGTGTATACTACGTAGAAATTTGAGAGAGAAAATGTGTGTGAGCGTCGGAAAGTGAAAGCTGATACTCCCGATTTATAGGGCATGATTCGGACTCCCTCGCGGCCCGCGAAGAACACACAAGGGGTTATCGCTCCCCGCGAGCTAGGTCAGGTAGGCCCTAGGGTTGGCCAGTCACTGGTGTAGGCTCGACGCGTGTTTGACACGCGGCAGCACCAGGCTGCGCCTCATGTCTACTAGCTCGCGGCCCGCGTAAGACCAGGGCTAGGTCTTCGCGGCCCGCCAGAGACCATTAATTTTTGTTTTTATTTAATTTTAATAAAAATAAAGGTATTCGGGCTCGGTTTTCGCATACGGGGTGTAATTTAGGACGTATTAGGATATTTTAAATATTTTTAGGGTGTCGGAATAAATTTTGGAGGGTTGTTATATCCTCCCCACCTTGTTTTAGAACTCGTCCTCGAGGTCTACTGGAACAGGTGCGGGTATTTCCTTTGCATTTCTGATTCAAGCTCCCATGTATACTCTGGTCCTCTCCTGGAGTCCCATTTCATTTTGACCATAACTAATCTCTTGTGTTTCAGATTCTTGACCTTTGTCTTCAATCTGTAGGGGCTTCTCTACAAATTTAAGCTTTTCATTTACCTCTATATCCTTAAGAGGCACTACCAGTGATTCACTGGCTAAGCATTTCTTGAGGTTAGATACACGAAATACATCATGTATTCCTGCCATTTCCTCTGGCAGTTGTAGCTGATAGGCTACCGGTCCTATTCTTTTAATAATCCTAAAAGGTCCAACATACCTGGGGCTTAGCTTTCATCTCTTGATGAATCTTACTACTCCTTTCCAAGGAGAAACTTTCAATAACACCTTGTCTCCTACTTGAAACTCCAATGGTTTTCGCCTGTTATCAGCATAACTCTTATGTCGATCACGTGCTGCTTTCAATCGTTCCTTGACTTGAATGATTTTGTCGGTTGTTTCTTGTACTATCTCAGGTCCAGATAGTTGCTTTTCTCCAATTTCTGCCCAACAGACTAGAGTTCGGCACTTTCCTCCATAAAGTGCTTCGAATGGTGCAACATTGATACTTGTGTGATAGCTGTTATTGTAAGAAAATTCGATTAATGGTAAGTGATCATCCCAATTACCTCCGAAATCAATTACACAAGCTCTAAGCATATCCTCCATTGTCTGAATTGTCCTTTCGCTTTGTCCTTCCGTTTGAGGATGATAAGCTGTGCTTAGATTTAGCTTGGTTCCCATTGCTTTTTGGAAACTTGTCCAAAAATGAGAGGTAAAACGGCTATCTCTATCAGAAACAATTGATAAAGGAATTCGATGTAATGGAACTAGTTCATTTACATATAGCTTGGCTAATTGTTCCGTACTGAATTCATTGGTAAGAAATGAACTGACTTAGTTAGCCTATCTACAATCACCCAGATTGTATCATTACCTTTCCATTGTTTTGGGTAATTTGGTAACAAAATCCATTGTTATCAATTCCCATTTCCATACTGGCATTTCTATCTGCTGCAATAAACCTGAGGGTTTCTGATGTTCGGCCTTAACTTGTGAATAGGTTAAACATTTAGAAACATAAGTTGCTATATCTTTCTTCATTCCTATCCACTAAAAATTCTTTCTTAAGTCCTGATACATCTTATCATTTCTAGGATGCATTGTATATTTAGATTTATGAGCTTCTTCTAATATATAGTGGCGTAGGTTTCCTAATTTGGGTATCCACATTATTTTCTTATGGAATCTCCAAATTCCATCTATCCCTTGTTCTAATTCCTTAATCATTCTTTTCAACTTCTCAGTATCATCCTTGATTACTGATTCTTGTGCTTTTCTAATATGTTCATTTAAATCTACTTGTAGATTTAACTTAAGAGAACGTACTCTTTTTGGTTTTTCGTGATACTTTCGACTTAAAGTATCGGCTACTACATTAGCCTTTCCTGCATGATACTAGATATTACAATCATAATCACTAAGAATTTCCATCCAGCGTCTCTGTCTCATATTCAACTCCTTTTGTCCAAAAACATACCTTAAACTCTTATGATCTGTAAAAATGGTAAACTTACTACCGTAAAGATAATGTCTCCAAATCTTAAGGGTAAAAATTATGGCTCCTAATTCCAAATCATGGGTTGAATAATTTTCTTCATGATTCTTAATTTGTCTATATGCATAGGCTATAACTCTTTGTCGTTGCATCAACACACCTCCATAACCTAACTTAGAAGCGTCATAATAGACTATAAAGTCTTCAGTTCCTTCTAGTAATGCTAGTATGGGTGCATGGGTTAATCTTTGCTTCAGAATTCTAAAGGTTTCTTCTTGTTTTGGTCCCCATTCAAACTTAACAGATTTACAGGTTAGCTTAGTTAAGGGAATGCTATTCTAGAAAAATCTCGAATAAATCTTCTATAATAACCAGCCAATCCTAAGAAACCTTTAACCTCGGTTGGTGACTCAGGGGTTTTCCATTTGGTAATCGCCTCGATCTTGGTGGGATCCACATGAATTCCTTCATGATTAACTAAATGTCCAAGAAACTGGACCTGTTCTAACCAAAACTCCCACTTTGAAAACTTTGCATAAAGCTTTTCTTTTCTCAATAAACTTAGAAGTGCGTGCAGGTGCGCTGCATGTTTCTCTTTACTTTTAGAGTAAATGAGAATATCATCTATAAAGACAATTATGAATTTATCCAAATATGGCTTACATATTCGGTTCATCATGTCCATAAATGCAGCTGGGGCATTGGTTAAACCAAATGGCATGACAGTAAATTCGTAATGGCCATACCTTGTTCTAAAAGCGGTCTTAGGAATGTCCTCTTCCTGTACCTTTAATTGATGATATCCTGAACGTAAATCGATCTTTGAGAAAAATCGAGCTCCTTGCAACTGATCGAACAAATCATCGATTCTTGGTAATGGATACCGATTTTTAATCGTGACCTTGTTCAATTCGTGGTAGTCAATGCACATACGCACTGATTCGTCTTTCTTCTTAACGAATAAGATCGGTGCTCCCCATGGTGATGAACTTGGTTGTATGAATCCTTTCTCCAACAATTCATCTAATTGTTTCTTTAACTCTTGCATTTCTGCCGGTGCCAATTGATAGCAATCGGTGCTGTTCCTGGTAGCAGGTGGATTCTGAATTCAACTTCTCTGTCTGGCGGTAGTCCTAGTAATTCTTCTGGAAACACATCTGGAAACTGAGATACTGCGGAAATATCTTTCAATTCTTTTCCTTTAGTGTTAGTGATTATGGAAATCAAATACACTAATGATCCTTTTCTTATGTAACTTGTTGTTTTCATCACAGAGATGAATTTCGTAGATCTAGAGGGCTTATCTCCTTTAATTGTGATCTTTTCACCCCTTGGTGAATTTATTTGGATTGAATTTTGATCACATAGAATATTGGCTTTATTGGCTATTAACCAATGCATTCCTAATACAACATCAAATCCTGCCAGATTCATTGGGTAAAGGTTTGCAATAAACTTTTGGTTTAAAAGTTCTATTCTTGCTCCCTGCAAGATTTCAGAAATCTTAATGGTTTCCCCATTTGTTGTTTCTACTAGACATTCTTGTGGGGGTTTAGTTAATGGTCGATTAAGAAGTTTGCAAAATGAAGTATTAAAAAAACTTTGGTTTGCACCAGAGTCAAATAATACTTTAGCAAAAACATCATTAACTAAAAACGTACCGGCTATCACGTCCGGAATCATCTTGGCTTCTTCTATAGTCAGAACGAATGCCCTAGCATTTTTAGTATTCTTGTTGTTCATGGCTGGAGCTAGTTTCGGACAGTTCGGCTTGATGTGACATTTTTCTCCACAGTTGAAGCATACTCCATTACTAGGTTTCTTCCTACAATCTTCCTCCTTGTGTCCTGGTATCTTGCAGAAATTACAGTAGGTGGAGCATCTTCCTAAATGCTTCTTCTTGCAGGCCTTACAGTAAGGTGCAGAGATCGAACCTACATTTTTCCCACGGTTGGAATTACCGTAGCGAAATTCCTGGGTAAGCCTTTGAGCTAGGTTTCTCCTCTGGTCCTCTTCTCGTGTACGCACTAATTCATCAGTCAAGGTGTTTGCTAATTCTACAGTTTTTTCTATAGTTTGAGGTCTAGCTGCCTTGACTACATGCCTAATCTCACTGATTAATCTCCAGATGTAGCGGGAGATTAACACTGGTTCTAGTGATGCAAGGGTTGGCACTATCCAAGCATATTCAAAGAATAACCTAGTGTAACCCTTACTATCCACTCCAGTCATTCTAAGGTTTAGGAACTTATTTGCGATCTGTTCCTTTTCATTGGGAGGGCAGAATTTCCTTTCTACCATGTTTTTAAATTCATCCCATTCCATATTGTAAACCCTGTCACTTCCCCTAGACTGGAGGATAGTGTTCCACCATTCTAGTGCTGAGTTCTTAAACAGATTGGAGGCAAACATTATCTTATCCTCTTCCGCGCACTTGCTTATTTTTAAGACTGCCTCAGTCTTTTCTATCCAGCGTAGAGCTGCAACGACCCCTTCATCGCCTGAGAATTCCATTGGTTTACAAGACCAGAATTCCTTATAAGAACAACCATAAGACATGGTTGTTCAGCGTAGAGCTGCAACGGCTTATTTTTAAGACTTCCTTATAAGAACAACCAGAATTCCTCTTCCGCGCACTTGCTTATTTTTAAGACTGCCTCAGTCTTTTCTATCCAGCGTAGAGCTGCAACGGCCCCTTCATCGCCTGAGAATTCCATTGGTTTACAAGACCAGAATTCCTTATAAGAACAACCATAAGACATGGTTCTTCTTCTTTTGGGAATGGGCACTTGAAGTATGGGTCCATTGTTTAAGCTGTGTTCTGGTTCAGTGGGTCGTTTACTATCATGGTTACTTTTATTATCTGCTTCTTTAACCGTTTTGATAATATATGGCATTGCATCTATTATCCCTTCTGCCACTATGTGTTGGATGACACTTTTATCCACTTGGTTTCCATTGTTATTGTTATTCAGGTTATCGTTATTCTGGTTTTCCGGGTTTACTTCGTTGTCCATCTGAATTTTAAACATTTACCACGTATTAATATCACAAGATAATATTTAATGCAAACGATCACACAACACACATATTGATCAAAATCGTCGAACATTGCGACTTACTCTATTTTATACTATGCATCCATATATATTATAATACAACTGAAATTGAAATTACAATACTATTAGGCATGTGTAGCTATTGTCTATATTGTTTTTCAAACATATACACATATTATATATTATTATCATTATTATATTATTATTATTTTTATTACTAGTATGGGTTCATCTAGAACTCCATATTACGCTCGTCATACTTTCAAACGAGTCGTTGTCACGGCCCCCGACCCGGTTTGACCCGTTTCAGGAGCCGCGGGACAGAAATCCCGTGGTATTTATTTAATTGAGTTTAACAGCAGAAGTTTATCATCAGGATCGTTGTAAAGCTAAAATTTTCCCGATTATTTTATTTCACAACTCGGGATAAAATCCTGTTAATTTACAATATTATGATTTCATGAAGAAATCTTTATTTCACAAAACATATTTCTTTATTTTTACAATGAGCCACTTTCTTAAGCTTGCAGTGCTCCGTAGCACCTTTCCTGAATCACAACAGATCACCTGAAACATGTTTGAAAAAGGTTTTGTCAGCGGGAAATACTGAGTGAATCATTCTATTTATTAAAACAACCTATTTGTTATAATTTACAGTATTAAGAGCGATTACAATGTTTCTGATATCAAACCAACTACCCACGGTATTTGTCACTCGACCGGATCTGTGACTATGGTCATATCCCCCATTGGCTGCCCCAATGGTGACGATTATCAAGTAATGTATACAAAACCCCACATACCGGTTGTAACTTGGTGATTACATAAACTTAATCACTGTAATTATAACTTTAAAAATAAACATGCTTTTGTAAATAAATTTGATAAAAAGAGAATGACTCACATTGCAGATTTAATACGGATAGAGTGTACTCTACAGATTAGTCTTGTTAACCTAATTTAAATAACAATGCACACAAAACTGGGTTAGTAATCAATACAGCATTTACGATAACTCACGAGATCAACCCTCACAACGAATGACAAAGTGCTATGCTTAAACATCTATCGAATTAACGATTAATGACAAAGCATCACCCGAATGTGGGCAGCACTTAAACATCCATTGAGTACATTGATCGATCGGAAAATGAATTTTAGCAGCGATCGAGTTATTACCCTGTTTTGTGGCAGCACCTCGTGATCAGTGTGTGTATTTTGTAGAATTTCTACTATAACTCGAAGCACAAATTGAATTTCTACGTCGAACTAACGCAGAATGTCAAGTCCCAAACTGTTCTATTTATAACTGAAAAACAGCCCCCCTCGCGTGGCGCGAGGGGGTGTCGCGTGGCGCGAGATGAGCCCCCCTACCATAGGGTAGCCTCGTGTAATAGTAGCCTTGCTGAGTTGGTGGCTCGTTCAATTTCAAATTTGACAACAAACTGTCAAGATAATACCGATTAGGGTTTACCCCCCCTGAGTTTTAGGGGCCCTGATCCTGATTCCGATTGTTCTGAAATTTTTAGGGTTTGTTCAGAATCACTTGGGTTTCTCAATTAGGGTTTCCTAATGAACAATTAAAGTAATAATTAAGACTTTTTAATGAGAGTTGTTACATTCTCCCTACCTTAATAAAAATCTCGTCCTCGAGATTTACTGGAATAAGTGTGGATACTTTCGCTTCATTTCTGATTCCAGCTCCCAAGTGTATTCAGCTCCTCTTTTTGAATCCCACTTTACTTTAACTAGCACTAGTCGTTTGTGCTTGAGAAACTTCACTTTTCTGTCTTCTATCTGAAGAGGTTTCTCAACAAATTTCAACTTTTCGTTTACCTTGATGTCTTGAAGAGGTACTACCAGAGATTCGTCTGCTAGACATTTCTTGAGATTGGATACATGAAATACATCATGTACTCCAGCTAATTCTTCTGGTAGTTGTAAACGATAAGCAACTGGTCCTATACGTTGGATTACTGGAAATGGTCCTACGTATCTTGGACTTAGCTTTCCTTTCTTACCGAATCTAACAACTCCTTTCCAAGGAGAAACTTTCAACAATACTCTGTATCCAACTTGGAATTCTAATGGCTTGCATCTATTGTCTGCATAACTCTTCTGGCGATCTCGAGCCGTCTTCAGTCTTTCCTTGATTTGAGTAATCTTGTATGTTGTCTCTTGTACAATCTCAGGACCGGACAATTGACTTTCTCCTATTTCTGCCCAACATACTGGAGTTCTGCACTTTCTTCCATAAAGTGCCTCGAATGGGGCAGTTTCAATACTTGAATGATAACTATTATTATAGGAGAATTTAATTAATGGTAAGTGAATATCCCAATTTCCACCAAAATCTATCACACATGCTCGGAGCATGTCTTCTAGAGTTTGGATTGTTCTTTCACTTTGTCCATCCGTTTGTGGATGATATGCCGTGCTTAAGTTTAGTCGAGTTCCCATTGCTTTCTGGAAACTTGTCCAAAAATGAGAAGTGAATCGACTATCCCTATCCGATACAATGGAGAGTGGAACTCCATGTAAAGATACAACTTTATCTACATACAACTTTGCCAATCTGTCCATGCTAAAGGTTTCTTTCATAGGTAGAAAGTGAGCTGATTTGGTTAATCGATCTACAATTACCCAAATCGCATCATTACCTTTTCTGGTTTTGGGTAACTTAGTAACAAAATCCATTGTTATGAGTTCCCATTTCCATATCGGCATCTCTAATTGTTGTAGTAGACCTGAAGGTTTCTGGTGTTCTGCCTTAACTTGTGAACAAGAAAGACACTTTGATATATACCTAGCTATATCCTTTTTCATACCTATCCACCAGAAATTATTTCTTAAATCTTGGTACATCTTATTGTTTCCTGGGTGTATGGTATACCTAGATTTATGATCTTCCTCTAAGATCTTATTTCTTAATTCTCCCTGTTTCGGTACCCAAATTCTGCCTTTGTGGAATCTCCAAATTCCATCAGATCCCTTCTCTAATTCTTTTATTCGTCCCTTCATTCCTTCAGCAACATCCTCTATTGCTGTTTCTTGAAAATGCTTCAGTTGTTCCATTAAATCTAACTGTAGATTTAATCTGAGAGCACGAACTCGTCGTTGTTTCTCATGATACTTACGACTTAAGGCATCTGCAACTACATTTGCCTTTCCTTCGTGATATTGAATATCACAATCGAAATCACTTAAGATTTCCATCCATCTCCTTTGTCTCATGTTTAACTCTTTTTGCCCAAAAATATATTTTAAACTTTTGTGGTCTGTGTAGACAGTAAATTTACTTCCGTAAAGATAATGTCTCCAAATCTTAAGGGCAAAAATTATGGAACCTAACTCTAAATCATGAGTTGTATAATTTTCTTCATGCTTTTTCAATTGCCTTGAAGCATATGCAATTACTTTCTTGCGTTGCATTAGCACACATCCTAATCCTAATTTTAAAGCATCACAGTAAACTTCAAAATCTTCAGTCCCTTCCGGTAAAGCTAGGATTGGAGCATTGGTTAATTTCTGTTTCAAGATCCTAAAGGCTTCTTCTTGTTTAGGTCCTCATTCAAACTTAATGGCTTTACAGGTTAGCTTAGTTATTGGTACAGCTATTTTGGAAAAATCCTTAATAAACCGTCTATAATATCCAGCTAAACCTATAAAACTTCTAATTTCCATTGCTGTTTGTGGAACCTTCCAATTGGTAATGGCCTCTATCTTAGCAGGATCTATGTGAATACCTTCATGATTCACCATGTGTCCTAAGAATTGCACTTCCTTTAGCCAAAATTCACACTTTGAGAATTTGGCGTACAACTTTTCTTTTCTTAACAAAGTTAAGAGTGCATGCAAATGCTCACAATGTTCTGTCTGACTTTTGGAATAAATAAGTATATCATCTATGAAGACAATTACAAATTTATCCAAATACGGTTTACAGATCCTATTCATCATGTCCATGAATGCTGCAGGTGCATTCGTTAACCCAAAGGGCATGACTGTAAACTCGTAATGACCATACCTAGTCCTGAAAGCAGTTTTAGGTATGTCTTTTTCTTGTACCTTTAATTGATGATATCCAGAGCGTAAATCTATCTTAGAGAAATATCTAGCTCCCTGAAGTTGATCAAAAAGATCATCAATCCTAGGTAATGGGTATCGATTCTTAATTGTAATTTTATTCAATTCTCTATAATCAATACACATTCTCATTGAACCATCCTTCTTCTTTACAAACAACACTGGAGCTCCCCAAGGAGATGAGCTAGGTTGTATGAATCCTTTACTTAGTAATTCATCTAATTGCTTTTTCAGTTCTAACATTTCAGTAGGAGCTAACCGATAAGGTGCCTTAGCTATCGGTGTAGTTCCAGGAATTAGATGAATCCTAAACTCCACTTCCCTATCAGGTGGTAATCCCGGAAGTTCTTTTGGAAATACATCTGGGTATTCTGAGACTACAGGGATTTCCTTAAGTTCTTTGTTCTTAGTATTAATGATTACCGAAATCATATATACTATTCCTTGCTTTCGTTCATAACTAGCAACTTTCATTACTGATATGAACTTCATGGGTTTACGTGGTTTATCTCCTGTAATCGTGATTACTTCTTCAGTAGGTGCCTGAATTTCTACAGAATTCTTATCACAAAGAATTCGAGCATGGTTGGCTATTAACCAATCCATTCCTAACACAACATCAAATTCAACTAATTTCATAGGTAACAGATTTGCAGAAAATTTATGACCTGAAAGTTCTATTTCTACTTTTTGCAAAACCCGATCTATTTTAACTGAATTACCATCTGCAGTTTCGACTGTGAAAATCTGCCTAATGTTGGTTAAAGGTAACTTAAGAGCTTGACAGAATAAAGTATTGATAAAACTTTGGTTTGCACCAGAGTCAAATAATACTTTTGCGTATACGTTGTGAACTAAGAACGTACCAGCTATCACATCGGGAATGAGTTCTGCTTCTTGAGTGGTTAGCTGGAATGCTCTGACATTTTTCTTAGTAGCTCCGTCGGTCGCCTTGGCTTTTTTGTCTGCTGGTTTGGCCAATTTAGGACATTCTGTTTTGAAATGTCCGACTTCTCCACAATTGTAACAAATTATGGATTTCTTCCTGCAGTTTTCTTCACGATGTCCTATAGTTTTGCAAAAATTGCAAGTTATATCGCATCTTCCATAATGTTTCTTTTTGCATTTCCTGCAGTATGATGGTGTTGGTGATTGCCCTGCTCCTCTTTTCTTGAAGCTGTTATTATTATTACCCGTACGAAATCCTTGGGTAATTTTCTGAGCTAATTCCTTCTTCCTATTTTCATCTTGAGTGCGTACTAGTTCGTCAGTTAGGGTATTGGCTAGTTCCACTGCATCGTCAATAGTGCGAGGTCTCGCAGCTTTAACGATATTGCGGATTTCGCTAATTAATCCCCAAATGTAGCGAGAAATGAGTACCGGCTCTGGCGAAGCCAGTGTTGGTACTACTCTTGCATATTCGAAGAATGTCGAAGTATAACCACGACAGTCCACATTAACCATTCGATGGTTTAGGAACTTATTTGCCATTTGCTCTTATTGAGCATATCTTGAGTGTGAGCATCTGTTTCTCTCTTAACGGCTGCTAAAGCACGCTGTTGTTGTAACTTTTTCATCCTTTTCCTACATTCATGCGCTCCTCTGCTGAACCATCCTCTTTTCTTAGGGGGGAATGGTTCTTTAGATTGGGCCTTGAACATGAATATCCCATCTTCATTGTCAGCTGAATACCCTGAAAGGGTAGGCTATGAAGAGGTGACTTCGTCCCTAGGTGAGCTAGACAACTGACGGTAAGCATCTGAAGGTCCTTGGTCGCTCATACTGTAAACTAACAAATAGTCAAATAACTGTAACACCACGTAAAAACATGTCCAAATATGTAAAGACACGTTACCTGAACTCAAAATATGTAAAAGTTTGAGTTTTAAGGACTAAAGTTGACAAATGATGAAATTATGTATGTGAAGGGACTAAAAGTGTCAACATGCCAAACTTGTGCCTTTGAAAGACCACACACGAAGAATATATTCTTAAATGAGTAATTATTCAGATATAAGAAGCCGTTTGTGAATATAATCGAAAGATTATAAACTACAAGGGTTAAACGTGTCAACATGTTAATTCTTACCTCTGAGTGACCTTTTAACGAACCCGGGGCTTCGAAATTTTCGAGTATACTCTCAAGAATAAGTGCTATCAGTTTCATGAGGTTTCGAGATCGTTATGTATTATTTCAAGATCTTGGGTTAAAAGCGTCAATGTTTATAAACTTATGATATCGGTGATCGTTTAACGAAACCGGGCCTAATGGAGTTTGGTTATACTCCCAAGTTCCTCTATAAACTAACTACATGGGCTTTTTGTGCCTAAAATGAAGTTAAATAAAGTTACAAAGGACGAGGGACTGAATCTGCCAAACCTGAAACAATTTTAACCTGAAATCAAGGTTGTTGCGGCCCGCGAAGACTCCTCTTGAGTCCTACGCGGCCTGCGAGAGATGTCCAGTTCAACATTTTGTTGCCAGCTGCAGGTTTCTGCTGTTCCACCACCTTACACACCTGAATTTCAAAACTTGGAGCTTGTTGACGGTTTTATAATACCACTAGGACACTTGGGATGATCCTAAACATCCCCATAACACCTGTGATGATATTTGATCATGGCATTCACCTATAAAAGGGTCTTCATATTGAACTTTTCATTTGCACATATCATTCAACTTTTCTCTACTCTCAACTCTGGAGGTTCCTGACCAAAAAGGGAGCCCATTCTTGTAGAATAGATTGCTAGGACCCTATGTAAGTGTCTTAGCCCCCTCTTTAGTTCAGTTTTCTTATTTAAAAACCGAAAAGTCAAAGTTACGTAAATTAGCTTTGACTCTCGGTTTAAACTCAAATGGTCCAGCCATTGTTCAAGATGAATATGGTTATGTGACCATAATTAGGTAGGTGATAATCCCTTAAAAGGGCACCTCCTAATTATTTCGTTTGCTTAGTTAAATGTCGGGTCAAACTATTTAGTTAAAAAAGTCAAACTGGACAGAATTGTAAATAATAATTAAAACTAATAACGCAGAGGTTATAAATTGTATTTTAACACTCAAATAACTTAGTAATTATTATTAGAATATCTTTAGGCATGTTCAACCCGACAATTCTGAGTTTAAGGTCGGTTCGCAACCGAAAGTCGCAAAAGCTTGACGTTTGCTTTGACTTTCAGTTCTGACCCGATTAAGCTTAATTCTTCTATGTTTTAAGCTTCCATTAGGACCACATTATGTTGTAGTATAACCCTCTGAGGTTATATTACCTGGTCATTAGTATTCTGAATTATATGCTAATCTCCGTTATTATGCTTATAAATGCCCATTTTGCCCTCATGTCATATAAACAAGATTTTTGAAAATGTGAAAGGACAAAAAACTTTGTTACTGATATATAGTCAAATAAATTTGACATCAGTTTCTGGTCTCAAACTAAAGTTATGCATGATAAACTAGAACTTTTTATTGATTAAATTACGCTATTATGCATAAGTCAGGTATAAACATAGGTTTTGACCCAAAACTCATTACCTACTGTTAAGATATTATTTTTAGGGATTTTTGGAATTTTCGGTCAGATTATAAACTGACCATATCATTGAGTTCTCGTATAATTCGGTAAATGACGATAATAACATTTTCGTTCATAAAATAAGATTAACATATGATTTGAATGCCAAACCTTTTCCTACTGATATTATATATTAAATAGAATATTTTGAAAATTTAAGACTGATCAAAATCTTTGATTTTCATAAACATCTTAATTATCGTCAATTATCGACTTTTACGCTAATTAAGCGCATAGTATGGTTTAAAACCATACTAAACACCTAAGACTTGTTACCAACTGATTTTATAAATAAAACTTAATATTTTTATAGTAGGTATAAGTCATGAACTCAGACTTCCAATTATATCCTTAAAAGCATATGTGAAATGACCAAAATACCCTTTCGGGGCATAGTTTGGTCAAAAATGGTAAATCACACATATGTATGATATCTTACTGTTATAACAACATAAAATAAATATTTTTACTGATTACTTAAGACCAAAATATCAGTTTACTATAAAACCTCTTTTATAAATGTTAAAATGACCAAAATGCCCCTACGGGACTTAAATTGGTTTTAAATACTTTTTGGGCATATATGTTAACATCCTACTGATGTATTATCATATTTTAAGCATAATAACATATGAGACCTGTATATAATTCATTTGGTTACCCGTTATGCATTTATGCGTTCGGTTCGGTTTATGTGACTAGTTTACATAAATTAGCCGAAATGGGTTTAACCTTATCATTAAATCTTCAAAATCCAGAATGTGTTTAGTTTACCCATATTATACAAGTATCCAAACTTGACAGGTCTAAATCACATTCCATTCCGGTCTCCGCTTAATCTAGCGTTTCGAACCGTAAAGTATCTTTCAAACTAACCGGTCTAAGTCTTTGACTTAAATAAAGACCCGTTAGTATCCTAATAGGTTAATAAACCTTCCATACATATTGAGTAGTTTCGGTAGAAGGTATTTACATAAGGGTTTAGGAAACATACGGCTGAGTTACTTCTTACACATCTAGCTCAGGTAAATATTTTTAACTTATTTTCCGTTATACGGGCTTGGGATACGGTATTATAATAATACCACTTGGTCGGGTATGAAATCATTTAATCGGATTGTGATTAATAAATTTACATAACCCGTTTTAATCTGTTTTGTTTGATAACATAAAAATTGGTGGTTAATACGACCGTGTCCTGGATATCCTTGGCTCATTTCATTTGTAAATGACCACGACCTATGCACGGGGTGTAGGCATACACCTGACAGATGCAAATGCTAAATAACCCACATGTTGGGGATAACTCCTTTGTGGGTTTTATAAGTGGTGAGTCGGTTAATCATGACCGGCTTTCAAACCGGCCCCATATGTATGACAAACATGTAAAACTGTATACAAGATTTTATTAAAGATTGTCCCAAGTTATAAATGGTTTGTGCATTGTGCGCCTAAATCAATCGTATTTTCCAAAGACTGAGTGACAGGCACCTCTCGGAATTAGGCTGGAGCTACTAGGTGTCAATAAGAGGATCTTGCAAATCCTTAGATGCCTGGAGTCTGTTATTTCAGTTTCTTGTATTTTGTTTTTATGATCCGCCTGTGGATCTCTACTACAACCAATCTGTATATTCTTTTATTTGGACACTCGGAAACTATGGTTTGTAATAGTATTTAAATACCAAGCCTTCCGCTGTACTATTACATTGTGTATATTGACTATGATGATATCAACTACGTCACGATACTCCCCACCGGTAACATGTGGAAATATCGGGGTGTGACAGGTTGGTATCAGAGCCAACATTGAGTGAATTAAACACTAGCCTTTTGTGTTTAATCTCAATGACACAATAAGCACATTCCTTAGACTTCCGAGTCTAGGCAAATGACCTAGGATTATTCTTAATTTTCCTTTTGTCGATTATATTTTGTTTTAATTGTTTTGACAGGTTTATTAATTTAAAATGCCGCCAAGACTTAGGGGCCGTGGAGGAAACGGAAAAGGTTCTATGAGAGGACCATCTAGCAATGCTGGACCCTCACACTGACGCATGCCATCAGCGTCTTTTACTAGCTCCGATTCAAAAGACAATTGGAGACACTCTTTTGAGCCTGCGAGACACTCAGTCTCATTAAGTTCTTCACCATCTTATCACCCTTCTTTTGGGCCGCCTATTCAAGACAAGCCCCAACATTCTCACCATTCCCAACATTCTCACCATTCTCACCACTCACATCATTCATACCGCTCTCTACACTCTCATTCTTTTCCCCATTCTGGTTCTCTTGATCCTTATTCACCGGGTCAATTTAACCCCAACGATTATATTAATGAACCAGAAGGTTACAACCCTCTTGGACCCGAGGATCATTTCTCGCAAGATATGGAGATGGACGACGATCCAGATCCTGAGCTGCCACCAACTAGGACACCAACACATCCCATCAGTATCTCCAGCGGTTCTCCTTATGAAGGATCGCCATATCAAGTCCCTGTTTCATGGGCCGAACGGTGGAACACTTATACATGGGAATTCACCCTTTCTTTTCATAATTCTCCTCCACAACCTCCATTGGAGGAACCGTATCTTTAGGCGGTTACTCCACCGCCATTATCCGTTGAGGAGCCACCTCAACAACCACCACAACCACCTCTTGAGCCATCAAGGCGGAGGAGGAATGCACGGATGTCCGTGCGAGGGGGACCAAGATTTAGTTCCCCTCAAGCTTCTAGTACTTACCCTCCTATCCCTGAAGATCCACAAATGGGTGGACCTTCTCATGCGGTGCCGGAAGATGATCCCCCGCCAGTTACTTTTGCACCACCGCCAGTGGGTTATGAATACCCTATACCGACTTACCCAGGTTCGTCTGGGTATAACCCATTTGAATATCCAACCCCTATGGATTATGGATACCAAACCCCTGCCCAAGATCCATATCTTGAGGCAGCTCAATTTAATGCACTTTATCCTTCACCATTTCCTCCAGTATACCCTACTGGGTATCCAGTGCAAGGGTATCAATACCCACCTTATCAACAACAACCTCATCCTCCTCAACAACTGCAAACGCAACAAATTATATAGAGGTTGGATCAGGTTGAACAAAAAGCGGAGGAACGCGATAAGAAGCATAACAAATTTCTTAAAGGCCTCGCGAACTTCATAAAGGGCAAAAAGAAGTAGAAGTTTGTTTAATTTAATTTTATTTGTAATTTCAATCAAGTCCCTGCGTGGACATTTCATTTTCTATACATAGTCCCTGCGTGGACTTGTTTCTTTTCTGTAGTCCCTGCGTGGACAGTTTGTTTATTTCAAGACTCGTTTAGGGCATTCTTGTAATAGTCTAGTATTTTAATGGAATTTCTTTTGAGATTTTTATATATGTACTTTATTACATCATCATGCAAATATCATTTCATTTTTAATTGATCAACCAAAGAAATTTCAAAAGAAGTTCTTAAAGGTATAACCTAGCCAAAATATTAATGGCTATGATGGTACAATCTTTTTAAGACAATAATTCCCTATTAACATCTGAAAACATGTTAACATTCCTGGCAGTGTGACTTGAGAGACCACACTAGCTTCCAAAAGTACTTGGATCTTTCCAAGCCACCCTCATGGCCTGTATGATCAATGTGAATCATGGCTATTAAACATCAAATATGATGTATACATCAAAACACCCATTTGAGGTGTATGCCTACGGGCAAAGGTGTATTCATGACAATGATAGTTTATTTTATAAACTTCTTGTCCAAAAGGCGATGAACTATGTTCAACCCTTAAAATCACTGATTCAAGAGATCGTTGATTTTGTTTTAATTGTCCCTATGACAAGGCCCTTGTGTGCCATTTAAATGTCCTTCGAGACAAGCCTTTATGCTATATGAAAATGTCTTTAAGACATAGACAGTTGTGACTTATGTCCCCTGTCTGATAAATATAAAAGATTATATCCTACTTGATTGCCAATAATGGTTCATTTGTAGCCTAGGCAAATCATGATCAAATAGATTCTTACTTGTTATCTAAAAAAATGGTCTATATGGTTTATTAATACCATGGCCATCTAATCATCAATGCGATGATTCATTTTATAATCTAAATAAATCATTATTGTTGATTTTAGTATTCGAATCATGGCTGGCTTTGACGAAGCAAACAGTCATCCTATGGAAGGAAACAATAATACCAGAATAAATGTTGCTGGTGCTGAATTACCAGCGATGATAAACACAACAGTTGCTCAAGCTGTGGATAATATGTTTAAGGAGCCGAGTAATGTTCGGTCCAAAACTCATACAAAGTCCCTATCACATTCGCATACACTGAAGAAGGATGAGTCTCGACACTCATCCAATCAAAAGAGTGAACCACGGAGGCAAATTGTCCTCGATCAGACTCCCAGGTACAACAAAGGTTGCACTTATAAATATTTCGTCTCTTGTAAACCAAGATATTTCGTGGGAGAAAAGGGAGCTATCGACTGTATGGAGTGGTTGGATGAAATGGAAACGGTGATTGATATCAGTGGTTGTGCTAAGGAGGACGTCGTTAAGTTTGTATCTCAGTCCTTCAAATGCGACGCCCTAACATGGTGGAAAGCCTTGGTACAATCCACTGGAAAGGTTCCTTTGTATAACCTTTCTTGGAATCAATTTGTTGATCTTGTGAAGGACACTTATTGTCCGCAGCATGACGTCGAAAGGGTGGAGACTGACTTCCTCACTCTGGTGATGAAAAATTTGGATTGCAGGTCTTATGTGACCAGCTTTAACTCGATGTCTAGACTCGTCCCATATCTGGTCACCCCTGAACCCAAACACATTGCGCGTTTTATAGGTGGTTTAGCCACTGAGGTTAAGGGAAATGTCAAGGCTTCTAAGCCTGCAACATATAGATCGGCTGTAGATCTATCATTGTCACTTACTCTCAACATTGTGAGGAGTAGGTCAAAGAAAGTCACCGAAGAAGGAAGAGGAAGAGGGAGAATGACCAGTCCCACCAATCGAACAAAAAGAAGAAAGGGAACTTTGGTTCCAAGAAAGGGCAGTCGGGTGATAAGCCCAGATGTAAAACTTGTGACAAGAGGCACTTTGGAAAGTGTAATCAGGATCCACAATCTAAACCTTGTGGAATTTGCAAGAAGAAAGGGCACAAGACTGTGGAGTGCCGAAACATCAAGGATGCAACTTTCTATGGTTGCAATGAGAAGGGGCACATTAAGACCAATTGTCCTAAAAATGCTAAGAAGCCTGATGAGGCAAAGAAAACCAATGCTAGGGTCTTTCAGATGAACGCCAGGGAGGCGGTGAATGACTAGAACGTTATAACAGGTACCTTCCTCATTAATGATATTTATGCTATAGTTTTATTTGATTCAGGTGCTGATAAGTCTTTTGTAGACCATAAGTTTAGTAAGTTACTGAATCTGCCTATTAAAACTCTAGACATAAAATATGAGGTAGAGCTCGCAGATGGTACCTTAGAAACAGCTTCGACTCTTCTTGATGGATGCTGTATATCCATTAAGAATCATTCTATTCCACTATCTCTGTTGCCAATGAAATTGGCAGGGTTTGATGTAGTTTTAGGCATGGATAGGTTATCGCATAACCAAGCCCAAATTGCCTGTGATAAGAAACTAGTTAACATCAAAACCCCATCGGGTGAGTCGATCACCATTCAGGGTGATACACAATATGGATTGCCCGACAATGTGTCTATACTCAAGGCATCGAAGTGTCTAAAGAGTGGGTGTGTCATCTACATGGCACAAGTGACAGTTGATGAACCAAAACCCAAGATTGAAGATATTCCAATTATCTCTGAATACCCTGATGTCTTTCCTGATGAACTACCTGGATTACCTCCTGAGAGGCAAGTTGAATTCAGGATAGACATTCTACCAGGATCTGCGCCAATTGCACGAGCTCCTTACCGTCTAGCACCTACCGAAATGAAAGAGCTCAGGACTCAATTGGATGACTTACTAGCAAAGGGTTTCATACAACCCAGCTCTTCGCCTTGGGAAGCTCCTATATTGTTTGTGAAGAAGGATGAATCAATGCGTCTATGCATTGATTATCGAGAGTTAAACAAGGAAACGATCAAGAATCGTTATCCATTGCCCAGGATCAACGACTTATTCGACCAACTACAAGGTGGAAGCTTCTTTTCGAAGATCGATTTGAGATCTGGGTATTATCAACTTAAGGTTAGAACTGAAGATGTACCTAAGACAACGTTTAGAACGAGGTATGGCCACTATGAATTCTTAGTGATGCCTTTTGGGCTCACTAATGCACCTGCAGCATTCATGGATCTCATGAATCAAGTCTGCAAGCCATACTTAGATAAGTTTGTCATTGTCTTTATAGACGACATAATTATCTATTCTCGTAGTCAAGTTGATCACGAGAAGCACCTTCGATGTATCTCAGGATTGCTATGACAGGAGAAGCTGTATGCTAAATTCTCCAAGTGTGAGTTCTGGCTTCGCGAAGTCCAATTCCTTGGACGTGTTGTGAGCGAGCGTGGTATCCAAGTAGATCCCGCTAAAATAGAAGCCATCATGAATTGGGAAGCACCTAAGACACCTACAGAAATACGCAGCTTTCTGGGATTAGCTGGTTATTATAGAAGGTTCATTGAGAACTTCTCAAGAATAGCTGCACCATTGATTACTCTGACCCGCAAGAATATAAAGTTTGATTGGGGTCCAAAACAACAAGAGTCTTTTGAGATTCTTAAACAGAAATTGAGCAATGCTCCTGTTTTGACATTTTCCGAAGCAATAGAAGAATTTGTCGTGTACTGTGATGCTTCACACACCGGTATGGGTTGTGTGCTTATGCAGAAAGGCAAGGTGATTGCCTATGCGTCACGACAACTAAAGGTGCATGAAAAGAATTACACCACCCACGATTTGGAGTTGGGTGCTGTTGTATTTGCACTAAAGTTGTGGAGACATTACTTATATAGAACTAAATGTGTGATTTATTCGGATCACAAAAGTCTCCAACACTTATTCAATCAAAAGGATCTTAACATGAGGTAACGCCGTTGGATGGAGACTCTAAATGACTACGATTGTGAAATTCGCTACCATCCTGGTAAAGCGAATGTAGTTGCAGATGCATTGAGCAGAAAGGAAAGAGTTAAACCTATAAGGATTAATGCCAAAAGCATTGAACTTAGGAACAGCTTGAATGAAAGGCTGTTAGCTGCTCAAAAGGAAGCTATATTGGAAACTAACTTTCCAAGTGAAAAGTTAGGTGTAACAGCTGATCAGTTGTTACCTGGCAAGGATGGAATCCTCATATTGAATGGTAGAATCTGGGTTCCTATCCATGGAGGACTTCGAGATATAATCCTTGAGGGGGCTCATAATTCCAGATACTCAGTTCACCCTGGAGGTGACAAAATGTATCAAGATTTGAAAGCCAATTATTGGTGGATAGGTTTGAAGAAATCTATAGCCACACATGTAGCTAAGTGTCTGATATGTGCTCAAATTAAAGCTGAACATCAAAAGCCGCCAGGCTTACTACAACAGCCAGAACTTCCCACATGGAAGTGGGAGATGGTAACCATGGATTTTATAACCAAGTTACCTAAAAAAAGGCATGGAAATGATACTATATGGGTCATAGTTGACAGACTGATTAAGTAAGCACATTTCTTACCCATCAAGGAGACTCATAGCTTCGACAAGCTAGCTCAGTTATACGTGGATAAGATTGTATCTCTCCACGGAGTGCCAGTATCTATTATATCTGATAGAGATACTAGATACACCTCTCACTTTTGGAAAAGTTTCCAACAATCATTAGGCACTCGTTTGAATTTTAGTACTGCCTACCATCCTCAAAAGGATGGACCAAGTGAGCATACAATTTATACTTTGGAAGATATGCTTCGTGCATGTGTTGTTGATTTGGGTGGTAGCTGGGATGACTACCTACCATTGATAGAGTTCTCCTATAATAATAGTTACCATACTAGCATTCAGGCTGCGCCTTTTGAGGCATTGTATCGGAGGAAATGTAGAACGCCTGTTTGTTGGGCGGAAGTGGGAGAAGCTCAGTTATCAGGACCTGATATAGACCTTGAAATAACGGACAAGATTGTCCAAATTCGTGATCGCCTAAAAGCTGCCAGGGATAGGCAGCAAAGTTATGCTCATAAGAGGCGAAAACCTCTAAAGTTTGAAGTAGGCGACAAGGTCTTACTGAAAATGTCACCCTGGAAAGTTGTGATGCGTTTCGATAAGAAGGGCAAGTTAAGCCCAAGGTATATCAGACCATTCGAGATCATCGAATGTGTTGGCAGTGTAGCTTATAAGCTAAACTTGCCTGAGGAGCTTAGTGGAATTCACAATGTGTTCCACATCTGTAATTTAAAGAAATGTCTAGCTGATGAATCGCTAGCAATGTCTCATAAAGATGTATAGATTGATGAAAGCCTGAGGTTTGTTGAAAGACCTATATCGATCGAGGATCGACAGGTTAAAAAGCTCCGAAGGAAGCACGCGCCTATAGTAAAAGTTAAATGGGATGCCCGTAGAGGCCCTGAATATACGTGGGAGGTTGAGTCCACTATGCGACAGAAGTACCCTCAGTTGTTTCAGTAAATCTCAGGGTCGAGATTTCTTTTAAGGGGGTGAGGATGTAACACCATGTAAAAACGTGTCCAAATATGTAAAGACACGTGTCCTAAACTCTAAATATGTAAAAGTTTGAGTTTGAAGGACTAAAGTTGACAAATGATGAAATTATGTATGCGAAGGGACTAAAAGTGTCAACATGCCAAAATTGTGCCTCTGAAAGACCACACACGAAGAATATATTCTTAAACGAGTAATTATTCGGATATAAGAAGTCGTTTGTGAATATAATCGAAAGATTATAAACTACATGGGTTAAACGTGTCAACATGTTAATTCTTACCTCTGAGTGACCTTTTAACGAACCCGGGGCTTCGAAATGTTCGAGTATACTCTCAAGAATAAGTGATACCAGTTTCACGAGGTTTCAAGATCGTTATGTATTATTTCAAGATCTTGGGTTAAAGGCGTCAATGTTTAGAAACTTATGATATCGATGATCGTTTAACGAAACCGGGCCTAACGGAGTTTGGTTATACTCCCAAGTTCCTCTACAAACTAACTACAAGGGCCTTTTGTGCATAAAATGAAGTTAAATAAAGTTACAAAGGACCAGGGACTGAATCTGCCAAACCTGAAATAATTTTAACCTGAAATCAAGGTTGTCGCGGCCCGCGAAGAATTCCCTTGAGTCCTACGCGGCCCGCGAGAGGTGCCCAGTTAAGCATTTTGTTGCCAGCTGCAGGTTTCTGCTGTTCCACCGCCTTACACACTTGAATTTCGAAACTTGGAGCTTGTTGACGGTTTTATAATACCACTAGGACACCTGGGATGATCCTAAACATCCCCATAACACCTGTGATGATCTTTGATCATGGCATTCACCTATAAAAGGGTCTTCATGTTGAACTTTTCATTTGCACATATCATTCAAATCTTCTCTACTCTCAACTCTAGAGGTACCTGACCAAAAATGGAGCTCATTCTTGTATAAAAGATCTCTAGGACCCTTTGTAAGTGTCTTAGCCCCCTCTTTAGTTAAGTTTTCTTATTTAAAAACCGAAAAGTCAAAGTTACGTAAATTAGCTTTGACTCTCGGTTTAAACTCAAATGGTCCAGCCATTGTTCGAGATGAATATGGTTATGTGACCATAATTAGGTAGGTGATAATCCCTTAAAAGTGCACCTCCTAATTATTTCGTTTGCTTAGTTAATTGTCGGGTCAAACTATTTAGTTAAAAAGTCAAACTGGACAGAATTGTAAATAATAATTAAAACTAATAATGCAGAGGTTATAAATTATATTTTAACACTCTAATAACTTAGTAATTATTATTAGAACATGTTTAGGCATGTTCAACCCGACAATTCTGAGTTTAAGGTCGGTTCACAACCGAAAGTCGCAAAAACTTGACTTTTGCTTTGACTTTCAGTTCTGACCCGATTAAGCTTAATTCTTCTATGTTTTAATCTTCCATTAGGACCGCATTATGTTGTAGTATAACCCTCTGAGGTTATATTACCTGGTCATTAGTATTCTGAATTATATGATAATCTCCGTTATTTTGCTTATAAATGCCCATTTTGCCCTCATGTCATATAAACAAGATTTTTGAAAATGTGAGAGGACAAAAAGCTTTATTACTGATATATAAGTATGTCAAGTAAATTTGACATCAGTTTCTGGTCTCAAACTAAAGTTATGCATGATATCGTAAATTAGAACTTTTTATTAATTAAATTACGCTATTATGCATATGTCATGTTTAAACATAGGTTTTGACCCAAAACTCATTACCTAATATTAAGATATTATTTTTAGGAATTTTTGGAATTTTTGGTCAGATTATAAACTGACCATATCATTGAGTTCTCGTATAACTCGGTAAATGATGATAATAACCTTTTCGTTCATAAAATAAGATTAACATATGATTTGAATACCAAACCTTTTCCTACTGATATTATATATTAAATAGAATATTTTTAACATTTAAGACTGATCAAAATCTTAGATTTTCATAAACATCTTAATTATCGTCAATTATCGATTTTACGCTAATTAAGCGCATAGTATGGTTTAAAACAATACTAAACACCTTAGACTTGTTACCTACTGATTTTAGAAATAAAGTTTAATATTTTTACAGTAGGTATAATTCATGAACTCAGACTTCCAATTATGTCCTTAAAAGCATATGTGAAATGACCAAAATACCCTTCCGGGGCATAGTTTGGTCAAAAATGGTAAATCACACATATGTATGATATCTTACTGTTATAACAACATAAAATAAATATTTTTACTGATTACTTAAGACCAGAATATCAGTTTACTATAAAACCTCTTTTATAAGTGTTAAAATGACCAAAATGCCCCTACGGGACTTAAATTGGTTTTAATTACTTTTTGGGCATATATGTTAACATCCTACTGATGTATTATCATATTTTAAGCATAATAACATATGAGACCTGTATATAATTCATTTGGTTACCCGTTATGCATTTATGCGTTCGGTTCGGTTTATGTGACTAGTTTACATAAATTAGTCGAAATGGGTTTAACCTTATCATTAAATCTTCAAAATCCAGAATGTGTTTAGTTTACCCACATTATACAAGTATCCAAACTTGTCGGGTCTAAATCACATTCCATTCCGGTCTCTGCTTAATCTAGCATTTCGAACCGTAAACTATCTTTCAAACTAACCAGTCTAAGTCTTTGACTTAAATAAAGATCCGTTAGTATCCTAATAGGTTAATAAACCTTCCATACAGATTGAGCAGCTTCGGTAGAAGGTATTTACATAAGGCTTTAGGAAACATACGGCTGAGTTACTTCTTACACATCTAGCTCAGGTAAATACTTTTAACTTATTTTCCTTTATACGGGCTTGGGATACGATATTATAATAATACCGCTTGGTCGGGTATAAAATCATTTAATCAGATTGTGATTAATAAATTTACATAACCCGTTTTAATCTGTTTTGTTTGATAACATAAACATTGGGGGTTAATAAGACCGTGTCCTGGATATCCTTGGCTCATTTCATTTGTAAATGACCACGACCTATGCACGGGGTGTAGGCATACACCTGCAGATGCAAATGCTAAATAACCCACATGTTGGGGATAACTCCTTTATGGGTTTTATAAGTGGTGAGTCAGTTAATCATGTCCGGCTTTCAAACCGGCCCCATATGTATGACAAACATGTAAAACTGTATACAAGATTTTATTAAAGATTGTCCCAAGTTATAAATGGTTTGTGCCTTTGTCACACCCCGGTTTCCACGTGTCACCGGTGGGCCCGGTGGGGAGTATCGTAACGTGGTTGGCAACATAATAGTCAAACAACACAATTATATAAATGCACAGTGGAAGCAATTTAAAAGATATAATACAACCGAATTTATTATTGTAATATCAAATGTCACAATATTCGGAAGTTTATCCACAGACGGATCGAATATAAAATAGAAACAATAGTTCAACAGACTTTGACATCTAGAGCTTGCGAGACTTGAGTAATGATGCCTGGAGTAGCCAGCCTATTTCGTCTAGCACCTGCACTTAACCTTTTTGGAAAATACATCAGTTTACACTGGTAAATACAACTCAACTGACTCATTTTGAAAAGAGTTTGAAAATTGATTTGAATGCACTTCGGCAAAAATATCATTTATAACTTGGGACAATTATTTGTATATAATCTTGTATACAGATTTACTTATTTGCCGTCCATTAGCACCGGTTAGAAGAGCCGGTTTAAGTTAACTGACACGCCACAGGTATAGTGCCCACAAGGTTGATTCCTTTAGTGGATTACCAGTTTTTACATAATGCATCTGTCAGGTGTACGCCTACACCCCGTGCTTAGGTCGTGGCCATTTCGTAAAATGATGCCAAGGATATCCGGGACATGGTCATTTAACCCCCAAGGGCCATACATCAAATAATACAAAATAAAGCGGGTTAGGTAAATACATTAATCACAATCCGATTTAAATGACTACATACCCGACCAAGCGGTACTTTTATAGTACCGTACCCCAAGCCCGTATAGGGAAAATAAGTTAAGAGTATTTACCTGAGCAAAGTATCAATCAAATACAGCAAAATGCAAGTACTTTTACTGGGCTCCTAATCTGGAACGAAGGTTTATAATAACCTATTAGATTTCTAACGGGTCCTTAATGAAGCCTTAGCTTAGACCGGTTAGTTTCAATGATACGGTTCGTACGCACTATTAAGCGAAGACCGGATAGAATGTGATTTAGACCCAAAAAGTTTGGAGACTTTTTTAATATGGGTATTTCATACACACTCTGAATTTTGAGATAAAACCGATAAGGTTTGGCCCGTTTAGGCTAGTTTATGTAAACTAGTTACATAAACCGAACCGAACGCGTAAAAAGCGTAACGGGTATTCATATGAGCCATTTACAGGTTTCCTAAGTTAATATGCTTCATATATGTTGTGACATCAGTAAGTTGTCTTTCATTATGCCCGTAACAAGTTTAAACACAAACTATGCCCCTTAGGGGTAGTTTGGTCATTTAAAAGTTTATAAAAGAGTTTAAGTATTTATCTGAGTTACAGGTCTGATGTAATCATCAAAAATACTTATTTTACCATGTTATAACAGTAGAGTAAGGTATATATGTGAAATTTATCCATTATAACCAAACTAGGCCCCGTAGGGGTATTTTGGTAATTTCACATAAGCCGAAAAGCTCAAAACTGAAGTATGAGTTTCACAACCTTTGCTTACTGTTAAAATATTATAATTTGCCTCAAATATCAGTAGGTATCACCCTTGGTATGTTTAGAATAGTTTTAGTACATACTATGCGTTAAAAACGCTTAAAAAGGCGATTAGAAGCCGTTTCCGGGTTCGATACTTAAATCTGATATTTTTATATTTCCAGAAGGCTTAAAATGATTTATTTATCATATGTGATCATTAGAAAAAGGTTTGGAGTCGTTTAGATATGTAAAACTCATTTTATAGCCCGTAAGGGCAAAACCGACAATTACCGGATTAAGCCTACGACTATAAGTTATGCTCATCCTAAAATTTATTAAAAATCTTTAAAAATCCCAAAATAATATATTACATCAGTGGGTAAAAGATTTGATATCAAAAAGTAGGCTTAACTAGGCTATACGCTAATTACGCCGTTTTATTAACATAAAGCTTTAATTTTGCGATATTGAGCATAACTCTAAATCTACAATTTAAACTGATGTCAAACTTTGCATACAATTTTATATATCAGTAATTAAAGTTTCTACTCTTTTACATTTCCAAAAATCACATTTTAAGGTAATAAGGGCATAATGGTCAACATATGAGCAATTAACGGAATCATGCGTATTAATCGGTTAACTAATGAACCATAGTGTATAATCACAGAGGGTTACACTAGCATGTAACCTGGTCCAAATAAGGCTCTTAGGTATTTCTAAATCATACCAAAACGGGTCAGAACTGAAAGTCAAAATATAAGTCAAACTATGCGACTTTCGGTTCCGAACCGGGTCTAAACAGGAAATTGTCGGGTTGAACATGTTTGGACATGTTCTTACACTTATTACCAAGTTATAACAATGATCAAACAGGTTGTATATGATCTACATTGCTCATTATGCATAAATTGTAATTTAAGTATCCTGTTGACTTTTTCTTAGCAAGTTTGACCCGACTTTTGACCTGGTTAGAGTGGGAACCAGGGGGAACCCTTTTGAGGGTTTATTACCCACATAATTACCAACTTATAACTACTTTTAATTCGAGATTTGACTGAGCCATTATTAATTAATCTCGAAGTCAAACCTTAATTACGATGGTTTGACTTTTAGCTAAATAACTAAGCTAAACATTATTAAAGAAGGTTAAGCAAACTTACAAAGGTCCTAAGCTTGATTAGTGATCACTTGAGAGTGCCTTGGAGCTCCAGAAATGATCAGATTGCAAGAGGAAGGTGTGAAGAACAAAGGTTGCTACTCATGGCCTTTTATAGTGATTTCTTCACCACAAATCTTTGACACTTGGGGTCTACAACTCACCATACCCTTCCAACAAGTGTCCTAGATGTTTAGGGGTCGTTTAGGGGCCAAGAGAAATGTGGAAAATCGGATGAGATCGATCAGATTGCACTCAGCAGGCAAAAACCCAAATAATTCTAAGCTTGTAACATCTGTGCTTGTAATCATTGTGAACAGTTCTATTATCAATAAAACAATGTTATTTGATCCCAATGTTTGTTTGGTTGTGTTTTACATTTTTCATGTTTTGACTTTTATTCAATTTCAAACTCTATATTGCTTTCTGGAGAGTTATACGCAAACTGGTGCGTAAACGTAATCAGTTTAATGCGACAAATACTCCGGAACATCAACATATACTTAACATACCTTAAATAACCCTTACATAACTTAGAAATAAGTTTTGAAGGCTTTGGTTTGGCAAAAACAAGTTAATTCGCTTACAGGGACTAAACTTGACAAACTGCGAAAGTATGCCAATTTGAACTGTAACGAACATTCCGGAACATGACCATAAGTTAAACATACCATAAATATCCTTTACATAGCTTAGAAATAGGCTTTGATGGGTTCGGTATGCTAAAATAAACTTTTGGGGTCATTCAGGGACTAAAAGCGTCAAAAAAAGTGCACAAGTTTGCATTTTCGCGCATAACTTACGTTCTGAATACATCTGGACATCCAAAAATTTATGTAAGCACTAAAATATTTTATTTTAGTGTTTGGCATAAGAAAAATCCATTCGTCACGCCATTTGGATCATTTTTCGCGCTTATGCGCATTCCGTCGTAATTAACCGAACAACGTAACCGTACGGCTAAACGAACCGACACCCGAGATATTTTTTAACACATTTTAAGTTCCCTATACTTTAACTTCATTTTAGAGCTTTGAAATGGGGTTAACGGGGCTTAAACGTGTCAAAAAAAAAAAACGCATCGAAAACCAAGTTTTGAGGTTGCAGGGACTGAAACTGTAAATCTGCCAAACTAGGTCCTTAAGTAGGGGCCAGATGCAGCAAAACGTTTTTTTCAGCTTTTAACAGCCCTTAACACTCTCCAAAGGCCAAGTGCCAAGTGTCAAACTCTTATGGTGGATGGAAAATGAGTTACCACAACTTTCCAACAAGTGTACGGCTTAGATCGTGCCCCCTTTTCCAAGAAATGATCCTAACGGTGAACCAAACACTATTAATACCCACCTCCACCCTTCACTTTTCCTCACAAGAATCTGATCTTATGTGCTCTAAGTTGAAACCTTTGTTTCATACCTGAGCTATTTTGATCTAGATTAGCATTCGGGGACCCTTCGTAAGTGTTCCTTCGTTCTTTTATTGCTTTTCGAGTCCGAAAGTCAAACTTTGTTTGACTTTCTGCATTGACCAGTTTATGGTCAATGCGAAGTTCGTTTGAACATCGCAACGTGATTGTAATCACGATGGTTATAGCCCCTTGTGACTATGCCTACTGATTACCACGTTCTCTAGGGTCGTAAGGGTAAGCGATCTAATAAATCGCTTATACCTTCGAACCCGACCCATTTGGTCGATCATTAGGATCCGAACAAACACATTAGGTGACCATAGTATATAGGTAATAACCTTCCGAGGTTATACCTTATGGTCGCTTCGTTTAAGTAGTTGTATGATAGGTAGTTTATATGCCTTAGGTAAATTACCAAAATACCCCTTTGATGCCAAAATTCATTTTAAACATATGTAACATAACTTTTGACATCTAAACTGATTTGACAACCATATTAGACATGTTAAGGCATATATTACTTGTCATAGGACTAGTTAAGCGGTCCGAACGCGTTTCACGCGAACGACGTGTTAAAGTAGCATAAGCTACCTAAACGGGTCGTAATGGGTCACAAGCACTTAGGTTAAGTTTCATTTTAGTATGTGGGCTATGTTAAACCATAATTACACGAGTCTCCATATTCGTTTGGTTTACGAACCCTCATTCTATCCGATCCTCCGATATTAGGTCCGGTTTATTGACATAGTTACCTATATTAGGTGCCGTTTGATTCCGTGATCTCTAGCATTGCTTGGTGGTTATCTTAGGACTTCTGAGCAATCTCAAGTGAGTACATAGACCCCTCTTTTACTGTTTTCCAAACGTTTTGGGGGTGAAACACATGTGCCTACTTGTTACTTTCATGCTTTTCTGTTTTCACATCATATACTTGCTATGCTCATTAGTACATTTATAGTACATGATTTCATTGTGTTCATGCTATGTATGCCCATTGTGTGCGTACTTAGTACATTGTTTTACATTACATTTCATGCTATGTATGCCCATTGTGTGCATATTTAGTACATTGTTTTACATTACATTTCATGCTATGTATGCCCATTGTGTGCATACTTAGTACATTGTTTTACATTACATTTCATGCTATGTATGCCCATTGTGTGTGTCACACCCCCAAAATCCACATGCGGAGTATCACCGCTTGGAGGCGTGACTGACCAGGATCAAACACTAATCATATTGAACAAGTAAATAATTAAATGTAAAAGTCCAACCAACACGATTAGTGTCCAAAACAACCATAGCTAAGTTATGTGCGGAAGCATAATGTTCAAACCAAAACAAAAGTTTAATTATCCAAATGTTTAACATGGCACACAGCTGTCCATGTCCCACAACGACTCTTCCTTGTGCAAGCTCCAGCTAAGAACCTATAGACCTGCAAAGCATGTAGTAATGAGTCAACAACAAGTTGAGTGAGTTCACGTTTGGTTGTCCAATTTATAGTTGTTCCGAAAACACAGTTTGCTCTTTACCTGCTATCCAGCCGTGGGGGTTACCCCATAGTTCGAAAAACGTTTATTAATTACCCGTTCTTACGTTGGCTATTCCAGCCTGGCTCTATGGCCGTGGGGGCTACCCCATGTTTAATTCACTAGACTCGTTACCATATCGACTACTAACGTTCGTCATGTTTAAGTGCCCTAACGTCTGTGTCTATCATCACTGACGTGCCATAGTCCATTAGTCCACGCCCGTCCTCTGCGGCACGGTGTGAGGTTTGTTAAACCTAATAGCGCTATTTAACTAATGACCTGTTCGCCATTGGCCTCGACGATTAAGTCAATATAAAAGGAGGGACTTCGTTGATAGAGTTCTAGTCTAGTATAGTTAAATCTGTCTCATACCGGACGAGGAATCTATGTTCCTGATTACGTCTCAACAGGACGAGGAATCCCTATTCCTTAACCCATTCCCAACCCCTGGGAATCCCATGCTTTGTAGAGAAGTGTGAACTCACCTTGGTTTGCTCGGCAGATTACACAGAAAGGTCAAGTCTAGCAGCTAGTGGTCAACCACGTCCTAACATGGTTATCACACATGTCAGGTTTAGGTTCAAGTATCGCACGAATGTTTACACATAAGCTAATAGTTACGAACACGTACAGATCATGGCAACCACGTAAGTCAATCAAACAGTCAAGTCTATAAAGCGCCCAACTCGTGAGGCCCAAAAGGTTGGGCTCGCACAAGTTCATTAGCCCATGCATCTTGTGCGATCTCCCCCAAACGAAGCTCAATAAAGTAACCCGGCCCAACATACATATACGGCCCAACCTTTTGTGCGATCAGCATGCTAGTGCGATCCACAAGAGGTTGTGCGATTCAGAAAGCCCAGCCCGATTACATATCAGTCCTGTAATTGAACGGCCCAAATAATTACACATAGCTTTCTTGTGCGATCCGGGATCTCTTGTGCGATCCGGAACTAGCCCAGCCCAATATGTACACCCGGCCCAACAGTTAACAACATTACAACTTGTACGAATGGGCCTTTTGTGCGGCTGGACATGTCTTGTGCGGATAGTCTGCTTGTGCGATTAAGGTGTATTGTGCGACCAGATTTTAGTGATTCGAATAATATGGAAATCAGTTACACAACTTTAATTTTGCAACCAATTGCAAAGTTTCCTTTTATTTTTATCAATTAACAACTTAACAGTTTCCTATCAAATTAACATTAGATCAAACAAGGGTTTTTAACATCCAATTCATATGAACCCTAAATAATCAAAGCATGAACATTAATCATAATTATCTACACGATTTATTTTCTTGATTGCTAGCTTACATCCTAATGATCCAACTATCAATCCAATCGTACATCACAGCCGATTCATTGTAATCGATTAACAACCTCATATCATCAACAACCCGAAACATATACATTTTCATTCATTATCATTAATCCCAACTCATACTAGCACAACATCAACCATTCGGATTTAACATGTGTATAGTCGATTTCATATATTCAAGATCTAACACGTATCATTCAAGACAATCATAACAATACATCATCAATCATATCGAGCATATGTAACACACATCATAAAACCATCAACCAAATCATACATATCCGGTTTACAAGAATATTATTATTCATACACGCTATAACATTCAACAACATCATAGAACACATCATAGAACACCAACCGGTTAGAGAGTGAACAAGGATTGATCCGAACAAGAAAAGATCTTCGGTGGGGATGGAGGGTTGTTTGGCGTCGGCTTCAAGAGGAGAGAGAGGTATCGTAGGGTTTGTGTGTGTGTTGCAAGTTGTGAGTAGTAACCCTATCTCCTAAGTGTAATGCGTATAAAAGAGAGTGGGCCGAACCCTCACTTGGGCTGCCCATTTGATCCGAATGCAAGGTGTAGTCCGAATGGCTTGTGCGGTCGAGTGTGTATTGTGCGTTTATAACATACATACATTACACAAGCACGTAATAACATAGCATTCACATAAACATTCACTTTCATAAAAGTCACATATCGTACACATACGTTACATCAAAGTACAAAGATCGGTTTGGAAATACGAGTTGTCACATTATCCCCAAGTTGAAAGAAATTTCGTCCCGAAATTTAGCACGTACTCACTGAGGAAGCTAGTTAAGTTGCATGGTTTTCCTGGTTTTCCTGGGGTGTCACATCCTCCCCCCGTTGATCTGGAATTTCGTTCCGAAATTCCGTAGCTTCAGTCTCAGTAGTGGTTGTACCGGTTGCGAACAGTTGGGGATACTTTTGTTTCATCTGATCTTCGCGTTCCCAGGTGAACTCTGGGCCGCGACGTGAGTTCCAACGAACCCGAACGAGAGGTATCCTAGTACGCTTGAGGACCTTAACATCCCGGTCCGTGATTTCAACAGGTTCCTCGACGAATCGTAACTGCTCGTCGATAGTGAGCTCCTTCAAAGGAACTATGTGGGTCTCATCTGACAGACATTTCTTCAGATTCGACACGTGGAAAACATCGTGAACTGCACTGAGTTCTGCTGGTAAGTTCAGTCTGTAGGCCACCTTGCCTATTTTCTCAATGACTTCGAAAGGTCCAACGTATCGTGGGTTAAGTTTGCCCCGTTTACCAAAACGAACCACCCCCTTCCAGGGTGAAACCTTGAGTAGTACACGCTCCCCAACCTGGAGCTCTAGTGGTTTTCTGCCCTTATCGGCGTAGACTTTCTGACGGTCACGAGCTGCCGCCATTTAGTTGTCGTATCTGAGCAATTTTCTCTGTTGTGTCCACCACATGTTCTGGACCAGTAATCTGACTATCCCCCACCTCTGCCCAACAAAGAGGTGACCGGTATTTATGCCCGTACAATGCCTCAAATGGAGCAACTTTAATGCTGGTGTGGTAGCTGTTATTGTATGAGAATTCCACAAGTGGCAAATGCTTTTCCCAGTCATTGCCAAAATCGATTACACACGCCCTAAGCATGTCTTCGGGAGTCTGGATGGTACGTTCCGACTGCCCATCCGTTTGCGGGTGATAAGTTGTGCTCATATCTAGCCTTGAGCCAAAGGACTTGTGCATTGCTTGCCACAGTTCTGATGTAAAACGCGCATCTCGATCCGAGATGATAGAGATGGGCACCCCGTGCCTCGAGACAACTTCCTTGAGGTATACTTCTGCTAGGGTGGAGAACTTATCCGTTTCTTTGATAGCCAGGAAGTGAGCAGACTTTGTGGGTCGATCCACGATCACCCAAATAGTATCATTACCACGTTAAGATCTAGGCAGGCCAGTAACAAAATCCATGGAAATTTGCTCCCATTTCCATTGTGGTATCTCTGGTTGTTGAAGTGGGCCTGAAGGTTTCTGGTATTCCGCCTTGACTCTCGCACAAGTCAAGCACTTGCTAACGTAAGTGGCTATTTGGGCCTTCATGCTAGGCCACCAATATGTAGTTTTGATATCATGGTACATCTTATCCGAACCAGGATGTACTGAGTAGCGAGACTTGTGTGCCTCATCCATCACAAGTTCTCGTAGGTTGCCATAAAGTGGGACCCAAATGCGTCCTGTTACGTAGTAAGCACCGTCTTCCTTTTGTTCTAAACGTTGCCTTGAGCCGCGTAGGGCTTCAGCCCTGACGTTCTTTGGTTTCAATGCTTCTACCTGAGCATTTCGTATTTGAGAAGGAAGACTAGACTGTATAGTAAGTTGTAACGCTCGTACGCACTTGGAGCAGTGTCCTTTCGACTGAGGGCGTCGGCCACAACATTGGCTTTGCCCGGGTGGTACCTGATCGAGCATTCGTAGTCATTCAGCAGTTCGACCCATCGTCGTTGTCGCATATTGAGTTCCTTCTGTTTAAAGATATGCTCGAGGCTCCTGTGATCAGTGTAGATAGCGCATTTGGTACCATACAGGTAGTGTCTCCATATCTTAAGTGCAAAAACAACTGCTCCCAGCTCCAGATCGTGTGTAGTGTAGTTCTTTTCATGAACTTTGAGTTGGCGTGAGGCGTAGGCTATAACTTTATCCCGCTGCATCAATACGTAACCAAGACCCTGAATGGATGCGTCGCAGTAAACCACGAAGTCGTCTGTTCCCTCTGGCAAGGAAAGGATAGGTGCACTGCAAAGTCTATCCTTTAAGTGCTGAAACGCTGACTCCTGTGCATTTCCCCAACGATAAACAACGCCCTTCTGCGTTAGTGAAGTAAGAGGCTGAGCAATCTTAGAAAAATCTTTGATAAATCTCCTGTAGTAACCTGCCAATCCCAAGAATTGGCGAATTTCCGTTGGCGTACGAGGTGCAGGCCAGCTATTGATTGACTCTACCTTGGATGGATCAACGTGAATCCCATCCTTGTTCACTACATGGCCTAAGAAATGGACTTCACGAAGCCAGAAGTCACATTTTGAAAACTTGGCGTACAACTGTTCCTTTCGAAGGAGTTCCAAAATAAGTCGTAAATGCTGCTCGTGTTCCTCCTGACTCTTCGAATAGATCAGGATGTCATCTATGAAGACAATAACGAACTTGTCTAAGTAAGGCTTGCACACTCGATTCATCAAGTCCATGAAGACCGCAGGTGCGTTTGTCAGCCCAAAAGGCATAACCAAAAACTCATAGTAGCCATAACGGGTTCTAAAAGCTGTTTTAGAGACGTCCTCCTCTCGGACTCTCAGCTGGTGATATCCCGATCTCAAATCAATCTTTGAATAGTAGCTCGACCCTTGCAGCTGGTCGAACAAATCGTCAATGCGTGGAAGAGGATAGCGATTCTTCACAGTCACCTTGTTCAGTTCACGGTAGTCGATGCACATTCTGAACGTACCGTCTTTCTTCTTCACAAAAAGCACTGGAGCTCCCCAGGGCGAAGAGCTAGGACGAATAAAACCCTTATCTAAGAGTTCTTGTAGTTGCGTAGATAGCTCTTTCAACTCTGATGGAGCTAAACGATATGGTACACGAGCTATGGGTGCTGCTCCAGGAGCTAACTCGATCTGGAACTCGACCTGGCGATGAGGCGGGAGGCCAGGTAGTTCCTCAGGAAATACCTCAGGATAGTCGCGTACAATCGGAAAGTCTTCTATCTTTTTCTCTTTCTTCGAGGTGTCAGTAACGAGAGCCAGAAAGGCAGTGTGGCCCTTACGCAAACACTTTTGGGCCTTGAGGGAAGAAATGATGCTCACAACAGCACCACTCTTGTCGCCACGAATCATGAGAGGTTCATCGCCTGGGCGAGGAACACGGACAATCTTTTCGTTGCAAAGAATCTCTGCTTGATGTTGGGATAACCAGTCCATCCCAATTACAACGTCGAAACTACCCAGAGTGATAGGAAGGAGGTCGATCGAGAAAGTGTGATCAGCAAGCACTAGGTTACAACCTTTGACTACGTGTGTGACCTCTATACTTTTACCATTAGCTAACTCTACAGCGTGTTTGGGGTTCAAAGGTGTTGGGGTACGCTTAAGCAGTTGACTAACTTTTTGGGACACATAACTAGTATCAGCACCCGAATCAAATAAGACAGTAACGTAAAAGTCGTCGAGAAGGAACTTACCCATCACAACGTTGGGATCATTCCTTGCTTCTCCATTGCCAATAACGAACGCACGACCCCTTGCACCATTGCCGTTGCCGTTGTTACCCCCGTTGTTTCCATTCCCCTGATTGTTGTTGTTATTGTTGTTGTTCTGGTTCAGCTGGGGACAGTCTTTCTTGAAGTGACCTTCAGCTCCACACTGAAAGCACCCTTTGTTGTTGCCCTGTTGTTGCTGCTGCTGACGTTGATTTGGTGGGGCTCGCTGTTGTTGCCGATTTTGGTTCGCGGGAAACTGACTCCTACATTCCCTTGCAATATGACCAGGCTTGTTGCACCGATGACAGTTACTTCTGGTGCATGGCCCACTGTGATGTAAGTTACAACGATTACATTTGGGGTGATTTCCTTTGTATCCACCATGACTCTTGCTACCTGACGATTGCTGACTAGGACTCTTATACTCTTCAGTTCTTCTCTGCTGCGACTGGGATTGAACAGAAGTCGAACCTCTGCTTGAAGCTCCATCCCATTTACGTTTGTTATCACTGGGAGGTTCAGAGGTAGCTGTAGCACCAATACGTTTTGGTAACCTGTTCTGCTCCACCGCCTGATCAGTGAGACGGTGGGCCAACTGAACAACCTGCCGGTAAGTGGCGAGGTTTGCTGAAGTCACATGACTTTGGATCTCTGGCACTAGACCCTTAAGATAAAGTTCTATACGCTTAATTGGAGGGTCCACCATAGTAGGACACAGTAATGCAAGCTCATTAGATCTCTTTGTAAACGCCTCAATTTCTGACCCCGTCATCTTGAGGTTGAAGAACTCGACTTCCAGCTTATGAATGTCGTCATGACTGCAGTATTCCTCCTTGATCATCTCTTTAAAATTGTTCCATGGGGTGGCGTTAGCAGCAACCAACACCAGCATTTGGACCTGAGCGTTCCACCATGTGAGGGCTAAACCCTCGAGAGTGCCGGTAGCATATTTCACCCTGCGTGCCTCAGGGCATTCACACATTTCGAACACATATTCTAGTTTCTCAAACCAGTGGAGGAGACCTACTGCTCCTTCAGTGCCACTAAAAGTAGTGGGTCGGCAGTCCATGAAAGTTTTGAAGGTGCACATAGGTGGCTGAGCATGCTGACCTGTTGTGGGTGTAAGAAAGGACAAAGCTTAACACAAGGATAGATTCACGAGAGTAGGATCTAAAGATCCTAGAATGAGTTTTAAACTGTAGGGTATACCTCCTGCCTGTGCGGCTGCAAGTGCCGCAGCAACCTGTTCGTTAATCAGAGCCGTCAACTGGGCTTGTGTCATGTTAATGCGTCCAGACATGATCTTCATATCAAAAGAAGCATGTGTGAGAGGGGTTCGCGAAAGTGCGATGACAGAGGAGAGTAAGCACACTCGTGTTCAAGCAACAGTAGCTATACTAACTAAGCATATCATGAGCAAAGTTCTACATAATCTAGCAAGTAGGCAATGTAAGCATAAACTACATCACCTAGATTGTCGAGCCTCGCACGTGGAGTGAAGCGTCGTTGTGGATCGTAGAGCACTGTAAAGGTTATAGTCTGGTTTTAACAAAAACGTTTTCCCTTATTAAAACCAAGTTCTCTATAACCAATGGCCCTGATACCAATCTGTCACAACCCCAAAATCCACATGCGGAGTATCACCGCTTGGAGGCGTGACTGACCAGGATCAAACCACTAATCATATTGAACAAGTAAATAATTAAATGTAAAAGTCCAACCAACACGATTAGTGTCTAAAACAACCATAGTTAAGTTATGTGCGGAAGCATAATGTTCAAACCAAATCAAAAGTTTAATTATCCAAATGTTTAACATGGCACACAGCTATCCATGTCCCACAACGACTCTTCCTTGTGCAAGCTCCAGCTAAGAACCTATAGACCTGCAAAGCATGTAGTAACGAGTTAACAACAAGTTGAGTGAGTTCACGTTTGGTTGTCCAATTTATAGTTGTTCTGAAAACACAGTTTGCTCTTTACCATCTATCCAGCCGTGGGGGTTACCCCATAGTTCGAAAAACGTTTATTAATTACCCGTTCTTACGTTGGCTATTCCAGCCTGGCTCTATGGCCGTGGGGGCTACCCCATGTTTAATTCACCAGACTCGTTACCATATCGACTACTAACGTTCGTCATGTTTAAGTGCCCTAACGTCTGTGTCTATCATCACTGACGTGCCATAGTCCATTAGTCCACGCCCGTCCTCTGCGGCATGGTGTGAGGTTTGTTAAACCTAATAGCGCTATTTAACTAATGACCCGTTCGCCATTGGCCTCGGCGATTAAGTCGATATAAAAGGAGGGACTTCGTTGATAGAGTTCTAGTCTAGTATAGTTAAATCCGTCTCATACCGGACGAGGAATCTATGTTCCTGATTACGTCTCAACAGGACGAGGAATCCCTATTCCTTAACCCATTCCCAACCCCTGGGAATCCCATGCTTTGTAGAGAAGTGTGAACTCACCTTGGTTTGCTCGGCAGATTACACAGAAAGGTCAAGTCTAGCAGCTAGTGGTCAACCACGTCCTAACATGGTTATCACACATGTCAGGTTTAGGTTCAAGTATCGCACGTATGTTACACATAAGCTAACAGTTACGAACACGTATAGATCATGGCAACCACGTAAGTCAATCAAACAGTCAAGTCTATAAAGCGCCCAACTCGTGCGGCCCAAAAGGTTGGGCTCGCACAAGTTCATTAGCCCATGCATCTTGTGCGATCTCCCCCAAACGAAGCTCAATAAAGTAACCCGGCCCAACATACATATACGGCCCAACCTTTTGTGCGATCAGCATGCTAGTGCGATCCACAAGAGGTTGTGCGATTCAGAAAGCCCAGCCCGATTACATATCAGTCCAGTAATTGAACGGCCCAAATAATTACACATAGCTTTCTTGTGCGATCCGGGATCTCTTGTGCGATCCAGAACTAGCCCAGCCCAATATGTACACCCGGCCCAACAGTTAACAACATTACAACTTGTACGAATGGGCCTTTTATGTGGTTGGACATGTCTTGTGCGGATAGTCTGCTTGTGCGATTAAGGTGTATTGTGCGACCAGATTTTAGTGATTCGAATAATATGGAAATCAGTTACACAACTTTAATTTTGCAACCAATTGCAAAGTTTCCTTTTATTTTTATCAATTAACGACTTAACAGTTTCCTATCAAATTAACATTAGATCAAACAAGGGTTTTTAACATCCAATTCATATGAACCCTAAATAATCAAAGCATGAACATTAATCATAATTATCTACACGATTTATTTTCTTGATTGCTAGCTTACATCCTAATGATCCAACTATCAATCCAATCGTACATCACAGCCGATTCATTGTAATCGATTAACAACCTCATATCATCAACAACCCGAAACATATACATTTTCATTCATTATCATTAATCCCAACTCATACTAGCACAACATCAACCATTCGGATTTAACATGTGTATAGTCGATTTCATATATTCAAGATCTAACACGTATCATTCAAGACAATCATAACAATACATCATCAATCATATCGAGCATATGTAACACACATCATAAAACCATCAACCAAATCATACATATCCGGTTTACAAGAATATTATTATTCATACACGCTATAACATTCAACAACATCATAGAACACTAACCGGTTAGAGAGTGAACAAGGATTGATCCGAACAAGAAAAGATCTTCGATGGGGATGGAGGGTTGTTTGGCGTCGGCTTCAAGAGGAGAGGGAGGTATCGTAGGGTTTGTGTGTGTGTTGCAAGTTGTGAGTAGTAACCCTATCTCCTAAGTGTAATGCGTATAAAAGAGAGTGGGCCGAACCCTCACTTGGGCTGCCCATTTGATCCGAATGCAAGGTGTAGTCCGAATGGCTTGTGCGGTCGAGTGTGTGTTGTGCGTTTATAACATACATACATTACACAAGCACGTAATAACATAGCATTCACATAAACATTCACTTTCATAAAAGTCACATATCGTACACATACGTTACATCAAAGTACAAAGATCGGTTTGGAAATACGAGTTGTCACAGTGTGTGTACTTAGTACAGTTTTTTTCATCACATGCTTACATTTTGTTATGACATTTGGGTTGTTTACAATGGAACAATACATTCATTAACATTAGCTACACCGTTCGTTAGTAGGTAGTGGTACCATAGGAATTGACAACTCCCGTTCCTGAAATCCTAGGTTTGTTTGGATTGGAAGGAATGACCGAATTCGATGTACATAACTTAGATAAACCTTTAATTTGTTTAAGGGTTTATCGCCACAGTCTCAAGGCTTGGATGTATGCATTTTCACAATACCACATAAATGTTTGTATCAGTATAGCATGCATTTGTTCCACAAAACATAACTTTGATTTAAACTATGTTTTACATCAATACCTTGTTTTTGTGCATTTTTACATATGGTTTAGTTGATTTGAGTAACGAGGCGTGTGTAATATGATACAAGCATGGTGGATACGCCGCTGGTACTTCCTATATACAAGTGTTTGTATGACATTACATGTCGTAGCGTTATTGAAATCATTTCAATATTTGACATATTACATTTTACATAAACATCTTATTTTCAGAAGACATTGATTTACAAAACAACTTATCTTATACAAACTCATTTTTACTTGGTTATTCATTTAACCTTACATTATTCTCTTATTTATACATATCATTGCTTTTTAATGATTTACAAAACAAAACAACTTACAAGGTTCATGACTGACTGTTATTACACAACTTTTCCTAAACTTATAAGTCATGAATCCTATTTTCGCAAAACCTATGTATCTCACAGGCATTTTTATGCTGACGTACCTATTTTCACATGTGTTTTCAGGAGCTTTTCCGTAGGATGATGATCGTGACACTAGGGCGGACCTGTGCCTTAGAGACATAAAATGAAGATAGACTTAGTTTAATTATGTTCTGAACTCTTTATTTCCTGTTTAAGACAATGTAACTCTTATGTTTATAAATAAAATACAACCTTGAATGCCATGGTTATGAAACAATTAATTCTGTTACAACACTCCCCGATGTTTCCGCCGCGGTTGCATGTTATACGCGGTCGGGGTGTGACAGAAGAGTTGGTTTCAGAGCCAATGGTTATAGGGAATTAGGTTATTAGTAATGCTTTGACCTAGACTATAACTTTTCTAGGACCCTAACACAAGTTATCTTGTGTTTAGATCTTAAAACATGCACCTCACCTATCCTTAGGTGATTATCAAAACAAAAAACCAAATTTTCCAAAACGATTTTTGAAAAACAATCATCTGTTTTTGATGATTTATTACAAGGTTTTGAACCCTCTTTTGTAAGGTTTTGAACCCTTCCAGTTTGACTAAATTTTTGGCCTTGTGCCTTCAAATTTTCAAAATCTCGTCAACGTCTTGGGTTTTAAATAATGTGAACACGTGCAAACTGGAAGAGTGAATGCCTGTATTCTGGGTTTTCTGTCTAGGCAAGCACTTCGTATATATCTCATCAGACGCGAGACCAGTTGTGCTTACCTGGGAATTCTTGGGATAAGTGTTCACTTATAGGCGAGCATGTCTTCGCGATACATTATTTTTGACCCATTTACTTTGATTATTCACCGTGTGTCATTTGTTTGCTTGGTAATGCGGACAAACGACCACCATCTTTGCTTTTGTTGATTTTGTTTCATCTCATTCTCTTCATCCAATCATCTCACTCGTTTCCTTTCATGATTTCCTCTTTTAGAATGCCTCCTCAACGCGAGAACCAGATAGCGACTGCCGAACTGGCAGAAATTATTGCGCAGCAGATGGCTGCTCAATTCCCAAATCTCTTTGCTCAATGGCACCAAGCCAACAACAATAACAATGCTCCATGCAAATACAAGGATTTTAACTCGGCTAAACCACTCAAGTTTAGTGGTTCTGAAGGAGCGACTGGGCTTCTTCAATGGTTCGAGAGCATTGGGAATACTTTCCGCCACGTGCAGTGTCCGGATAATCGCAAGGTCGAGTTTTCTTCGAGCGTGTTTCAGAAGAGGGCTCTCACATGGTGGAACGGGGTTATGAGAGACCGTGGTGCAGAAGTTGCTCTAGCACAAACTTGGGCTGAACTTAGGGCCCTTATGATGAGGGAATTCTGTCCTCGCCATGAACAGGGAGCGTTGGAGAAAGAGTTTGATGACTTGAAGCAAGATAGTGGCGAGCACAGGGCATATACCGATAGGTTTGAGGAGTTGAGTCTGCTATGCCCAACAATGGTTACCCCACTCGACAAGGCTATCGAAAGGTACATCGACGGCCTACCTGACTCATTGCAAGACATCATTACTGGTAGTAACCCTGCCACACTCTGTCAGGCTATCGAGTTATCAGCGACATTGACTGAGTCGCAGATTCGGAAGAATAAGTTACACAGGAAGGGTGACAAGGGCAAGAAACAATCGTCTGACAAAGAGGATAGCAAGAAAGGTCAAAACAAGAATGGAAAGGATTCTGGTTCATCGAAAAGTGCAAGGAAGCGTAAGGCTTCCCAAAACTATGCTGTCACTGCCCAAGCTAACCAGGCAGCTCCCAACCAACCCGCACAGCCTCCAGCAAAGAAGCCTTATTCAGGGAATGCACCTTTGTGCAATAGATGCAACAGTCACCATCAGCCGCAACATCAGTGCCGTTTCTGTACTAACTGTGGGAAGTCAGGTCATCTTGCCGATGTTTGTCGGTTTGCTCAGAATCGCGCAGTTCAGAACCCGGCTCAACAAGTTGCTCAGCATCCTGCTCCGCAACAGGGTCAAGCTGCACGACCACCCTACCCACCAGGTGCTTGTTATAACTGTGGGGATCTGACCCATTACAGAAACCGGTGCCCAAGGCTAGCTAACCAGAATCAGAATCCAAATCAGAACCAGGCTCAGGCTCGAGGGCGAGCTTTTAACTTGAACGCCCAAGAGGCGCAGGCGGACGATAATGTGGTGAATGGTACGTTCTTTATTAATAATCAGCCTGTATCTGTTCTTTTTTATTCGGGTGCCGACAAGAGTTTTGTGTCATTGTCTTTTGAGCCAATGCTTCGCGTGTCTAGAATGAAACTAGGAAAACCCTTGACAGTAGAAGTTGCTAGTGGTGAACCCATTGTTCTTGATTCTTTTCTACGCAACTGGCAGTTGAACCTTAACAACCATCGTTTTCCTATCGACCTCACGCCTATGCAACTTGGAAGCTTCGACGTTATAGTGGGTATGGATTGGTTATCCAAGCATCGCGCAGAGATAGTTTGTTCTGAGAAGATTGTTCGTGTGCCACTTTCGACAGGCGAGATCCTACAGGTTCAAGGTGAGAAACCGTCTGGTAGTCTTAAGCTCATGTCTTGTTTTAAAGCTCGGAAGTATCTGCGTAAGAACTATGTGGCTTTCTTAGCACATGTTACAGCAGATAAAGGCAAGGGTAAGTCTATTTCAGATATTCCTGTCGTTCGGGATTATTCTGAAGTATTCCCTGAAGAGTTACCTGGTCTACCCCCAGCACGCCAAGTCGAGTTCCGCATTGATCTCGTACCTGGTGCAAATCCTATTGCCAGAGCTCCATATCGTCTTGCACCGTCTGAGATGCAAGAGTTGTCTAAGCAGCTTCAGGAACTCTCTGACAAAGGTTTTATCCGTCCTAGCTTTTCACCCTGGGGTGCTCCCGTTCTTTTTGTCAAGAAGAAGGATGGATCCTTTAGGATGTGTATCGATTATCGTGAGCTTAACAAGCTTACCATCAAGAATCGATATCTCCTACCTCGCATAGATGATCTCTTTGATCAGTTACAAGGCGCTTCTTATTTTTCGAAGATTGATCTACGTTCTTGGTATCATCAACTTCGGGTGCATGAAGAAGATATTCCCAAGACGGCGTTCCGTACTCGGTATGGGCATTACGAGTTCACAATCATGCCATTCGGTTTGACTAATGCTCCTGTTGTTTTCATGGACTTAATGAATAGGGTCTGCAAACCTTATTTGGATCAGTTCGTCATTGTTTTTATTGACGACATCTTGATTTATTCTAAGACGCGAGCTGATCACGAGCAACATCTTCGTCTTACTCTAGAACTCCTAAAGAAAGAGCAACTTTTCGCCAAATTCTCCAAGTGTGAATTCTGGCTTAAAGAAGTTCAATTCTTAGGACATATCATCAACGAACAAGGTATTCATGTAGATCCCTCCAAGATCAGTGCGATTAAGGATTGGGATACGCCTACTACTCCCACTGAGGTTCGTTCTTTTCTTGGTCTAGCGGGTTATTACCGCCGCTTCATTGAGAACTTCTCAAAGATTGCAGTTCCTCTAACTGCTCTAACTCAGAAGAACAAGCCCTTTGATTGGGGATTCAAACAAGAGGAAGCTTTTCAAAACTTGAAGCAAAAGCTTTGTGACGCCCCTGTTCTGACTTTGCCTGAGGGCAATGATGATTTCGTCGTTTATTGCGACGCATCTAAATTAGGTCTTGGCTGTGTCCTGATGCAAAGGAACAAAGTCATAGCATATGCATCGAGGCAGTTGAAGATACATGAGAAGAACTACACCACTCATGATCTTGAGTTGGGTGCAGTTGTTTTCGCTCTAAAGATCTGGAGACACTATTTGTGCGGTACAAAATGTGTGGTTTTCACGGACCACAAAAGTCTTCAGCATATCTTCAATCAGAAAGAACTCAACATGAGGAAACGACGTTGGGTTGAGCTTTTAAACGACTATGACTGCGAAATTCGCTACCATCCTGGTAAGGCGAATGTCGTAGCTGATGCATTGAGTCGTAAGGAACGTACTAAGCTTCATTGTGTACGTGTTCAATCTGTTATTCAAGCTCGATCCGATATCCAAGCACGCATTTCTCAGGCCCAACAATCTTGTGTTTCACAAGGTTTGATGGATAAGGAATTTCCCTATCACATAACACCTGATCTGGAACTGAAGGACAATGGATCGTATTACTTCATGGACCGTTTGTGGGTCCCAAGCCAGGATGATCTTCGTACCTTGCTTATGGATGAAGCCCATAAGTCTCGTTATTCTATTCATCCGGGCTCGGATAAAATGTGTAAGGATCTTCGTATTCACTATTGGTGGCCTGGTATGAAGAAAGACATTGCCTTATACGTATTAAAATGCCTTACTTGTCTTAAGGTTAAGGCTGAACATCAGCGTCCTTCTGGTTTATTGGTGCAACCAGAGAACCCAGTTTGGAAATGGGAAAACATTACTATGGATCTTGTTACCAAACTTCAACGCACAAATAAAGGTCATGATGCCATCTGGGTAGTTGTTGATCGTCTTAGTAAGTCAGCACATTTCTTACCAATTCGTGAGGACTTTCCTGCTAACAGACTTGCTAAAATCTATGTGGATGAAATTGTAGCTCGACATGGTGTTCCTTTGAACATCATTTCTAACAGAGATGCTCGTTTCACTTCTCATTTTTGGAGAACCATGCAATCTGCTATGGGGACCCAACTTAATCTGAGCACAGCTTATCATCCGCAAACGGATGGTCAATCTGAAAGAACAATCCAGACTCTGGAGGATATGCTAAGAGCTTGTGTGATCGACTTTGGTGGTAGTTGGGACTCACATCTTCAGTTAATTGAATTCTCCTTCAACAACAGTTATCACACCAGCATCAAAATGGCTCCTTTCGAGGCTCTCTATGGTCGAAAATGTCGTTCACCAGTCTGCTGGAATGAGATCGGCGAGGCTCAACTTACTAGACCTGCCCTTATTTTAGAGACAACTGACAAGATCAAGAAAGTTCGTGATAACCTTCAGACAGCTAGAAGCCGTCAAAAGAGTTACGCGGATCCAAAACGCAAGCCCTTGGAATTTCAAGTCGGTGATCGAGTATTACTTAAGGTCTCAACTTGGAAAGGTGTGATCAGATTTGGAAAGAAAGGAAAACTTGCACCAAGATACGTTGGACCATTCAAGATCGTCGAAAGAATCGGAAAAGTAGCCTACAGACTTGCGTTACCTCCTGAACTTGGAAATGTTCATCCAACTTTTCACGTGTCCAATCTCAAGAGGTGTTTAGCTGATGAGAACCTCCACATACCGCTTGACGAAATTCGTGTTGGCAAAACACAGAAATTTGTTGAGAAACCTGTGGAAATCATGGAACGTGAAGTCAAGTGGCTCAAACGCAAGCGCATCCCTTTGGTCAAAGTTCGCTGGGAAGCTAAACGTGGACCCGAGTTTACTTGGGAACGCGAAGATCAAATGAAGGCGAAATATTCGCATCTTTTTCCACGAGTTTCCTCTAAATAAATTTCGGGACGAAATTTCCACAAGTAGGGGAGACTGTAACATCTGTGCTTGTAATCATTGTGAACAGTTCTATTATCAATAAAACAATGTTATTTGATCCCAATGTTTGTTTGGTTGTGTTTTACATTTTTCATGTTTTGACTTTTATTCAATTTCAAACTCTATATCGCTTTCTGGAGAGTTATACGCAAACTGGTGCGTAAACGTAATCAGTTTAATGCGACAAATACTCCGGAACATCAACATATACTTAACATACCTTAAATAACCCTTACATAACTTAGAAATAAGTTTTGAAGGCTTTGGTATGGCAAAAACAAGTTAATTCGCTTACAGGGACTAAACTTGACAAACTGCGAAAGTATGCCAATTTGAACTGTAACGAACATTCCAGAACATGACCATAAGTTAAACATACCATAAATATCCTTTACATAGCTTAGAAATAGGCTTTGAGGGGTTCGGTATGCTAAAATAAACTTTTGGGGTCATTCAGGGACTAAAAGCGTCAAAAAAAGTGCACAAGTTTGCATTTTCGCGCATAACTTACGTTCTGAATACATCCGGATATCCAAAAATTTATGTAAGCACTAAAATATTTTATTTTAGTGTTTGGCATAAGAAAAATCCATTCGTCACGCCATTTGGATCATTTTTCGCGCTTATGCGCATTCCGTCGTAATTAACCGAACAACGTAACCGTACGGCTAAACGAACCGACACCCGAGATATTTTTGAACACATTTTAAGTTCCCTATACTTTAACTTCATTTTAGAGCTTTGAAATGGGGTTAACGGGGATTAAACGTGTCAAAAAAAAAAAACGCATCGAAAACCAAGTTTTGAGGTTGCAGGGACTGAAACTGTAAATATGCCAAACTAGGTCCTTAAGTAGGGGCCAGATGCAGCAAAACGTTTTTTTTTTCAGCTTTTAACAGCCCTTAACACTCTCCAAAGGCCAAGTGCCAAGTGTCAAACTCTTATGGTGGATGGCAAATGAGTTACCACAACTTTCCAACAAGTGTACGGCTTAGATCGTGCCCCATTTTCCAAGAAATGATCCTAACGGTGAACCAAAAACTATAAATACCCACCTCCACCCTTCACTTTTCCTCACAAGAATCTGATCTTATGTGCTCTAAGTTGAAACCTTTGTTTCATACTTGAGCTATTTTGATCTAGATTAGCATTCGGGGACCCTTCGTAAGTGTTTCTTCGTTCTTTTATTGCTTTTCGAGTCCGTTTGTTTGACTTTCTGCATTGACCAGTTTATGGTCAATGCGAAGTTCGTTTGAACTTCGCAACGTGATTGTAATCACGATGGTTATAGTCCCTTGTGACTATGCCTACTGATTACCACGTTGTCTAGGGTCGTAAGGGTAAGCGATCTAATAAATCGCTTATACCTTCGAACCCGACCCATTTGGTCGATCATTAGGATCCGATCAAACACATTAGGTGACCATAGTATATAGGGAATAACCTTCCGAGGTTATACCTTATGGTCGCTTCGTTTAAGTAGTTGTATGATAGGTAGTTTATATGCCTTAGGTAAATTACCAAAATACCCCTTTGATGCCAAAATTCATTTTAAACATATGTAACATAACTTTTGACATCTAAACTGATTTGAAAACCATATTAGACATGTTAAGGCTTATATTACTTGTCATAGGACTAGTTAAGCGGTCCGAACGCGTTTCACGCGAACGACGCGTTAAAGTAGCATAAGCTACCTAAACGGGTCGTAATGGGTCACAAGCACTTAGGTTAAGTTTCGTTTTAGTATGTGGGCTATGTTAAACCATAATTACACGAGTCTCCATATTCGTTTGGTTTACGAACCCTCATTCTATCTGATCCTCCGATATTAGGTCCGGTTTATTGACATAGTTACCTATACTAGGTGTCGTTTGATTCCGTGATCTCTAGCATTGCTTGGTGGTTATCTTAGGACTTCTGAGCAATCTCAAGTGAGTACATAGACCCCTCTTTTACTGTTTTCCAAACGTTTTGGGGTGAAACACATGTGCCTACTTGTTACTTTCATGCTTTTCTGTTTTCACATCATATACTTGCTATGCTCATTAGTACATTTATAGTACATGATTTCATTGTGTTCATGCTATGTATGCCCATTGTGTGCGTACTTAGTACATTGTTTTACATTACATTTCATGCTATGTATGCCCATTGTGTGCATATTTAGTACATTGTTTTACATTACATTTCATGCTATGTATGCCCATTGTGTGCATATTTAGTACATTGTTTTACATTACATTTCATGCTATGTATGTCCATTGTGTGCATACTTAGTACATTGTTTTACATTACATTTCATGCTATGTATGCCCATTGTGTGCGTACTTAGTACAGTTGTTTTCATCACATGCTTACATTTTGTTATGACATTTGGGTTGTTTACAATGGAACAATACATTCATTAACATTAGCTACGCCGTTCGTTAGTAGGTAGTGGTACCATAGGAATTGACAACTCCCGTTCCTGAAATCCTAGGTTTGTTTGGATTGGAAGGAATGACCGAATTCGATGTACATAACTTAGATAAACCTTTAATTTGTTTAAGGGTTTATCGCCACAGTCTTAAGGCTTGGATGTATGCATTTTCACAATACCGCATAAATGTTTGTATCAGTATAGCATGCATTTGTTCCACAAAACATAACTTTGATTTAAACTATGTTTTACATCAATACCTTGTTTTTGTGCATTTTTACATATGGTTTAGTTGATATATTTCACTTACCATACATGATACTTTTGGGTACACATTACATGATCTACATTAACATAAACATTTTGACATTGATATACACATTTAGTGGTTTATATTGGACATAGACATTTCAATATGGTTTACACATTAACACATGACAATTCATTTATTCATGAACAATTTACATTGATGGTTGGTTTGAGTAAGTGATTTGAGTAACGAGGCATGTGTAATATGATACAAGCATGGTGGATACGCCGCTGGTACTTCCTATATATAAGTGTTTGTATGACATTACATGTCGTAGCGTTATTGAAATCATTTCAATATTTGACATATTACATTTTACATAAACATCTTATTTTCAGAAGACATTGATTTACAAAACAATTATCTTATACAAACTCATTTTTACTTGGTTATTCATTTAACCCTACATTATTCTCTTATTTATACATATCATTGCTTTTTAATGATTTACAAAACAAAACAACTTACAAGGTTCATGACTGACTGTTATTACACAACTTTTCCTAAACTTATAAGTCATGAATCCTATTTTCACAAAACCTATGTATCTCACAGGCATTTTTATGCTGACGTACCTATTTTCACATGTGTTTTCAGGAGCTTTTCCGTAGGATGATGATCGTGACACTAGGGCGGACCTGTGCCTTAGAGACATAAAATGAAGATAGACTTAGTTTAATTATGTTCTGAACTCTTTATTTCCTGTTTAAGACAATGTAACTCTTATGTTTATAAATAAAATACAACCTTGAATGCCATGGTTATGAAACAATTAATTCTGTTACAACACTCCCCGACGTTTCCACCGCGGTTGCATGTTATACACGGTCGGGGTGTGACAAAGCTGGGCACCCCTAGCGTGACGCTAGGCCCCCCTCGTGTCGCGCTAGGCCCCTTCTGCACAAAATCTATATATTTAGATTTTGCGATTTGATCCTTGGCTCTTCAAAATTCGATTAGGCACCTGTTTCTTGCATTAAGAACCCTCATAATTGACCTATAAGGGCTTTAAAACATATACCCACTTTGTTAAGTCCCTGGTTAACTTTATTGTTACCCGAAAAGTCCTAACTTTCAACGTTAACGCTTTAACCCTTTGCACACGAATTCGATCATAACTTTCTCATACGTTAACGAAACTTTACGAAATTTAAACCGTGTATTCTAGTGAGCATAATTAACCGTTACAAAGCTTCGGGTTTGTCAAAAGGTCACTCAGAGGTATAACTTAAACATGTTGACACATTTAGCCCCTGTAGTTTGTAATCTCTCACTTTTAGCTTCATATGATCCATGATTTATTCGTTTGAAGGTATGAGCACCAAGTAGGGTTGATGTATATTATATTTATTCACTGTTGAGATTTAGAATACGTATATTCACATACTTTCCATGATTGTCAACTTTAGTCCTTCTATAATATTTCTTTCACACGTTTAAACACTTGACACGTGTCTACACATTATAGGACGTGAATTTTCGAGGTGTTAAATCCTCACCCCCTTAAAATAAATCTCGACCTGAGATTTACTGAAATAAATAAGGGTACTTTTCTTTCATCGTGGATTCAACCTCCCACGTGTATTCGGGACCTATACGGGCATCCCATTTGACCTTTACAATAGGTACATGCTTCCTTCCAAGCTTCTTTACCTGTCGATCTTCAATCGACAAAGGGTTTTCCACAAATTTTAAGCTCTCATCTATATGCACATCTGTATACGGTATTACCAGTGATTCGTCAGCGAAACACTTTTTCAGATTGCAGATGTGGAACACATTGTGAATTCCACTGAGCTCTTCCGGTAAGTTTAATTTATAGGCAACTGACCCGACACGTTCGATAACCTCGAAAGGTCCTATGTATCTCGGGCTTAGCTTGCCTTTCTTACCAAATCGCATCACCCCCTTCCAGGGTGATACTTTTAGCAGCACTTTGTCACCTACTTCGAAGTGAAAAGCTTTACGCTTCGGATCTGCGTAGCTCTTCTGCCTATCTCGGGTAGCTTTGAGACGGTCACGAATCTGGACAATCTTGTCCGTTGTTTCGAACACTATCTCTGGTCTTGATACTTGGACATCTCCAACTTCCGCCCAACAAATAGGCGATCTACACTTTATACCGTATAATGCCTCAAAAGGCGCAGCCTTAATGCTGGTATGGTAGCTATTGTTGTAGGATAATTCTACTAAGGGTAGTTGCTTATCCCAACTACCACCCAAATCGATCGCACATGCACGTAGCATGTCTTCCAACGTTTGAATAGTACGCTCACTCTGACCGTCAGTCTGAGGATGATAAGCCGTACTAAAATTCAAACGTGTGCCCAAAGATTGTTGGAAACTCTTCCAAAAATGCGACGTGTATCTAGTATCTCGATCAGAGATAATAGACACAGGTATGCCATGTAAGGCTACAATCTTATCAACGTATAACTGGGCTAACATGTCGGAGCTATAAGTCTCCTTGATGGGTAGGAAATGTGCTGACTTAGTCAGTCTGTCAACTATAACCCATATCGTATCATTTCCTTTCCCTGTCTTGGGTAACTTGGTAATAAAATCCATAGTTACCATTTCCCACTTCCACGTAGGAAGTTCAGGCTGTTGTAGCAAGCCTGACGGCTTTTGATGCTCGGCTTTGACTTGCGCACATGTCAAGCATTTAGCTACGTGGGTGGCTACAGACTTTTTCAAGCCTATCCACCAATAATTTGCCTTTAGATCCTAGTACATCTTATCAGTTCCAGGATGAACGGAGTATTTGGAACTATGGGCTTCCTGGAGGATGACATCTCGGAGTCCTCCATAAATTGGAACCCACATTCGTCCATTTAATCTTAGAATTCCGTCCTTGCTAAGAGTTAACTGCTCCTCAGTTACTCCTAACTTTTCATTAGGATAGTTAGCTTCCAACACAGTTTCCTTCTGTGCAGCTAACAACCTTTCTATCAAATTATTCTTTATTTCCATGCGCTTGGCATTGATTCGGATGGGTTTAACCCTTTCCTTTCTGCTCAAGGCGTCAGCGACTACATTCGCTTTGCCGGTATGATACTTGATTTCACAATCATAATCATTCAAGGTCTCCATCCAACGGCGTTGCCTCATGTTTAATTCCTTCTGATTAAACAGATGCTGGAGGCTCTTGTGATCACAATAGATCACACACTTGACACCATAAAGATAGTGCCTCCAAAGCTTCAGTGCAAATACAACGGCACCCAGCTCCAAATCATGGGTGGTGTAATTCTTTTCATGCACTTTCAATTGTCGTGAAGCGTAGGCAATAACTTTGCCTTTCTGCATAAGCACACACCCCATGCCAGTGTGTGAAGCATCACAATAAACCACAAATTCTTTTATTCCATCTGGCAATGTCAGTACTGGGGCGTTGCTCAACCTTTCCTTCAGAATATCAAAGGATTCTTGCTGCTTAGGACCCCAAACAAACTTAACCTTCTTCTTAGTCAAGGAAGTTAGGGGTGCAGCAATCCTTGAAAAATTTTCAATGAAACGCCTGTAATATCCTGCCAATCCCAGGAAGCTACGAATCTCTGTAGGTGTCTTTGGTTCTTGTCAGTTCATAACTGCTTCAACCTTAGCGGGATCCACTTGGATACCACGCTCACTGACCACATGTCCAAGAAATTGGACTTCTCGTAGCCAAAATTCACACTTAGAGAATTTGGCATAGAGTTTCTCCTGATGTAGAAGTTTGAGAATACATCGAAGGTGTTTCTCATGGCCAGCTTGATTCTTCGAATAGATAAGGATGTCGTCAACGAAAACGATGACGAATTTATCTAAGTATGGCTTGCAAACGCGATTCATGAGATCCATGAACGCGACAGGTGCATTTGTGAGCCCAAAAGGCATCACTAGGAACTCGTAATGACCATAACGAGTCCTAAATGCTGTTTTATGCATGTCTTCATCTCTAACCTTCAGTTGATGGTAGCCTGACCTCAAGTCAATCTTTGAGAAATAACTTGCTCCTTGTAGTTGATCGAACAAATCGTCGATCCTGGGTAAAGGATACCTATTCTTGATCGTGACCTTATTAAGTTCACGATAATCGATGCACAGCCGCATCGATCCATCCTTCTTCTTGACAAACAGGACTGGCGGTCCCCATGGAGACGAACTAGGTTTAATGAAACCTTTAGCTAGCAGTTCATCTAGCTGTGTCCTCAATTCTTTCATCTCTGTTGGAGCCAACCTATAAGGTGCTCTGACAACTGGTGCTGCTCCGGGGATGATATCAATCCTGAATTCCACTTGCCTATCTGGTGGCAAACCAGGTAGTTCTTCTGGAAAAACTTCTGGGAATTCAGAGATGACAGGGATGTCTTCTATCTTCGATTTAGGCTCATCAATAATCACTTGTGCCATGTAGATGACACAACCCTTCTTTAAACACTTTGAAGCCTTGAGCATAGCTACTTGCTCAGGAAATCCATACTGGGTATCTCCCCGAATGTTAAGTGGTTCACCAGACGGAGTCTTTATCACTACCTGCTTTTTGTTGCAGACAATTTGGGCCTGGTTATGAGATAACCAATCCATACCCAAAACTATGTCAAAACCCGCTAACTTAAAGGGAAGTAGGGAGAGAGGAAAAGAGTGGTTCTTAATGGATATAACACATCCATCTAACACAGTTGAGACGGTTTCTATGGTGCCATCTGCTAACTCCACCTCATAATCCACACTTAAGGTTTTGACAGGTAAATTCAGCAATTCACAAAACTTATTATCTACGAACGACATATCAGCGCCTGAATCAAAAAAGTACTCTTGCAAAGACATCGTTTACAAGGAAAGTACCTGTAATAACGTTGTCGTCTAGGACCGCTTCTTTGGCATCCAATCGAAAGACTCTAGCATTAGTCTTCTTAGCCTCTTCAGGCTTCTTGGCGTACTTAGGAAAGTTGGTCTTTATGTGCCCCTTCTCATTGCAGTTGTAGCATGTGGCATCTTTTATCTTCTTGCACTCTATCGTCTTGTGCTCTTTAGATTTGCATATCCCACATGCAGGTGCTCCTGACTTAGAATCAGACTCAAGTCTGCACTTTCTGAAGTGGCGTTTCTGGCAATTCGTGCACTTTGGCTTTTCCTCTGTCTGCTGACTATTCCTTCCAGACCCAGACTTCTTAGAGTCGGTGTTTCCCTTGTGCTTCTTATCTGACCCTCGTGAGTTATCATCCTCACGCTTCCTCTTACTTTCTTCAGATTTCTTTAGCGATCTCAACCTGACCGCATCTAGAGTAAGGGATAAAGAGAGATCAGCTGCTGACCTAAATGTAGCAGGTCTTGAAGCCTTAACACTAGCTTTGATTTCTAGGGCTAAACCCCCAATGAAGCGAGCAATTCGCTTGGGCTCTGGTGTTTCAAGGTAAGGAACCAGTCTGGACAGGGTATTAAAACTGGTGAGGTAAGCTTGACAATCTAAGTTTGTCATCACCAATGATAAGAAATCAAATTCAATTCTTTCGACCTCATGTTGAGGGCAATAGTTTTCCATAATGAGGGTAACAAACTGCTCCCATGACATGTTGTAGAGCGGAATCTTCCCAGCAGCTTGAATGAGAGACCTCCACCAAGCTAGTGCCTCTCCTTTGAATGATTGGGATACATACTTTACTACATCCCTTTCAGCACAACCGCTGATGTCCACCACCGTGTCCATTTCATCCAACCAGATCATACAATCTACTGCTCCTTTCTCCCCAGTGAAATCTCGGGGTTTACAGGAAACAAAGTACTTATAGGTACAAGACTTAGTATGTGGTTCATTATCGAACGCTATCTTCTTGGATGGAACACTGTGTTCATTTGATGAATGTCGATCATCATCCTTCTTTGGCCCTTCATTCTTATAGGGCGGCTTGTTATGAGGCTCTGAATGAGTTTTAGGGACAGACTTAGAGTGGGGTACAGTTGAGGCTCGACTATTAGTCCCACTATACTCCCTGAACTGTTCCTCTACAGCTTTAGATACAGATGTATCAATTAGTGAACGAAGTTCTCCTTTGGTTATATTAATCCTATCATTATCATCGCGGTTTTCCAACGGATGACTATTCTCTTCCTCGGACCTAGCCATGTAGCTTTAATTGCTACATAAAATTAAACAAGGACAAGGTTTATACGGAAGCTTATACAGTTTTATCGTTTTAAACAATTTATTAACCATGTTTTTAATACACATATTAGTTAATTTGATAAATATATAAATTGTTCAGGATTTTTATCATAATCCTAAATTATAAGTTAATAATAGCACAAAAGGCCTAGTCACGTAGACAAGTTTAATTTATAAGCCATGATTTCAGAGAATCAAGGCATTAAGGTTTGAATCAAAGTTCATTACCTTTTCTTGACAGGGAGTTGTAGGCTACCACTGTCTTTAGTCTCAGAGGACGTTAATCATAGCCCGTGGGCACTTCATCCATAAGGGATGATTATATAAATAGGGGGATTTAGAATAACCCAATAAAAAATGACTTATGTGATTTTCATCGTATCACACTTTGTCGAGCATGTTAATATGATTTCAGATGTTTAACAAAAATTTGAATCTCTTAAATAGGTTCTACCATCTTGGCCATGTCTATAATGACATTTAGGCTAGGTTTTACTCTTTAGATTCTTTTTAATAATTAACGCAGAACAATCCTTAATTGGAATGTTGACGAGGATCTGAATCTAATTGTGGAGCTACCATCTTGGCCCTGCCTTAAAATGACACATGAGCTAGGTCTTGTCCTTATTAGATTTTGCCATTTTATTATAATGGTAGATCTTATAATATAGGAATGATGTTTTAAACATAATCGTTCCTTTAAAATTTAAACAAGTATATAGTTGCCCTAAACGGGACTTCTAATAAAAAAAATGACTTGCCCATGCAAAGGCTAATCAGAAAGATAATCAAGGGAGTAATTAAAAGACAATGAAACAAATTGGAATTTGTCCTATGTTCTTGTCTAGACTCAAGAATGTGCAACTATGTAGCTGAGATTAAACGCAAAAGGCTAGCGTTTAATTCACTCAGTGTTGGCTCTGATACCAACCTGTCACACCCCGGTTTCCACGTGTCACCGGTGGGCCCGGTGGGGAGTATCGTGACGTGGTTGGCAACATAATAGTCAAACAACACAATTATATAAATGCACAGCGGAAGCAATTTAAAAGATATAATACAACCGAATTTATTATTGTAATATCAAATGTCACAATATTCGGAAGTTTATCCACAGACGGATCGAATATAAAATAGAAACAATAGTTCAACAGACTTTGACATCTAGAGCTTGCGAGACTTGAGTAATGATGCCTGGAGTAGCCAGCCTATTTCGTCTAGCACCTGCACTTAACCTTTTTGGAAAATACGTCAGTTTACACTGGTAAATACAACTCAACTGACTCATTTTGAAAAGAGTTTGAAAATTGATTTGAATGCACTTCGGCAAAAATATCATTTATAACTTGGGACAATTATTTGTATATAATCTTGTATACAGATTTACTTATTTGCCGTCCATTAGCACACCGGTTAGAAGAGCCGGTTTAAGTTAACTGACACACCACATGTATAGTGCCCACAAGGTTGATTCCTTTAGTGGATTACCAGTTTTTACATAATGCATCTGTCAGGTGTACGCCTACACCCCGTGCTTAGGTCGTGGCCATTTCGTAAAATGATGCCAAGGATATCCGGGACATGGTCATTTAACCCCCAAGGGCCATACATCAAATAATACAGAATAAAGCGGGTTATGTAAATACATTAATCACAATCCGATTTAAATGACTACATACCCGACCAAGCGGTACTTTTATAGTACCGTACCCCAAGCCCGTATAGGGAAAATAAGTTAAGAGTATTTACCTGAGCAAAGTATCAATCAAATACAGCAAAATGCAAGTACTTTTACTGGGCTCCTAATCTGGAAAGAAGGTTTATAATAACCTATTAGATTTCTAACGGGTCCTTAATGAAGCCTTAGCTTAGACCGGTTAGTTTCAATGATACGGTTCGTACGCACTATTAAGCGAAGACCGGATAGAATGTGATTTAGACCCAACAAGTTTGGAGACTTTTTTAATATGGGTATTTCATACACACTCTGAATTTTGAGATAAAACCGATAAGGTTTGGCCCGTTTAGGCTAGTTTATGTAAACTAGTTACATAAACCGAACCGAACGCGTAAAAAGCGTAACGGGTATTCATATGAGCCATTTACAGGTTTCCTAAGTTAATATGCTTCATATATGTTGTGACATCAGTAAGTTTTCTTTGATTATGCCTGTAACAAATTTAAACACAAACTATGCCCCTTAGGGGTAGTTTGGTCATTTAAAAGTTTATGAAAGAGTTTAAGTATTTATCTGAGTTACAGGTCTGATGTAATCAGCAAAAATACTTATTTTACCATGTTATAACAGTAGAGTAAGGTATATATGTGAAATTTATCCATTATAACCAAACTAGGCCCCGTAGGGGTATTTTGGTAATTTCACATAAGCCGAAAAGCTCAAAACTGAAGTCTGAGTTTCACAACCTTTGCTTACTGTTAAAATATTATAATTTGCCTCAAATATCAGTAGGTATCACCCTTGGTATGTTTAGAATAGTTTTAGTACATACTATGCGTTAAAAACGCTTAGAAAGGCGATTAGAAGCCGTTTCCGGGTTCGATACTTAAATCTGATATTTTTATATTTCCAGAAGGCTTAAAATGATTTATTTATCATATGTTATTAGTAGCAAAAGGTTTGGAGTCGTTTAGATATGTAAAAGTCATTTTATAGCCCGTAAGGGCAAAACCGACAATTACCGGATTAAGCCTACGACTATAAGTTATGCTCATCCTAAAATTTATTAAAAATCTTTAAAAATCCCAAAATAATATATTACATCAGTGGGTAAAAGATTTGATATCAAAAAGTAGGCTTAACTAGGCTATACGCTAATTACGCCGTTTTATTAACATAAAGCTTTAATTTTGCGATATTGAGCATAACTCTAAATCTACAATTTAAACTGATGTCAAACTTTGCATACAAGTTTATATATCAGTAATTAAAGTTTCTACTCTTTTACATTTCCAAAAATCACGTTTTAAGGTAATAAGGGCATAATGGTCAACATATGAGCAATTAACGGAATCATGCGTATTAATCGGTTAACTAATGAACCATAGTGTATAATCACAGAGGGTTATACTAGCATGTAACCTGGTCCAAATAAGGCTCTTAGGTATTTCTAAATCATACCAAAACGGGTCAGAACTGAAAGTTAAAGTATAAGTCAAACTATGCGACTTTCGGTTCCGAACCGGGTCTAAACAGGAAATTGTCGGGTTGAACATGTTTGGACATGTTCTTACACTTATTACCAAGTTATAACAATGATCAAACAGGTTGTATATGATCTACATTGCTAATTATGCATAAATTGTAATTTAAGTATCCTCTTGACTTTTTCTTAGCAAGTTTGACCCGACTTTTGACCTGGTTAGAGTGGGAATCAGGGGGAACCCTTTTGAGGGTTTATTACCCACATAATTACCAACTTATAACTACTTTTAATTCGAGATTTGACTGAGCCATTATTAATTAATCTCGAAGTCAAACCATAATTACGATGGTTTGACTTTTAGCTAAATAACTAAGCTAAACATTATTAAAGAAGGTTAAGCAAACTTACAAAGGTCCTAAGCTTGATTAGTGATCACTTGAGAGTGCCTTGGAGCTCCAGAAATGATCAGATTGCAAGAGGAAGGTGTGAAGAACAAAGGTTGCTACTCATGGCCTTTTATAGTGATTTCTTCACCACAAATCTTTGACACTTAGGGTCTACAACTCACCATACCCTTCCAACAAGTGTCCTAGATGTTTAGGGGTCGTTTAGGGGCCAAGAGAAATGTGGAAAATCGGATGAGATCGATCAGATTGCACTCAGCAGGCAAAAACCAAAATAATTCGAAGCTGGGCACCCCTAGCGTGACGCTAGGCCCCCCTCGCGTCGCGCTAGGCCCCTTCTTCACAAAATCAATATTTTTAGATTTTGCGATTTGATCCTTGGCTCTTCAAAAATCGATTAGGCACTTGTTTCTTGCATTAAGAACCCTCATAATTGACCTATAAGGACTTTAAAACATATACCCACTTTGTTAAGTCCCCGGTTAACTTTATTGTTACCCGAAAATCCTAACTTTCAACGTTAACGCTTTAACCCTTCGCACACGAATTCGATCATAACTTTCTCATACGTTAACGAAACTTTACGAAATTTAAACCGTGTATTCTAGTGAGCATAATTAACCACTACAAAGCTTCGGGTTTGTAAAAAGGCCACTCAGAGGTATAACTTAAACATGTTGACACATTTAGCCCCTGTAGTTTGTAATCTCTCACTTTTAGCTTCGTATGATCCATGATTTATTCGTTTGAAGGTATGAGCACCAAGTAGGGTTGATGTATATTATATTTATTCACTGTTGACATTTAGAATACGTATATTCACATACTTTCCATGATTGTCAACTTTAGTCCTTCTATAATATTTCTTTCACACGTTTAAACACTTGACACGTGTCTACACATTATAGGACGTGAATTTTCGAGGTGTTACAGCCTTGGGCGCCTAAATCAATTTTCATAAACTCTTTTCAAATGAGTCAGTTAATTGTATTTACCAGTGAAAACTGACGTATTTTCCAAAGACTGAGTGACAGGTACCTCTCGGAATTAGGCTGGAGCTACTAGGTGTCAATAAGAGGATCTTGCAAATCCTTAGATGTCTGGAGTCTGTTATTTCAGTTTCTTGTATTTTGTTTTTATGATCCGCTTGTGGATCTCTATTACAACCAGTCTGTATATTCTTTTATTTGGACACTCGGACACTATGGTTTATAATAGTATTTAAATACCAAGCCTTCCGCTGTACTATTACATTGTGTTTATTGACTATGATGATATCAACTACATCACGATACTTCCCACCAGGCCCACCGGTAATACGTCACGATACTCCCACCGGGCCCACCGGTAACTAGTGGCTTAGCTCTGATACCACCTTCTGTCGCAACCCACGTCCCCTATTCTACCCGGGAATGGGCGGCCGCAGCCAGTTTCAGTGGTATCGGTGATTATCAATTTGGCAGCGGAATTTACATCAGGATAGTAGTTAAGAAATATTTTATCAGAGTAAAATACCACGCTTTTATAATATTAAACACATGGAAAAATCCCAAGTTTCAAGTACACACATTTTCATAGGGATAAAACCCTATTTTATTTAAATAAAACATCTCTTTATTTTAGGTAACTTTATAGCCACTTTTCCAGCCTTCGGTGCTGTCCAGCTGGCTTCTATTTGGCTTTCACATTTTGTTACCTGAAACGCATTTAAAAACATTTTGTCAGTGGGAAATACGGGTGAGTGAATCCCAGTTCAATCAAGATAAGTAAAACAGTTGTACAGTATTGAGGGCGGACGTGTAATTACATTTGTTTCCATCTACTTTAATTACCACCCACGGTACTGTCAACCCGACTTGTGGTCATGTTACTACTCACAATGTAGTAACAAATTTTGTATACAAAACCCAAACATACCGATGATAATTGTAGAATACAAATACTCAGTCACTGTTTAATATAATGTTAATCATATGAGGTTTTGTAAAAACAGTTTGCAAAAAGGAGATTACTCACATTGCTGTCTTAGGGTTTTCCTTAAGGATTTCCTGGTGATTATCTATTAATTACACAAATGCACACGCGTTAGTATAATAACCCAATATTTACATTAGTAATACCCTCCCCGAGACGGCATTCCAACGACTACGTCGGGCAGAACCTCGACAGCCGTTACGGAACCCTAGATCAATCGGGCAGCGTATCTAATACCAAAGCAAAATACACAAGGGACCGTCGCGCCCCGCGAAAAACACACAAGGGACTAGGGTTGGCCAGTCACCGGTGTAATCTCGACGTGTGTTTGACACGTGGCAGCACCGGGCTGCGCCTCATGTCTACTCACTCGCGGCCCGCGTAAGACCAGGGTTAGGTCTTCGCGGCCCGCCAGAGACCATTAATTTTTGCTTTTATTTAATTTTAATAAAAATAAAGGTATTTGGGCTCGGTTTTCGCATGTGGGGTGTCATTTAGGACGTATTGGGATATTTTAAATATTTTTAGGGTGTCAGAATAAATTTTGGAGGGTTGTTATACCAAAGCAAAATATTTTTCCAACACCCAGAAATATTTCTATTTAGAGGAAGGAAACCCCAATTTCTATTATTAAAATGACACACAACCACCACCTTCCTCCATAAACTTTGATTCTCAACCTTAAACTTTCGAATCCATTTAGCTAAGAGCGTCTCATTTACTTCTTTGAGGTTATTTATGCACCAAGACGTGAAGTCCGTACACAAATAATATTGTGATTTGTTTTATTTCTCAAGTTACACAAATAGTCTTGTGATTTGTGATTTGTTCTCATGATTTAATTGAGGTTTCTGATGGAGAGGGTGATTGTCATTAGAGATGTTGCGGGTCGATCTTGTTCATTACAATATCAACCTTAGATATGGATATTGACATAAAAGGGCTGCTGACGTGACAAGTTTGGAGGAAGTTAACAACACGCAGATAGGTAGCACCACTTTTGTAGGTTTTAGGCGTAGACAGGGGGTGTACACCGCACCAGTGGGCAGTAGAGGGAGGGGCGTGGTTATAATCACGGCTGAAGAAGACGTTTCTTGATGGTAATGTTGCGTGGATCCCACGCCCCTAAAAGTGATACATGGTCTAAATTTAAGTAATTTGATTTTAAATTTTATAAAATATTTAATATGTTTTTGTTTTCTTCTTCTTTTTACACAAAAAAAGCATATTAATGGGTAATAAGAATTTCTTTTATAATCAGAAATATTTAACATCTATACTATATAATAAAAGAAACCAGTTTAAGGACACTTGTCATCATATTAGGCCATCTCTTATAGATAATTATTATTTTAATTTAATTTCTTCTAATTAATTATAGATAACCCTTATACTAAATATTATATAAATTAACATCTTATATTATAAATAACCCTCCTACTAAATATTATTAGTTTAATACTTATGGATAATTATTATTAGGTTTAATCACCTTCTCAGTATAGATTTATTTGAATCAATTATATTTGAACGTTTTGTTTAGTTTGGTATCAAATAAATTTTACGAAACTTAAAATAAAATTAACTAATATTATTTATCATTTATACATTTACGGAGTTTTAAATAAAGGGTTAATTTTATTGAGAGTTCGTTAACAAATTTTGCAACAACAGAATAATCTATTTTTTCACGAAAACCAAATTTTGTATTAATATATTAAATATTTTTATTTTCACTATACAAAATTACATTTACTCGACCCATGTAACACATAAGGTTTTTTAAGATATAACTTTTTATTATTTGATATATAAAATTTGGATTTATTCAATTCGTACAATACACTTGATTTTTTAAAGATATATATTTTTTATTATTTAGTACAGAAAAATACATTTATTCAAATCGTGTAATGCACATATTTTTAAAGATGTAATTTCTTTATTGTTTGGTATATAAAATTACATTTATTCAACACGTATAATAAATGAGCTTTTTTAAAGATGTATTATTTTATTATTTGGTAAACAATATTACATTTATTCAACCCGTGTAATACATGTGGTTTTAAAGATATAACTTTTTTATTTGGTATATAAAATTACATTTATTCAACCCGTACAATATGGTTCTTATATATATAACTTTTTATTATTTAATATATAAAATTATATTTATTTAACCCGTATAATAAATGAGGTTTTAAAGATATATTGTTTTATTATTTAGTATATAAAATTTATTTATTCAACCCCGTGTAATACACGGGGTTATAACCTAGTGTTAAAATAAACAAATAATGTGGTTTTGTTAAAATAAACAAATAGTGTGGCTTTTATCCCTAATGAGCTCTTACCTTTAACCGGATAAAATCGATTTAAAATTGTTGCGAGGATGGAAAACAGCTAAATTTTAACAAGCTAAAACAATATATTACAAAAAGTTTAGGTACTTGTTTTTGTTTTTTGTTTTGGCAAAGTAGCTGCTTAAAGATTTAAGTATGAAAAAAGGAATATATAACAAGATAACTAGTGGTTACACCCGCCCTTTGCGGCGGGACGACCCAATTTTTAATGGAAACGTAGGTGTAATAGTAAAAAAGACGTTAATGCCATGAATTCGTTTGATATTGGTTCGGTTCATTAAGATACCGACATTTATCAAAAGAGAAACAAAAAAAGTCATGATACGACCAAAAAAAATACCAAGATGTGTTTACATCGATCGAAACAAAAAAACGAATATCAATTCCGGTACTGACGTTGTTGTCAGTATTAGATTGTTCTTTTTGTTACATGTACAACACCAAGTTTGACTGAAACCTAAAAAAGAAAAACAAAAACAAAAAAATAGACCAAAAAAGCATACAACACATTATGAAGTATTAATTGGGAAAAAACAATGAAACAAGCATAAAAGAACAAAACGTCATATCTGTTGTATATGTGTTGCATCATTTGCTGGAACAAAAATATGAAACATCATCAAATATTACTTTTTCGAACAGAATCCACGTTAGACGCCATAGATCTGAGAAAGCTTGGAAAGGAGGTAACAGCTAATACGAAATCTTTGGAGTTTTAATTTGAAACAGATTTATAACGCGAATAAGGAGGGAATGTACAAAAGGACAATCATGGCCCTGCATATCATTTAGCGCCCCCTGCCACGTGTTGAGCCAGGATCCGTTCTCACACTTAAAGACGTTTTCTCCTAATCCTGTACATATATATATATATATATATATATATATATATAGGGCCATGATCATTTCAGAACCATAAATATTTACAGAACTCGCAGAACTCCTAATAAACAATCTTTTTATTTAAATATTTTTATATTTAGGATAATTTTATCATTTATTATGTGTATTTTTACGATTACATACATGATAAGAGTAATTTTATCATTTTTATATGTAATTTTATAATTACACATATGTAAACTAGTTTTTTTACATATATGTAATTAGTTATGACACATATATATAATTTTGGCAATTAAACATATGTAAACTACTTTTAATATGTATGTAATCAAAGAAATACATATAATAGATGATAAAAAGATCCTAAATACAAAAACTTATATATAAAATGATTGTTTATTAGGAGTTCTGAAAGCTCTGTAGTTATTTAGAGTTCTGAAATGAACTCAACCATATATATATATATATATATATATATATCACTTAATAAGATTATATACACTTAATATATATAATCTTAGATCAGGGACTAATTCCATTCCATCTTCTACTTTGATAACACTTTTTAAAATAAAAAAATATTAATTTGAAATAAAATATACTAATTATTTTGTATTCAAAAACAAAATTCTTACTTTGTAAACGCATCATTTAAAATGAGTAATCTTATATTTTCTTTAATTTTGTATGTATAGTTCATATTAGGGTTATATGTATTTTATATCAAAATTTATATTTATTATGTGTGATGCAAGAAATAATATGGAATATAAAAATTAAGAGTTAATTACATAGTTAGTCCTTGTGGTTTACACAAAGTAACAATCTAAGGTACTAATGGTTTAAAATCACATCCTCGGGTACTAACTTTTCATTTTTTAACATGTGAGGGTATTAATTACATAGTTAATTACCTAGTTAGTCTCTGTGGTTTACACAAACTAACAATCTAGGGTACTACTAGTTAACAAGGAAATAACGTTAATACACTCACATGTTAAAAAAAATGGAAAGTTAGTACCCTAGGATGTAACTTTAAACTATTAGTACCTAAGTATGTTATTTTGTGCAAACCACAGGGACTAACTATGTAATTAACTCTTATAAAAAGTTTTAAAACTTATAATCGTTATGTCCTTCAAACGCAACCAACCTCAACAATAACATATTTATTTTAAAAAACTCATTCAAGTTTATATAAATGAAAAAAACATTTATTTCCCCAAATAACTCGATCAACTCCATGATTATCTTAAAGTCGTTCATTTTCTATCCTCAAACTCATATGATACATGGTTCTATAAACTAGTGTCACACCCCAACCGATGGCGGAAACATCGGGGCGTGGCACTGAGCGAAACAGATTGTCCAGAAGTTTCCATAACAACTGTGATTACCAATTATTTAAAGTATCACGTCCCATACCATGACATAAAAAGTAACATAATTCTTACAGGCAAAGTCAAGACAATTGTTCTGTTTCGACAACTCAGAATTCAAGTACAGACAATTCGTTTATTTGTTTCTAGACCTTTCCTAGCCTCGATTTCACAGCAAGCCAAGCATTCTAACATCTTAAACACCTGACACATACGTTAAAGTAAAAGTCAATACACATAGTGTAAAGGTGAGCATACAAATTTAATAGATATAATAGAGTTCGAAATTGTTTACGCATAACCAACACGTACAACGTGTGAAATGAAGCACGTAAGTTATCAACATGATCCTATCAATACCAATGACTGCGGGTTGACTGCGCAAGGCAGTTCGTAATACATATTCACCACTGTGAATCATGTGATTAATGTCCTTAACAACCCCTAAGTGAACAGGTGCTGAGTCCAAACTATAGTACTATCATTGGTAAGGCAGGTAGACAGCAATCTATGTGTAAACATAACAAACAAGCAATCATTGAGTCAAGTATACAAGTAGGAGCGGTTAGCGTTAGAAGTATTGCGTAGTGTGTTTGGTGTGATTATAGAATATGTAACGTATGTAACACCCAAAAGTGCATAAAGCAAAAAGGGTTCTAGTATACTCACAGCGATGATGGATTGAAGGGAGCGCTAGAGCGGAATTAGCCTGATCAGAACGATAGCATAAACGATAAGCGGCGCGTAAAATGATGCAAGGGTACCAAGGATCGGATGGTAATCCGATCGGGTGGCAATCCGGTCGGATGGCCAGTCGATCGGGTGGCAATCCGTTCGGATGGTCATCCGATCGGATGGCCATTCAATTGGATTGTCACCTCGTCTGGTGAGGATGTGTTTGTGTATGATGGTTTGCCTTTTGAAGTTTTCGTTGTAGCATTTTGAAAATAGAGAAGTATCTCTACCTTTCAGGTCGGTCGATCGAACGGCCGTTCGATCGGGCAGCAATCCGATTGGCGAGACTTCTCAGATTGAGAACAAGTTCACAGCAGGACGGTCACTCGATCGGATGGCTATCCGATCGGGTGGCGATCCGTACGTACTGAACATGTTGAAAATTGCTTAAATATCCAAGTCCCAAACGTCACACGATCGGACGGTCACTCGATCGGATGGCAATCCGATCGGATGGTAATCCGTTTCAACGTTCAGAATCCTTGAATAGTTTGAAAAATAGTTTAAGTATGGAATCCAAGTGCAACCCGATCGGATGGCCGGTCGATCGGGTGGCAATCCGTCCTGACGATCCGTTCGTCTTGACACTTGATTCGTTTGAAGTTTTGTAGTGTTTGAACTAGACATTTTGATAACATGCATGAACAACAGAAACCTATCTCGGCCCAAGTGACCCGACCGAACAGGAATCACCCTATTCCGACCGGTTCACGGTTCGAGTCAGTAGTTCATGTTCAAACCTGAAGTCAATATCTCTTGGATAGAATTCGGATCTGGAACTAATACATCACCAAGAATGGGTAGAAGATCAGCACGAGCTCCGATTCCATCGGGTTTGAGTGCATTGAGTGTAAAAGAGTTGAAAGAAAGTTGAAAACCCTTCTCTCCAACCTTTCACTCACAAATCCGTGTAGATCTAAGCAAGATCTTTGTTTATTTATGTGGAAATCGTCCAGATCTAAGTTGTTCTTGGTGGATTGAAGCCAAAACATGAAATTCATAAGAACTCCATGATGACATCATCGTAGAACACCTCAAATCTAGTGATTTCATGGTTAAAAGTTAAGATTCAAAAGATAGAAAGGTGTAGGAGTGCGTGTAGATCAAGAAAGTAGAAGATTTATGTTGAAAACTTACAAGGTTCGCGAGAAATTAGAAGAAAAGTGGGCTGGAGCGAGTTGAGCAGAGAGAGAGCTGTCAACATCAAGTGATGTGACATATGAGGGTATGTATAGGGTTTCCATAAAAGGAAAGTGGGGAAATGGCTGGTCGATCGGGTGAGAATCGGATCGGGTGGCAGCCCGATCTGATGGCCACTTGGTCGGTTGGCCACTCGATCCACGAGTCCGACGCGATGAGTTTTGTCGTTTTGATTCGAGTGTAGAGCTTTGCGATGCGATTTAAGTGAGCGATGCGATAGTATTACCCATCAAATTACTTTTATTCCCAACTACTATATCTAACATACAATCACCATAATTAACTTGCGTTTAGCGTTTTTGATTCGATTGTGATGCGATAGAATTGCGATTGCGATTAACACCTCAACATAAACATAACATGCACAGATAACACATAAATAGCACACACACGTAAAACAATAACCAGAACACATAATTCAAGTTGCAAATGCAATAGCGATAAGCGATAAATTGATTAAACATGCGATTAATAGCGATTAAACCTCGATTATTAACAAGTACTCCACATAATACAACTAACGCGATAACATAAATAGATTATCTACGACTCAAAGAAGTAAAAACAAGAATTGAGCAAGGAGTGACAGATCGCAATTAGTGATCTTGTCTTCCTTTGAATTCAACCTTGACTTTGACTTTGACTTTCGAAACACGGGGTGTTACAGCCTCCCATTCTTAAGGGAATTTCGTCCTGAAATTAGGCCGAAGCCGTAACAAACAACTGCGGGTACTTCGCTTTCATGTCGCTTTCAAGTTCCCAAGTGAACTCTGCGGCTTGTTTGCCTTCCCAGCGAACTTTCACAATGGGAATGCGCGAGCGTCGGAGCTACTTGGTTTGGTGGTCCATGATTTCGACAGGCTTTTACACGAAGTGTAATGTTTCATTTATTTGAAGATCTTCGAGGGGTACATGTAAATCATACTCAGCCAGGCACTTTCTGAGGTTCGAAACATGGAAAGTCAGATGGACATTGTTAAGTTCCTCCGGTAGTTCGAGTCTGTAAGCCACTTTTCTGATCCTTTCTAGAATCTTAAAGGGTCCAACATGTCGAGGCACGAGCTTTCCTCTCTTGCCGAATCTGACCACACCCTTCCAAGGTGATACCTTTAGGAGTACATGGTCACCAATGTCAAATTCGAGGGGCTTGCGTCATCTATCAGCGTAACCTTTCTGACGACTCCGAGCTTTCAGTAGATTGTCTAGAAGTTAGAGGATTTTGTCAGTCGTTTCTTGCAGTAGCTCCGGACCGGTTAATTGCGAGTGCCCGATCTCGTGCCATACAATAGGCGATCGACATCTTCTTCCATACAATGCCTCGAATGGTGCCATTTGAATGCTGGAATGATAACTGTTATTGTACGAGAATTCGACCAAAGGTAAGTACGCGTCCCAATTACCACCGAAATCTATGACACACGAACGGAGCATGTCTTCAAGGGTACGAATCGTTCTCTCAGTCTGACCGTCGGTTTGAGGGTGGAAAGCGGTACTTAGATTAAGCACAGTACCGAGAGCAGCTTGGAATGTTTCCCAACAACGCGAGGTAAACCGAGCATCGCGGTCAGAAATGATGTCGCGAGGCGTCCCATGTCGACAAATGATCTCTTTGGTGTAGATTCGGGCTAATTTTTCTACCTTGTAGTCTTCCCCTATTGGCAGAAAGTGGGCAAATTTGGTCAAACGGTCAACGACAATGTCACGGCCCCCGACTCGGTTTGACCCAGTTCAGGAGCCGCGGGACAGAAAATCCCGTGGTATTATTTAATTGAGTTTACAGCGGAAGATTTTAACAGGATCTTTTTAAAACTGCAAATGCCCAATTATTTTATTTCATAATTCGGGTAAAACCCCGGTACTTTACAATAAGGTGATTTCTCTGGGAAATCTTTATTTTACAAAACATGTTTCCTTATTTATATTGAGCCACTTCCTTAAGCTTGTAGTGCTTCACAGCACTTTTCCTGGATCATAACAGATCACCTGAAACATGTTTGAAAAAGGTTTTGTCAGCGGAAAATACTGGTGAATCATTCTTTTTACTAAAACGACACGTCGTTATAATTTACAGTATTAAGAGCGATTACAATGTTTCCATATATCAACCAACTACCCACAGTTTTTGTCACTCGACCATCCATTGGTAACCTCATTGTCCAATGGTGTCTGTGACTATGGTCATATCACCCCTTGGCTACCCCGTTTTCCAATGGTGACGGTTATCAAGTAATGTATACAAAACCCCACATACCGGCTGTAATTTGGTGATTACAAAGACTTAATCCCCGTAATTATAACATTGAAAACAAATAGAGTTTTGTAAAGTAATTTGATAAAAAGAGAATGACTCACATTGCAGATTTAACGGGCAGAGTTTAAGCCTACTGATTAGCCTGATAACCTAAATTAATAACATGCACACGAACTAGGTCAGTAACTAATACAGCATTTACGATAACTCACGAGATTAAACCCTCACAACGAATGACAAAGTGCGATACTTAAACATCCATCGAATTCACGATGAATGACAAAGCATAACCCTAATGTGGGCAGCACTTAAACATCCATTGGATAGTTTTAATCGATCGGACATTGAATCGTAGCAGCGATCGAGTTAATACCCGGTATCGTAGCAGCGCCCCACTATTATAATTATAATTTCGACTTCAGAGTAGTAGAAATTCGTTTTTGAAAGTTTTCATCGACACAGAATGAAAGCCCCTGAGCTAGGCTATTTATAGGTGAAATTTAGGGCTCACGCGGCCCGCGTAAACCTTCGGCCATACCTTACGCGGCCCGCCTAACCACCTATTCTACGCGTAGGGTTGATTGGTCACGAGTAGACTTGCTAGCTGGTCAACACGTGGATCCGGAATACTTATCCAGTCAACCTAACATTGACGCGGCCCGTGTAAGCTTTCCTTAAGGCTTACGTGACCCGCCTGAAACCCAAAATTCATGATTTTCTTGATTTTTTATATGGATTAGGGTTTCAGGAGTCCGGAGTTTCACTTACGGGTAAAATTCGGACATTTTTTAGAGTCCTTACAGACAACCCAGATGTTGTCATGACCTGAGGGCGTTCGCGGAAGCTTCGTTATGAAATCCATAGCTATACTATCCCACTTCCACATAGGGATCTCGGGTAGTAAGCCAGATGGTCTTTGGTGCTCATACTTGACTTTCGAGCAAGTCAGGCACTTCGAAACATAGAGGGCGATATCTCTCTTCATGCCCGGCCACCAGTACTTGTACCGCAGGTCCTGGTACATCTTGTCGGTACCGGGATGAATAGAATATCGGGATTTGTGGGCTTCGTCCATCAAAATCTGTCGTAAATCGGTCCGTTTAGGTATCCAAATTCGGTCCAGATAAAGGAATATCCCATTCGACTTATTTTCTAGCTGGGCTCCATCGTTGAGAATCCTTTCCTTCTTGAAAGTGCGCTCATTAAAACAAGCATGTTGGGCTTCGCGGATGAGGGTTTCAAGATCATATTGGGCTTGGATATTACGGGCGCTGTGTAAATAACTCCGTCTGCTTAGAGCGTCGGCAACGACATTTACTTTGCCAGGATGGTAACGAATCTCACAGTCATAATCGTTGAGAAGTTCTACCCACCGGCGTTGACGCATATTTAGTTCTTTCTGATCAAAGATGTATTGTAGGCTCCTATGATCGGTGAAGATCGTACACTTGGTACCATAAAGGTAGTGTCGCCAAATCTTTAACGCAAAAACAACTGCGCCTAGCTCGAGATCGTGGGTTGTATAGTTCTTCTCATGGATTTTGAGCTGACGAGATGCGTAAGCAATAACCTTGTCTCGTTGCATGAGAACACAACCAAGACCAAGGTTCGAGGCATCACAATAGACAATGAAGTCATCGTTTCCGTCGGGTAAAGTGAGAACAGGAGCATTGCAAAGCATGTACTTGAGGGTTCGAAAGGCAGACTCTTGTTTAGTTCCCCAAACAAAAGGCTTGTCTTTGTGCATGAGAGCAGTAAGCGACACATTGATTTTAGAGAATCCTTCGATGAATATGCGATAATAGCCCGCCAGTCCGAGAAAAGAACGGACTTCAGACGGGTTCTTAGGTGTGACCCAACTCTTGACAGCTTCAATCTTCGCGGGATCGACGTGAATACCTTGACTATTAACAATGTGACCGAGGAACTGAACCTCTTCCAGCCAGAATTCACACTTGGAGAACTTGCCATAGAGTCTATTTCCCCGGAGTAGCTCGAGAACCAAACGTATATGTTGCGTGTGTTCGGCTTTCGACTTGGAATAGATCAGGATATCATCGATGAACAGGATGACAAAGCGGTCGAGAAAAGGTTTACACACGCGATTCATCAGATCCATAAAAACCGCGGGTGCGTTGGTTAAACCAAAAGGCATAACAACGAACTCGTAGTGGTCGTATCGAGTGCGAAAAGCGGTTTTAGGTATATCCTCCTCTTGTATGCGTAACTGGTGGTAGCCTGAGCGTAGATCAATCTTGGAGAAACACGTAGCACCTTGTAACTGGTCAAACAAATCATCGATGCGAGGCAGAGGGTAACGATTCTTAATTGTCAGCTTATTCAATTCCCTATAGTCGATGCACATCCGGAACGACCCATCCTTCTTTTTGACGAAAAGGACTGGTGCGCCCCAAGGAGAGGTGCTAGGGCGAATAAAGCCTTTGTTAAGCAATTCCTAGAGCTGACTCGAGAGTTCGCGCATTTCGGACGGAGCGAGTCGATAAGGAGCTCTGGCAACAGGGTTTGCTCCAGGAACAAGGTCGATGCGAAAGTCGATATCACGACTTGGAGGTAAGCCTGGGAGATCTTCAGGAAAAACGTTAGGGAATTCACAAACAACAGGAACGTCTTTCACTTCAGCCTTTCCTTTCTTTTCCTTCTCCGCTACTACAATGTTAGCCAAGAAAGCTCTGTATTCCTTGCGGAGATACTTGCTTGCTTGGATACAAGACATATGCTTTAGATCCTTCGAGAGAGTTTCACTATACACACACAATTGATCACCATTTGCGAGCGAGAATCGAATCATCTTATCGAAGCAAACAACTTCGGCATGGTTTTCGCGAAGAAAGTCCACGCCTATTATGACATCAAAACTACCGAGCTGCATCGGAATAAGGTCGATAGGAAAGATGTGATTGTTGAGTTCGAGAGTACAATCACGAAGAACAGAGTTGATGGCGACAGTTCTTCCGGTAGCAACTTCAACATCGAACGTCGAGGGGAGGTGGGCGCGCTTACGATTAAGAAGCTTTTCGAACTCAAACGATACAAAACAGTTATTGGCTCTAGTATTAAACAAACACGAAGCATAAATACTATTCACAAGGAATGTACCATTGACCACGTTGTTGTCAGCCTGAGCCTGGCGCACATTAATGTTGAAAGTTCGAGCACGAGCGGCTTGTTGCTGTTGTTGTTGAGGCTGCTGCTGTTGTTGCTCTTGCTTCACAACCCGATTGCGGCACATGTTTGCGAAGTGGTTGGGATCACCACACGCAAAGCAGACTCTAGAGTTGACCGCGGGTGCCTGAGCTGCTTGATGGCTTTGAGGGGCAGGGAGCAGAGCTTGATGAGCAGTAGCTGGTGCTGGTGCTTGTCGAGGACCTGTACGGCAGTTGGCGGTGAAGTGGCCGTACATGTTGCAGTGTATACAAAATCTGCAGGCAATTCCCACTGGATAATGGTAGGTACATGTCGGGTAAGCGGGGTGAGGACTAGTGTAAGCTCGCTTTACAGGCGGTGCTTGGGTAACTGGTGCTGCAACTGATCGGTGTTGAGGATGATGCTGAGTTGGTATAGCTTGAAGCAGGGCAGCAGTGGTTACAACACAGTTCTTGTTGCTGGAGTTCTTCCTTTTGCGACGAGAGGCTTTTGAAGACTGAGGAGTAGCGGCAGTTTCAGTGGTTGGTACGGTGGTAGCTTGACGCAAGTTCTTTGAGGCTTTATCCCAGAAGCTAGACTTGTCTCGCTTGTCGTTTATTTCAGCGGCAAGCAGGTAAGTTTCTTCGATTGATGCTGGTTTTGAAGCTTGCACAAAATATGTGACACAATTTGGCAGAGCTCGAATACACTTCTTGATTGCCATGTCGGAGGTCTTAACTTGATCAGGACAGATTACGCTAAGCTGCTTGAAGCCAGCGGTTAAAGCAGCGTTGTCACCCTCCTTCTGCTTAATGTGCCAGAATTCATCCTCCAACTTTTGGCGCTCATGGGGAGGGCAGAACTCTTCCAACATGACGTTCTTCAACTCATCCCATGTCAGACCATAAGCTGCATCATTTCCACGTTTGTTCCTCTCGGCCGTCCACCAGTCTAAAGCGCGGGACTGGAAGACGCCGGTAGCATTCAGAGTGTGGAGTTCATCAGGACAGCCACTCTGGCACAGGGTGACCTCGATCGAACCAAACCATTGGAATAAGGTCGTAGGACCATCTTTGCCAGTAAATTCTTTCGGTCCGCAAGCTTTAAACTGCTTAAAGCTAAAAGTAGCTTTGGGAGTATCGGTCCTTGACTCTTCAGAAGATTTGCTCACATTCTCATGTAGTTCACTCATGATCTGAGGGATAACCTTCGCCATTTGCTTAGTAATCATAGAGGCGAGGCATTTGTATGCTTGCTTTCGGCGAGTAGCTTGAGTAGCGCGAGATCCAGATGACGACATTGTCTGCAACAGACATCGCCATGGGACTCAAACACAATATAATCGAATCTCACCTCACACGCCTAATACTACTAAAGCTCAGGAACACAGTCATGTAAACTCATAGGCACAATATCACAGATTCTCATAAGTCACATAAGCACGTAAAGCACATAAGCACATAGTTCATGTAAGCACATATTTGAACGTATTCACCTTCCTATATTGCACATATTCGCCCACTTACGTAATCGTGTTCCTTTATCATTCAAGTTTCGCGCGTTCGAGAATAGCGATTGCAATTAATGAGCAACATAGCGAGTAGTATAGCATGCGTATAATCCCCAATAATGACGATTTGTTAGCGTGTTGAGATAGATGTGCAGTGCGAGTCGTGTGTGTCGATCAAAGCGATAGCGAAAAACGAATAAATCATCAAAAATCGTAACACACAAACAGATAAAATCACATAAAACACATAAAATTCACATAAAAATGACAAATATCAAAGTCAGCAGTTATGGGCTCAGAATCGAAACACATAGAAATCGAGATAGATTGTCTGCGGCTGGGATAGACGTCGACTATCCAAAGTGATTTGACTATTCACAAGGACGTTTAGCACACACTTTGACCTTTGGGAATGTGCTCTCGCCTTGAATCTGGACGAATGGCACGCATCCTTCTAGTTATAGCGTGACTCTATGTCGTTGGAGTCCGTCGAGACTTTGGTGAGAGTTTTGTAAAACCGAAATAGAGAGCGGAGTAAGTCGTCAAGGTTAGGGTTTCACCCCTGACTTAGCGACTTCGTTCCTGTTTTGATAAAATAAGGAAGAATTATGCGTCAAAGTATGGATTCCACTCCTTATTTAACGCAAATTCTCCTGTTTATAGATAAAAATGCGGGTCGAACAAGCGATCTAGTCGAGAGTTTGCGGTTTTCACACCTAATCTCGACCTAACCACTTGTTCATTCTAGAGTGCAATGATAGTGTAGTGTAGGCGAGAATAGTGAGAAGTAGCAAGTAAGCTCGTACAAGACCCCTAAGGGTATGTACAAGTCGGCCTGTTGGTACTTAGACTATAGACTAGGTCGTTCTAAGACATCGACCCGGACTTGGTCGAGTCTTGCCTAATTCCCTATAGTTATGGCTCTGATACCAATCTGTCAAACCCCAACCAATGGCGGAAACATCGGGGCGTGGCACTGAGCGAAACAGATTGTCCAGAAGTTTCCATAACAACTATGATTACCAATTATTTAAAGCATCACGTCCCATACCATGACATAAAAAGTAACATAATTATTACAGGCAAAGTCAAGACAAATTGTTCTGTTTCGACAACTCAGAATTCAAGTACAGACAATTCGTTTATTTGTTTCTAGACCTTTCCTAGCCTCGATTTCACAGCAAGCCAAGCATTCTAACATCTTAAGCACCTGCCACATACATTGAAGTAAAAGTCAATACCCATAGTGTAAAGGTGAACATACAAGTTTAATAGATATAATAGAGTTCGAAAGTGTTTACGCACAACCAGCACGTACAACGTGTGAAATGAAGCACGTAAGTTATCGACATGATCCTATCAATACCAATGACTACGGGTTGACTGCGCAAGGCAGTTCGTAATACATATTCACCATTGTGAATCATGTGATTAATTGACCTTAACAACCCCTGAGTGAACAGGTGCTGAGTCCAAACTATAGTACTATCGTTGCTAAGGCAGGTAGACAACAATCCATGTGTAAACATAACAAACAAGCAATCATTGAGTCACGTATACATGCAGGAGCCTTTAGCGTTAGAAGTATTACGTAGTGTGTTTGGTGTGATTTTATGTAACGCCCTGCGTTTTCATAACTTCTACATTTAGAAACCTTTGCTTGAAATTCTATTTTTAGAAACCTTGCGTTCTTGTAACCATTTTCTATCTTAATCGTTGCAAAATACGAGACTTTAATCGTAAATAAAACTTGTATTCCTTTAAATTGGTTTTATACATCCTCCACACTTAATCCTACGTCTAATTGCGAAACCATTTGATACATATTCGTGACGCTTGCAACATACGTTGAATTTATAAATACATAACATACACACTTGATACCTTGATTACAAACGAGTCTTATACTTAATCTTATTCATTTGATACTTGTGTTACCCCTAGTACATGTTAAATATGCTTAAATATCCTAAGATGGGCATAAAACACGTCATATATGTCATTGGAACATGTCACAAAACATTAAAACATAAAATAAAATTTTTGTGCTTCCTGACCATGGCTTACGGACCGTAAGCCTTATCCCTTATGGTCCGTAAGGGTGTTTGGCGGGACAGCAGCTTGAATTCTCCGCGATTTTGCACGAAATCCCAACACTTCTTCTCCTCCAATCAGCTCTAAACCTCCATTAAACACCCCCAATCAACCCTAAACTAATCCCCTATAAATACCCACCTCCTCCAAGCTCCAAACACTTTACAAACACTCTCTAATTTCTCCTAAATCACTCTCAAAACTCTTGCAAATCAGAAATTCCGGCAGATTCATACCTCTTTACAAAAGTGAGCATAACTTGCTCAAAACTCAACCAAATCACTTGATTTTTCTTCCTACTTGCTTGGATAATCATTGGGTTTGATTCCTTGATCTCTCCTTGGAGAAATCAGACCTGGAATTGCCCTAAAAATGTCCATAAACTTTCTGTTGTGTTTTAAGTTCTTTCAAAACTTGTTTAAACTTATCAAACTTGAGTCTAACTCATCTCACACCTATGTCCTAATGCTTACAACCTATCTTATGGTTGGTTAGGCTTAAAAAAAAGGTTGAGACATACAAAATCAGAGGTTAAACCTCAAATAAATTTTGTTTTGTTTAGGGTTTTTAACCTACAAGTCATGTTCAAGCTTCAAACTTGATATACGAGTTATTATGGAACAACTTGGGTTTTTCCAACATAAAATCCCCACATGATTTGATGATTTCTCATAGCTTTGATTGTTTACATTATTGTACTAATCTTAAGTTCAGACCCTCCTTGTTTGCTCTTACAACAAGTGTAGTGGTGAACACATACGAGGTGCCTAAATGGAAGCTTGTCCTTCCTACCTCCTACATGACTTCTATGACACATTTTGAGGTACCTAAATGAAGATGTGATCTTCTACCTCATGCTTGAAATACTTGAACATTTGGACTTAATAATATAAACTATACAACCTAAATAATATCTATGTACATTCGAACCTTTGATGTTGAACTCATGTTCATTTGTCAAAGTAGTAGGACATCATCTAAGACCTAAACCTTGTTATGATTCTTATGAGTGTTCAACTCATGAAAACATTATTACAACCCTTGTGGTTACCAAGTGTCATACAAGTGTTATGTGTTGAAGATGATTATTTTCACATGTTATTCTCATATGTTATCTTCATATTGTTTTATTCCGAATCTCGACCCTAAACATACTTGAACATTAACCCTTACACATTCAACCTTCTAACCTCATCAACTTCGTCACATTGGATAATCTGAAAGCCTATGAAATATTGTGAGTATACTCGCAACCCCCTTTTTATGTTTACCACTTTTTGGGGTGTAATATGTTACATTATTAAACCACACTTAAACTTATTCTTTATGCTATGCACGAAAACAATCCTTATACATGAATACTATGTTATGATACTTGATGCTTACGTGGACCATACTTATGTGATATGTTTTAGTCATTAGCTTTCACGAGCCTCCATTTGACATGTATAGCGCTATAGGAGTAACGCACCGCCCCCCTTAAACTTGGGTCATGTTGAATTAATTAAACTTTCTTGCGTAAACTGAGGTTGGCTAGAAATATTGCATGCCATGCTAGGTTGATCTCGTATAGACTAAGTTGCCATGTGGATTCGTTTTAAACTTTTATACTTATACTTATGCTTAAACTTGTATACTCGCATTTGCTTTTGCATTGGACTTTATTTTAAACATGTTACAGGTTGAGGATGATGATGCTATGAAATGAAGTAGCGTTGATGCCTAGATACACATATAGACGTTTAGGTTTAATCGTTGTATCAATCCTTGATTATGTTGTATTGTATTTCCCTTGAACTTGATGTTATTTGATTTCTTTGTAATGTCGACAAGTAAATTATGAAATGAAATCAGTTTATTAAATATTGTCGCAAATAGCGTTATGATGTCTCTAGCAATCTTCACACTTCGTATCATCCCGATGTTTCCGCCATTGGTTTGGGTGTGACAGATTGGTATCAGAACCATAACTATAGGGAATTAGGTAGATTGCCATGCCTTTTACCTAGTCTATAATTCTAGAGCCTTATTCTTATGTTTTGCTTGAACCACTTGCGTGATACATTATTTACTCCTTATTTATTTGCTTTTGGCCTTTTAAACATATATGTCGCTTTTGTGTTAATACTTGCTTTGTTTGTTAATACTTGTGGTATCATTCCATCCTTTATGTGCTACCCTTGAAATGTCTTTTACATATTATTTCATGAGATACTTATTATGCTTACACTTGTTATTATTACTTTGAACATGCGTATTTTACTCATTTATACTAAAATCAAAACCACTCGTAGTACACAAACGAGACGACTTCACCAAAATAGGCGTGAAACCCACAATTTGGTGAACGACTCTCAATCCATCTACTTTTCTTTTTACACAAAATTCACCACCAAGTTAGGAGTGAAATCCTCACCTTGATGGAGAAATTCAAATCTCAAATTCTAGTGGACCCTCGTCAAAGTGTGGAAATCAAATTTTGACCCGACGAGTACCAACCACACTTAGGATACTAAATCGCCAAGTTAGGGGTGAAACCCGCACCTTGTCGACTAGTTCCACTCCTTGATTTTCATAAATCCCGCCAAGTCTCGAAATTTCAATTGATTTGGGACGTGTAGTAACCGGAAGGGTAAATACCATTAACCGACTTGTCGGCGAGAGTATTTTACCTATTAGGCCAAAGCATGCTCCTCAAATTCAAAAGACTTTTCGACCACTTTGGTTAGTCAAAGTTTAGTTTTGGAACCATCCAAATTTTGATCAAACACGTGTTTCTATTATTTATTTTATACGATGCAATCTTTCAAATTCGAATTTACTTTCGATATTCTCTTTTCACACACACAACATATTGAATCTTTTCCATACATTTATACATATGCATGATTTCATATAATTTAAATTCATATTCCTTGTATCGACAAATGGAGACATATCATCGAGATAGGAGTGATTTCCTTACCTTGACGATTAACTCCACTCCCCTTTTCTTAAAAACGACCTCACCAACGAGTTAGGGGTGATTCCCTTACCTAGGTGATCGTTACCAAAACGTCTCTTGAAAATATCTTATTATGCAAACTCGATCATATTTTATACCCAAATTGTTTATCATTATTCAAAATACCTACTCATACCGATTTCAAAATACATTGTTTTATCAAACGTACTTCTTATTCTACAATCTATTTTCACTCAACTCTTATACACGAGATTCTTAATCATGTCTTAAAAAGTTTTATTACTCGAACTTCAAAACCTTACGAAATGCTACCTATCAATTTAATCGGTCCAATGAAACTCTTGCCCATGAACTTCATATTCGACTTAATCACTAAAACATGCTCACATTATATCGTCATACTAGAGACTTCCATTCTTAATCAAAATCAAACCAACCTTTCTCAATTACTTATAAAATCTTAAAGATGTTATATGATCGTTTAACCAAATACTCTTTTCAACCTCAACAAATTATTTGTTAGAACTTTTAACAATCATTAAGTCCTTTTGCTAAAATTCTTTTCCTAAGGACCCTCGTTTTCACAAGAACCCCTACATTCATAATTTCTTGTTTAATGAAACGAACTTACTTTTCTTGTTTAATGAAACGAACTTACTTTTATTGAAAACCTTTTCATGCACTAATTTACAAAACACGTGGGCAAGAAGACTTCATGGGGATCGACCATCTTCGGATTACGTAAACTCTTTTAAAACAAAAGTAGCATTCCCATTCATTACAAAATACATTATTCTTAACCAATGAGTACTTTATACCCTCTTACATATGCAAACTATATTCTACCTTTCAAACCAAGCTCAATCTTATTTTGATTCGATAAACTCAACGTTTCGTTTAAACAACTATACATGCATATCATCATACACGTTTTAGACATTGCATCGCGACAATATCAGTTATATCGTTTGTATTTACATGTTCAACCTTTGGAGCACTTTTACATGCTTAAACTTGTTATGTTTTCGATTAATACTATATACGCAATCATTAGTATTCGTACTCATACTCACACTCATATTCATAACAATACATTTTACGCTTATTGTAACACCTCGAAAATTTACGTCCAATAATGTACTGACACGTGTCATAAGCTTTGAATATGTGAAAAAGCACTTTAGAGGGACTAAAGTTGACAAACAGTGAAACTATGTGAAAATAAGGGTTCAAAGTGCCAACAATGGATAAATAGTCCTTACAATAACCCTACATGGTGTTTAGAATCTTAAATGATTAAATCATGGATCATACAAAGCGGAAAAATGAAAGAAAGTGAGGAATTACAAACTACAGGGGCTAAATGTGTCAACATGTTGAAAGTATACCTCTGAGTGACCTTTTGGCAAACCCAAAGCTTTGTAATGGTAAAATATACTCACTAGAGTATGTGGTAAAAATTTCATCAAGTTTCGTGATCGTATGAGAAAGTTATGATCAAAACCGTGCACGAAGGGTTAAATGCGTTAACGTTGAATTTCGTGACTTTTCGGGTATGCACAAAGTTAACCAAGGACTTTACCATGTTTGTAAATGTCCCAAGGTCCTTAAAAATCAGGCTTTAGGGTCTAATGTGCAAGAAAAGTAGCCAAAACCACGTTTCAAAGGACAAGGACTGAATTGTAAATATTAGAAACTTGTTTAGCTGGTTATGCACTTGTACGCGGCCCGCGTAAGGCCTCTCGCGGCCCGCCTACAGGTCACCAGCGAACAAAACGCGCAGATGTCAGTTTATCAGGTCTGTTTCGATGCTTAACAGCTGTGAATCGATACAAGGGGCTCTCCAATGGTTTTACATGCAGCTAGGGGCACTTGGACAGATCTTATATCATCAGTAGGCCTCTGTGGCATCATCTTGAATGATCAAAGTTCATATTTAAGAACATTCAAGTTGCAACCATTTCACATTCTCTTGCAAGATCATCTCTGGAGCTCTCTAGACATCAAGCCAACTTTCTAGTGATCTCTAAGCATAATTAGGACTATTGTAAGTACTCCTAATCCTTTCTAATTCATTCTAGCTTAGCTAATTAACCAAAAGTCAAGCCATCGTAATTTAAGTTTGACTTTGAGATTAAACGAAATTTGCTCAGTCATTTCTCGAATTGAAACTACCTACAAGTAGGTATTTATGTGGGTAACAAACCCTTAAAAGGGTATTTTCAGATTCCCACTCTAACTATGCTAATTGTCGAGTCAAAGCATACTTTAAAAAGTCAACAGAATGATTATTTGCAAGTTTAAGCATAATTAGCAATGTAGGGTACATGCAACCTGTTTGATCATTAAAATAACATGGTAATTAATGTAAGAACATGTCTCAACATGTTCAACTCGACAATTTTCAGTTTAAACCCGGATCGGAACCGAAAGTCGCATAAATTGACTTTTTCTTTGACTTTCAGTTCTGACCCGTTCTTGCATGTTTGAGATCTGCCTTAGAGCTTATTTTGGACCAGGTTTCATATATGTATAACTCTCTGAGATTGTACAACTTGGTTCAATACCTATCTGACTCATATGCATGTTTCCGATTTATGCTTAAATGTGACTATTATGCCCTTTTGACTATAAAACGTGATTTTTGAAAAAGTGAAAGAGTAGAAACATTTGTTACTGATTTATAAACTTGCACCTAAAATTTGATATCAGTTTGAGGTCTAGAATAAGAGTTATGCTCATTAGCGTAATTTGAAAGCTTTATGTTAATTAATTGGCGTAATTAGCGTATAACCTATTTAAACCCACTTTTTAATATCAAACTTTTTACCCACTGTTATAATATAATATTTTGGGATTTTTGAAGATTTTTATTTAATTTTTGGCTGAGCATAACATAGGTCTCTAAGTTTAATTCGGTTTATGACGGTTTTGCCCTTTTAAGCCATAAAATGAGTTTTACAAATCCTTTTGACCCCAAACCTTTTTCTACTGATTTTATTTGATAAATAAAATATTTTGAGCATTCTGGAATTATAAAAATATCAGCTTTCTTTTAAAAACCCGGAAACGGCTCCAAATCGCCTTTTTAAGCGTTTTTAACGCATAGTATGTACTATAACCATATTAAACATATAAGGTTGATACCTACTGATGTTTTTAGTATATTTTTATAAAATAACAGTAAGTAAAAGTTTTTGAACTCAGCTTTCCAGTTTTGACCTTTTAGCCCTTGTGAAATTACCAAAATACCCCTAAGAAGCATAGTTTGGTTTTAAATGATAAATTTCATATATGGGTCATACCCTACTGCTATAACATGTTAAATTAAGTATATTTACTGTATAAACCAGACCTGTAACTCAGATTTCCAATTAAACTCTTTTATAATCTTTAAATGACCAAAATGCCCTTATGAGGCATAAATTGTGTTTAAATCCGTTTTGGGCATAATAGAAGATATCCTACTGATATTATAACATATTTAAGCCATATTATATCATGGAACTTGCATATGACTCTTATGGTTACCCGTGACGCCCTTTTCGCGCTCGGTTCGGTTTATGTAACTAGTTTGCATAAATTGACTGAAACGGGTCAAACCTTATCATCTTTGTCTCAAAATCCAGAATGTATTTAGTATACCCATATTATACAAGTATTCAAACTTGTCGGGTCTAAATCACATTCTATCCGGTCTTCGCTTAATCGTGCGTTTGAACTGTATCGTCCTTAAAACTAGCCGGTCTAAGCTTAGGCTTAAATAAAGACCCGTTAGAAATCTAATAGGTTATTATAAACCTTTGTTCCAGAATAAGAAGAACCAGTAAAAGCTACCTTCACTTGCTAATTGTGATTTATACTTACCAAGGTAAATACTTTTAACTTATTTTCCCTATACGGGCTTGGGTTACGGTATATAGAATACCGCTTGATCGAGCATCAAATCTTACATCGTTGGGTGGTTAATTGAATAATTTGATCGGCTCGTTTAAACAGTCTTGTTCACTTAAAGCCTTTGGGGGATTAATGACCATATCCCGGATATCCCTGGCATCATTTTACGAAATGGCCACGACCTGAGCACGGGGTGTAGGCGTACACCTGTCAGTGTATAACTCATTATTGTGGTGTGTCTATTGATCTTTAACCCGGACAAGATCCGGGCTACTGAACGCACAAGTAACATGTAATTCGTTCACAAGATTATATTGCATAATTATCCCAAGTTATAAAAAGGTTTTGTGCCACATGCATTCAAATCAATTTTCAACCTTTTCAAAATGAGTCAGTTAAATTGTATTTACCAGTGTAAACTAACGTATTTTTCCAAAAGGTTAAGTGCAGGTACTACTCGTACTAGGCTGGCTGTCTTCTAGAGCGTCCACAATAAGTCTCGCTGGCTTGGATGACAATAAAGCTGTTGAACAATATCTTATTTTATTTTGATCCGCCTGTGGATCCGTTTCAACTAATTGTGATATTTAATATTACACTTTATTAAAGTTGAAATGAATCTATCTTTGCTTCCGCTGTGCATTTATATATTGTGTTGTTTGTCTATGATGATACCAACTACGTCACGATACTCCCCACCGGGCCCACCGGTGACTCGTGGAAAATAGGGGTGTGACAGGTTGGTATCAGAGCCAACTCTGAGTGAATTAAACACTAGCCTTTTGTGTTTAATCTCAGTTACACAATTGCACATTCCTCGATTCTCGAGTCTAGACAAAGAACTTAGGAATTTTCCAATTTTTGGTTTTATTTCTAACTTTGTCTTATATATTTCTTGTTGTATCACTTGTTTGTTTTTGACAGGTTGTCAACATGCCGCCACGTATGAGAGGAAGAGGAAGGGGAAATGGAGCACATGTAGCCCCAAACGACCACGAGGCCGGACCGTCACACCGGCGAACACCTTCGGACCCCCATAACTCAGATGCTCAAGATCTTTGGAAGTCTTTTATTGAGCCTGCTAGGCGCTCAGTATCACTGAGTACCTCCCCATCAATCCCACACTCTTTTGGGCCTTATTCCAAAAATGAACCCCAAAACTCTCACCAGTCCTTCATACCTCTTCAAGGACACCAATCACCCTTTGACCACCCGTCACCTATTTTCCAGGGCCTGTTCAACCCTGCTGACTACCTTGATGTGCCTATGGGTTTTAACCCACTTGGACCCGAAGACCACTTTTCTGGTGGCAACCCGATGGACATCGATGAAGATACCGATCCTTCAATGCCACCATCAGGAACTCCGAATCACCCCATCGAAATTTCTGATGGGTCACCGTTTGTGGGATCACCATACAATGGTCCCGATAGCTTTGAGGAGAAATTCAAGCAGTATGACTGGGTATTTACTCCCAGTTACCATAGCTCTCCCCTGCACCAGCCACACCACTCTCCCCTGCACCAGCCACAGCACAACTCTCCCCTGCACCACCACCAGCAGCCACAGCAGCAGCAGAATCCTTCCGAGGATTCCCGACTAGTCGCGGTCACTCCGCCAGCAGCACCACCTCAGCTTCAGCCTCCCTCGCCCCCGAGGCGAAGGAGAACTACCTTGCGAATATCCGCACGAGGGGGAATACGCATCAGCACCCCTCCACATTCAAGTGGCAACCGGTACTCGCCTGTCCACGAAGAGCCAGAGATGGGAGAATCTTCACACCCCGTCTCAGAGGTAGTCTTTGCGCCAGTCGCGCCACAACCACCACTGGGTTTTGGAGACCCAATTCCCACTTACACTGGTGCGGCAGCATACAATCCCTTCGAGCAGCCGATCCACACAAATTACAACTTTGCAGAGGATCCCTACTGGTTAGCTGCGAACTCTCTCCATCAGGAAGGCCCCTACGGAGGTCCCTGGGCTACGGGACACTCAACCTATGGTTACCCACCATATGGGTATCAGCAACCGCAGCCTCCTCAACCTCCGCATTATCAACAACCGCCTCCTCGACCTCCGCAATATCAGCAGCCTCCTCAAGCGCCGGCAATGTCACCGCCGCAATTTCAAGAAATCCTTCATGAGATATAAGAGGTGCAACATGGATTGCGGGAAGAACGTAGACATAACCGGGGGATGTTTAAGAAGATGGTGAATTTGATCAAGGGAAAAAGCAAGAAGGATCACTAAAATCCTTTGTTTGTTTAATTATTTTAGTTGTAATCATGTCCCTGCGAGGACATTTATTTCTGTACTCTACCCCTGCGTGGGTATTTCCTTTCTGTTCTGCCCCTGCGTGGGCATGTTTTTTTTTTCTATTTTGACCCCTACGTGGGTTTGTTATGTTGTTGGCCCCTGCGTGGGCATGTTGTTTATGTAAAAGTCCCGTTTAGGGCAAACTCGTACTGGTTTAATTTTTAATTGAAATGGTTAATTTAAGTTTTTCATTTTTAAATTATATGCATGAATATAATATATGAATAAATGAAAAATAACATTTATTATTTTAATTTACCATTTTAATAATAAGAATCTTAAAAAGGTAAAACCTAGCTTGAATGTCATATTAAAGACCTGGCCAATATGGTAGAACCTGTTTAAAAAGATTCAATCTCTGTTAACATGTAACACCCCAAAAATCCGAATGTTTATATTGTCGTATGTTCCTATAGGACATATCAGGAAATAAATAACTAGGCTATTTAACTTAGTTAAAAGGAGTAGCTAGAAATAATAAAGAAATGAATCCTTAGGGGGTAAACATGTTAAAATTGGAATTTGAATGGTTAATTAGGGCTAAAACACAAACACACACACATTCAGGTGTGTGTGTCGTGTGGAGCAGGAAGGAGAAAAGGGGAAAACCCCTAATTATCATAAATTTAGCAAATTCAAGCCCTAGATGTGATCTTGAGTCCATGCATGTCTCGATTCTGGATCATCTATGCATTCTTGAACACAAGGTAAGTAGAATTTTGGTGTTTGATGACTTTGAATGTGATGGGTTATGTTGTAAATCGTGAATTGGTATGAAATTGAGTATGAGTAGGTGTTAATGTCATGATATAGAACCAAGATTATACATGGTTTGGGCTAATTTGATGATTAGAGGTGAAACCCATTTGTGTTGATAAGAATGATGACTTGAATGATCATCCATGTTTAATTAATCATGATTGTTGATATATTATGATCGATAGGATGGATTCTTACTAGATGAATTGAAAGAATTGTGGTGATTGATATGTTTGATGTTTATGTGTTAATGATACTTGTTATTTAGTAAGAAGATTTGATGAAATATGAATGAACTTGGAAGATTATGCATAAACTAGTTGTACATGGTGCCTAGGAAGTAGTACGCACACCACGTGTTTGATAAAATGTCTAAATGACAAAAATATGTGAAGGTTATGTTATGATGATGTTGAGTATGCTATATGCTAGTTTGAATCGACTAATGAAATGCATATGTGAGATATGAACTTGATATGATCGTTTATATGAATAATCATGTATGCTAATAAGGATGTAAATGTGATGACATGAAACTGTAGGAATCATGTCAAGATGGATGGGAGCGTGGAAGGCTAACGGGCCAAGAAGTCTCAAGTAAGCAAATGCAATTATGGACGCATAAGGTAAGTGATTCACGGACTTACTCTTTAGATGTAAAATGTGTTGTAGTATAATGATTATTGTGAATCATGTGAGACAGTATGAAACAATGGAAGTAATAAGGTAAGTTACGGTAAATGGGTCGAAATGTTGTTTAGAAATAGTTTCTATTAAGTATAGGTGAGAAAGAAGCTTACATGATATTATTATGCATAAAGATGAAATAAGTAGTTATACGCGTAGGTATGGATTAGTTTGTAAGTAAGTATTTGGGACTCATGGGAGAATATGACTATAAACGATTAAGTATGGAGAATTATGTGTATACGATTTATATGCATAGACGTGTGTGATAAAGACTTGTAAGTAATATTATGTAGAATGTAAGTTGTAAGTATTTGTACAAATAGAAAGGGTATGTAGACATGAATTGGAATTTAGTTATATGTGTAAATGAATGAGACTTGTTATGTGTATACATGGATATGTTTGTATGAATAGAATTTAATGATGCTAACCGTTTTCCTATGGAGAATGAAATAGGAATGCAGGTATACTAGTGATGGGAGTTGAAGGTAGACACCGAAATCCAATGCTGGTGGTTTGAATGGATGGACGAATGGGCTAACTTAAGCGAAAGCATGATATGTCGACGCCTAGTTATGCATGTTTAAATATTATTTATATGATGAAACCGGTTGCTAATTATGTGATTGAATGTGGTGACTGCAGGGTGTACAGGCTTATGGATATTTCATAAAGAAGTGTACGCGGTTGAAGATCGAGTCAACGCATGGATTGTACGTGGGTGGGAATGTGGTCACTTAATTTTATATAAGTATGTTAGTTTTTAATTAATTTTTTTAAAGGGATTAATGTATTTAAGTGAAGGAATGAATATAATGTAAGAAAATTTTTAAAGTTCGTATTTCCGCTGCGACTTTCGATTATAGCGTGTTAGGGCGTTACATAACATCTGCAAATATGTTAACATTCTTGGCTAGTGTGATCCGCGAAATCACACATGTCACCCTTTTTATTAATTACCCAAATTTATATTTTTATATATATTTGATTGTGACAAAATACCTACGGGTTATAATTAATGTCATATAAAACAAAGGCATCCGTAGTTTATAGACTCCCTGCCAAGAAAAGGATTGATTTGTCTTATTTATTCAAACTTTAATCCTATAAGATCTAAATTTATAATTTAGAAATTTGTCTACGTGACTAGGCCTATTGCGCCAATATTTTATTTCATTCTAGGATAAAGTTACTAATAAAAAGTCCTGAATGAAATTACTTAACAAATTAACTAATATGGCTCTTATTTACCATGGTTAATAAATCGTCAAGAACGATAATACTGTTTAGGCTTCTAAATAGACCTTGTCCTTATTTTCTTTATGTAGCAATTAAGACTACATGGCTAAGTCTGAAGAATTAAACAGTCGTCCAGCAGAAAACCCTGAAAATGCTAAGATACTTGTAACTGGTGCGGAGTTACAAGCAATAGTGGAAAATGCTGTTAACAAAGCCATCGAGAGGCAATATAGTGAATCGAGTGGTACTCGAAGCAGGACCAGATCAGCTCCTCACTCTAAGCCAAAAGTTCACTCTGAGGCTCATAGCAAACCGCCCTCTAAGAAAGATGAACTTAAGAAAGATGAGCTCAAGAAGGATGATGATCGACACTCATCAAATCAGAACAGTGTTCCCTCAAAAAGGATGGTATATGATGCCAAACCACACACCAAGTCCTGTACTTACAAGTACTTTGTTTCTTGCAAACCCCGGGACTTCACCGGGGAGAAAGGAGCAGTAGATTGTATGACTTGGTTGGACGAAATGGATACGGTTGTAGACATCAGCGGTTGTGCTGAAAGGGACGTAGTAAAATACGTATCCCAATCGTTCAAAGGAGAAGCACTGGTATGGTGGAAGTCTCTCATACAAGCTGCTGGAAAGATCCCGCTCTACAATCTATCATGGGATCAGTTCATTGCTCTCATTAAAGATAATTATTGCCCGCAGCACGAAGTTGAGAGAATTGAGTCAGACTTCCTATCGTTAGTGATGAAGAATTTAGACTGCCAGGCATACCTCACCACTTTCAATACCCTATCTAGGTTGGTTCCATACTTGGTAACCCCAGAACCTAAGAGGATTGCTCGCTTCATCCGGGGTTTAGCCCCAGAGATTAAAGCAAGTGTTAAGGCATCAAGGCCTGCTACCTTCAGATCAGCAGCTGATCTATCTCTATCTCTTACCTTGGACGTAGTCAGGTTGAGAGCACTCAGGAATTCAGAAGAGAACAAAAGGAAGCGTGAGGATGATACCTCACGAAGATCAGGTAAGAAGCACCGAGGAAATGACGACCACAAGAAAGGGTCGGGATCTAAGAGAGATGGGCAACAATCGGGAGATAAGCCCAAATGTAAAACTTGCAAGAAGAACCATTTTGGGAGGTGTCGATTTGAGTCGAAATCCCAGTCTCACATGAGATCCTGTGGGATTTGCAAATCTACGGATCATAAGACTTTGGAGTGTAAGAAGCTGAAGGATGCAACATGTTACGGTTGCAACGAAAAAGGGCACATTAAGTCTGATTGCCCAAAGAACACCAAGAAAACCGAAGATGGGAAGAAGACCAATGCGAGGGTCTTCAAGATGGACGCTAAGGAAGCTGTTCAGGATGACAACGTGATCACAGGTACTTTTCTCGTAAATGATGTTTTTGCTAGAGTATTGTTTGATTCTGGAGCAGATAAGTCCTTTGTAGATAATAAGTTTTGTGAGTTATTGAAATTACCTGTAAAAGCCTTAAGTGTGAAATATGAGGTGGAATTAGCTGATGGAACCATAGAAACCGCCTCAACTGTTTTAGATGGATGTGTTATATCCATTAGGAATCACTCTTTTCCTTTATCCTTACTTCCCTTTAAGCTAGCCGGCTTTGACATAGTGATAGGCATGGATTGGTTATCGCATAACCAAGCCCAGATTGTGTGCAACAGAAAGCAAGTGGTAGTCAAAACTCCGTCTGGTGAGTCACTTACCATTCAGGGGGATACCCAGCATGGATTGCCTGAGCAAGTGTCCATGCTCAAGGCATCCAGATGTCTGCAGAAGGGTTGTGTCATTTATATGGCACAAGTTACTATAGACGAGCCAAAGCCCAAGATTGAAGACATCCCTGTCATTTCAGAATATCCTGAAGTTTTTCCCGAAGAACTACCTGGTTTACCACCAGATAGGCAAGTGGAATTCCGAATTGACATCATCCCGGGTGCAGCACCTGTAGCGAGAGCACCTTATAGGTTAGCACCAACGGAGATGAAGGAGTTAAGGACGCAATTAGATGATCTGCTAGCCAAAGGTTTTATTAGACCTAGTTCGTCTCCTTGGGGAGCGCCGATCTTGTTTGTCAAGAAGAAGGATGGATCGATGCGTCTGTGCATCGATTATCGTGAGCTTAATAAAGTCACTATCAAGAATAGGTATCCTTTGCCAAGGATCGACGATTTGTTCGATCAATTGCAAGGGGCAAGCTACTTCTCTAAGATCGATTTGAGGTCAGGCTACCATCAGTTGAAGGTCAAGGATGAAGATGTGCATAAGACTGCATTTAGGACTCGTTATGGTCATTACGAGTTCCTAGTGATGCCTTTTGGGCTCACTAATGCACCGGCCGCATTCATGGATCTCATGAATCGCGTCTGTAAACCTTACTTGGACAAATTCGTCATCGTCTTTATTGACGACATCCTTATTTGCTCGAAGAACCAAGCTGACCACGAGAAACACCTTCGTTGTATTCTCAAACTTCTACATCATGAGAAACTCTACGCCAAATTTTCGAAGTGCGAATTTTGGCTTCGGGAAGTCCAATTCCTTCATTGACACGTAAGAAGGTTAAGTTTGATTGGGGCCCTAAGTAGCAGGAATCCTTTGACATTTTGAAGAAAAATTTGAGCAATGCACCAGTGTTAACATTGCCCGATGGTATGGAAGAATTCGTGGTATATTGTGATGCATCCCACACTGGTATGGGCTGTGTACTCATGCAGAAAGGCAAGGTTATTGCCTATGCTTCACGACAGTTAAAGGTACACGAGAAGAACTACACCACCCATGACTTGGAGCTGGGTGCCGTTGTATTTGCATTAAAACTTTGGAGACATTACTTGTATGGAACCAAGTGTGTGATCTATTCAGATCACAAGAGCCTTCAACATTTGTTCAATCAGAAAGACTTGAACATGCGACAAAGACGATGGATGGAAACTCTAAATGATTATGATTGTGAAATAAAATACCATCCAGGCAAAGCAAATGTATTTGCTGACGCCTTAAGAAGAAAAGAAAGAGTAAAGCCGATAAGAATCAATGCCAAGCGCATTGAAATAAGGAATAGTTTGAACGAAAGGGTGCTAGCAGCACAGAAGGAAGCTGTGCTGGAAGCTAACTATCCTGAAGAAAAACTGGGAGTGACTGAGGAGCAGTTATCCCATGACAAGGACGGAATGCTAAGATTGAATGGACGAATATGGGTTCCAGTTTATGGAGGACTTCGAGATGTTATCCTCCAGGAAGCCCACAGTTCCAAATATTCTGTTCATCCTGGAGTTGATAAGATGTACCAGGATCTAAAGGCAAACTACTGGTGGATTGGTTTGAAAAAGTCTGTAGCTGCTTATGTAGCTAAATGTTTGACTTGTGCGCAAGTCAAAGCGGAACACCAGAAGCCGTCAGGTTTGTTACAACAACCTGAAATTCCCACATGGAAGTGGGAGATGGTGACGATGGATTTCATCACCAAATTACCAAAGACGAGAAAGGGAAATGATACTATATGGGTCATAGTGGATAGACTGACAAAGTCAGCACATTTCCTACCCATTAAGGAAACTTACAGCTCAGACATGTTAGCTCAATTATACGTAGATAAAATTGTAGCATTACATGGCGTACCATTGTCAATTATCTCGGATAGAGATACGAGATACACCTCTCATTTTTGGAAAAGTTTCCAACAGTCTTTGGGCACACGCTTAAATTTTAGTACGGCTTACCACCCATAGACAGACGGACAGAGTGAGCGTACCATCCAAACATTGGAAGACATGCTTCGTGCATGTGTGATTGATTTAGGTGGCAGTTGGGATAAGCATCTGCCATTGGTCGAGTTCTCCTATAACAATAGCTACCATACTAGTATTAAGGCTGCGCCCTTTGAGGCATTATATGGTAGAAAATGCAGAATACCTATTTGTTGGGCGGAAGTAGGAGACGTTCAATTATCAGGACCAGATTTGGTTTTTGAAACGACGGACAAGATTGTCCAGATTCGCGATCGTCTGAAAGCTGCTAGGGATAGGCAGAAAAGCTATGCGGATCCAAAGCGTAAATCTTTTCACTTCGAAGTAGGTGACAAAGTATTGCTTAAAGTATCACCCTGGAAGTGAGTGATGCAATTTGGTAAGAAAGGCAAGCTAAGCCCAAGGTACATAGGACCTTTCAAGGTTATCGAACGTGTCGGGTCAGTTGCTTATAAGTTAAACTTGCCTGAAGAGCTCAGTTCTATACATAATGTCTTTCACATCTGTAATATGAAGAAGTGTTTCGCTGATGAATCACTGGTCGTACCGCATATGGATATACATATAGATGAGAGCTTGAAATTTGTGGAGAAACCATTGTCGATTGAGGATCGACAGGTGAAGAAGCTTCGAAGGAAGCATGTGCCTATTGTAAAAGTCAAATGGGATGCCCGTAGAGGTCCTGAATACACATGGGAGGTAGAATCCACGATGAAAGAAAAATGCCCTCATTTATTTCAGTAAATCTCGATGTCGAGATTTCTTTTAAGGGGGTGAGGATGTAACACCTCGAAAATTTACGTCCAATAATGTACTCACACGTGTCATAAGCTTTGAATATGTGAAAAAGCACTTTAGAGGGACTAAAGTTGACAAACAGTGAAACTATGTGAAAATAAGGGTTCAAAGTGCCAACAATGGATAAATAGGCCTTACAATAACCCTACATGGTGTTTATAATCTTAAATGATTAAATCATGGATCATACAAAGCGGAAAAATGAAAGAAAGTGAGGAATTACAAACTACAGGGGCTAAATGTGTCAACATGTAGAAAGTATACCTCTGAGTGACCTTTTGGAAAACCCGAAGCTTTGTAATGGTAAAATATACTCACTAGAGTATGTGGTAAAAATTTCATCAAGTTTCGTGATCGTATGAGAAAGTTATGATCAAAACCGTGTACGAAGGGTTAAATGCGTTAACGTTGAATTTCGTGACTTTTCGGGTATGCACAATGTTAACCAAGGACTTTACCATGTTTGTAAATGTCCCAAGGTCCTTAAAAATCAGGCTTTAGGGTCTAATGTGCAAGAAAAGTAGCCAAAACCACGTTTCAAAGGACAAGGACTGAATTGTAAATATTAGAAACTTGTTTAGCTGGTTATGCACTTGTACGCGGCCCGCGTAAGGCCTCTCGCGGCCTGCCTACAAGTCACCAGCGAACAAAACGCGCAGATGTCAGTTTATCAGGTCTGTTTCGATGCTTAACAGCTGTGAATCGATACAAGGGGCTCTCCAATGGTTTTACATGCAGCTAGGGGCACTTGGACAGATCTTATATCATCAGTGGACCTCTGTGGCATCATCTTGAATGATCAAAGTTCATATTTAAGAACATTCAAGTTGCAACCATTTCACATTCTCTTGCAAGATCATCTCTGGAGCTCTCTGGACATCAAGCCAACTTTCTAGTGATCTCTAAGCATAATTAGGACTCTTGTAAGTACTCATAATCCTTTCTAATTCGTTCTAGCTTAGCTAATTAACCAAAAGTCAAGCCATCGTAATTTAAGTTTGACTTTGAGATTAAACGAAATTTGCTCAGTCATTTATCGAATTGAAAGTACCTACAAGTAGGTATTTATGTGGGTAACAAACCCTTAAAAGGGTATTTTCAGATTCCCACTCTAACTATGCTAATTGTCGAGTCAAAGCATACTTTAAAAAGTCAACAGAATGATTATTTGCAAGTTTAAGCATAATTAGCAATGTAGGGTACATGCAACCTGTTTGATCATTAAAATAACATGGTAATTAATTTAAGAACATGTCTCAACATGTTCAACTCGACAATTTTCAGTTTAAACCCGGATCGGAACCGAAAGTCGCATAAATTGACTTTTTCTTTGACTTTCAGTTCAGACCCGTTCTTGCATGTTTGAGATCTTCCTTAGAGCTTATTTTGGACCAGGTTTCATATATGTATAACTCTCTGAGATTGTACAACTTGGTTCAATACCTATCCGACTCATATGCATGTTTCCGATTTATGCTTAAATGTGACTATTATGCCCTTTTGACTATAAAACGTGATTTTTGAAAAAGTGAAAGAGTAGAAACATTTGTTACTGATTTATAAACTTGCACCTAAAATTTGATATCAGTTTGAGGTCTAGAATAAGAGTTATGCTCATTAGCGTAATTTGAAAGCTTTATGTTAATTAATTGGCGTAATTAGTGTATAACCTATTTAAACCCACTTTTTAATATCAAACTTTTTACCCACTGTTATAATATAATATTTTGGGATTTTTGAAGATTTTTATTTAATTTTTGGCTGAGCATAACATAGGTCTCTAAGTTTAATTCGGTTTATGACGGTTTTGCCCTTTTAAGCCATAAAATGAGTTTTACAAATCCTTTTGACCTCAAACCTTTGTCTACTGATTTTATTTGATAAATAAAATATTTTGAGCATTCTGGAATTATAAAAATATCAGCTTTCTTTTAAAAACCAGGAAACGGCTCCAAATCGCCTTTTTAAGCGTTTTTAACGCATAGTATGTACTATAACCATATTAAACATATAACGTTGATACCTACTGATGTTTTTAGTATATTTTTATAAAATAACAGTAAGTAAAAGTTTTTGAACTCAGGTTTCCAGTTTTGACCTTTTAGCCCTTGTGAAATTACCAAAATACCCCTCAGAAGCATAGTGTGGTTTTAAATGATAAATTTCATATATGGGTCATACCCTACTGTTATAACATGTTAAATTAAGTATATTTACTGTATAAACCAGACCTGTAACTCAGATTTCCAATTAAACTCTTTTATAATCTTTAAATGACCAAAATGCCCTTATGAGGCATAAATTGTGTTTAAATCCGTTTTGGGCATAATAGAAGATATCCTACTGATATTATAACATATTTAAGCCATATTATATCAGGGAACTTGCATATGACTCATATGGTTACCCGTGACGCCCTTTTCGCGCTCGGTTCGGTTTATGTAACTAGTTTGCATAAATTGACTGAAACGGGTCAAACCTTATCATCTTTGTCTCAAAATCCAGAATGTATTTAGTATACCCATATTATACAAGTATTCAAACTTGTCGGGTCTAAATCACATTCTATCCGGTCTTCGCTTAATCGTGCTTTTGAACCGTATCGTCCTTAAAACTAGCCGGTCTAAGCTTAGGCTTAAATAAAGACCCGTTAGAAATCTAATAGGTTATTATAAACCTTTGTTCCAGAATAAGAAGAACCAGTAAAAGCTACCTTCACTTGCTAATTGTGATTTATACTTACCAAGGTAAATACTTTTAACTTATTTTCCCTATACGGGCTTGGGTTACGTTATATAGAATACCGCTTGATCGAGCATCAAATCTTACATCGTTGGGTGGTTAATTGAATAATTTGATTGGCTCGTTTAAACAGTCTTGTTCACTTAAAGCCTTTGGGGGATTAATGACCATATCCCGGATATCCCTGGCATCATTTTACGAAATGGCCACGACCTGAGCACGGGGTGTAGGCGTACACCTGTCAGTGTATAACTCATTATTGTGGTGTGTCTATTGATCTTTAACCCAGACAAGATCCGGGCTACTGAACGCACAAGTAACATGTAATTCGTTCACAAGATTATATTGCATAATTATCCCAAGTTATAAAAAGGTTTTGTGCCACGTGCATTCAAATCAATTTTCAACCTTTTCAAAATGAGTCAGTTAAATTGTATTTACCAGTGTAAACTGACGTATTTTTCCAAAAGGTTAAGTGCAGGTACTACTCGTACTAGGCTGGCTGTCTTCTAGAGCGTCCACAATAAGTCTCGCAAGCTTGGATGACAATAAAGCTGTTGAACAATATCTTACTTTATTTTGATCCGCCTGTGGATCCGTTTCAACTAATTGTGATATTTAATATTACACTTTATTAAAGTTGAAATGAATCTATCTTTGCTTCCGTTGTGCATTTATATATTGTGTTGTTTGTCTATGATGATACCAACTACGTCACGATACTCCCCACCGGGCCCACCGGTGACACGTGGAAAATAGGGGTGTGACACTTATACTTATAATCGTATTCATATTCATGCATTTCATGTTTTTACTTACATTCATACATTTCATGTCTTACTTATACTCGTACGTTTCATGCTTATACTTATATTCATACGTTCCATGCTTATACGCACACTCATACTACTCGTACGTTTTATGTCTATGCTCATACTTACGTGCAAATTCATACTTAAACTTATACTTATGTACATATTCATGATTCATACACTCGTGCCCGTACGCGAGCGGAATCCGAGAGATTCGCTTACGTGGATCCTATACATACTTAAGCATGGACTTGCATACATACTTTATTCCTATACGCACACATTCTTATTTTTTTAGTATACCTACCCAAATTCATACACAACTAGTACAAACTATGCGGATCATTCGACGATCAATATAATCACGGGTGCACACTGGATAATAGTGATAGGCGTATGAGAACCATAGAGTGTATTACTGTGTATGGTAAGACACGGAATGTAACATGACACCGAATACGAGACGGACGTAATGTGGTCAAAACATGGTGGATACGCCGCTGGTACTTCCTATATAAGTGTTTTCGCCATGTTGCCAAAATTTCGTAAAACGTGCCATGAGAAATTCAGTGTTTTGCAGACCTTTTGGACCTAATACAAACTTCACACAACTCACAAACGCATTATATCCGATTATCCATGATGAGACTTCATTCTTAACACACTACGTTCATCTATCCAACACTTATACTATTCTTATACATGCACTCTTTAAGAGTCATTCGTTCATTTCTATACTCGTATTATTCTCCTTTACCCTTTTCTTTCATACGAACCTCGTTCACAATCAAGTTTGTTTAAACATTCGAATCCTAACTTATCTTATTACCTTTAGAACCGATTTTCTATTCTGTATTCTTGTGTAAACGTATTTAGTAGGTCGTTAATACCTTATTTTACCAAACCTCCTCATTCCACTCGAGAAGCAATTACTATGAATATGTGGTCTTATACTACCCTTAAAACCTCCTATGCAACCTACCTCACTCGTATTGATTACAAACTATTTTAGTAAGACCTCCTTCGTAAATACAACACATTTGTAAACAACTCCAAATCGTTTTACCTATACACGTTCCCCCATGCTTATGCCCCAAAACCATTTTAGCCAGACAATTCATTTTACAAACTTATTTTTTTTATCCTCCCAAAATTTCGTACTTTTCAAAACATTTCAAAATTTCAAGTCTCAAACTTTTACCAAAACTCTTTAAGTCTATCTCTTAAATAAATTTCGGGACGAAATTTCCTAAAGGAGGGGAGACTGTAACGCCCTGCGTTTTCATACCTTCTACATTTAGAAACCTTTGCTTGAAATTCTATTTTTAGAAACATTGCGTTCTTGTAACCATTTTCTATCTTAATCGTTGCAAAATACGGGACTTGAATTGTAAATAAAAGTTGTATTCCTTTAAATTGGTTTTATACATCCTCCACACTTAATCCTACGTCTAATTGCGAAACCATTTGATACATATTCGTGACGCTTGCAACATACGTTGAATTTATAAATACATAACATGCACACTTGATACCTTGATTACAAACGAGTCTTATACTTAATCTTATTCATTTGATACTTGTGTTACCCCTAGTACATGTTAAATATGCTTAAATATCCTAAGATGGGCATAAAACACGTCATATATGTCATTGGAACATGTCACAATACATTAAAACATAAAATAAAATTTTTGTGCTTCCTAACCATGGCTTACGGACCGTAAGCCTCATCCCTTACGGTCCGTAAGGGTGTCTGGCGGGACAGCAGCTTGAATTCTCCACGATTTTGCACGAAATCCCAACACTTCTTCTCCTCCAATCAGCTCTAAACCTCCATTAAACACCCCCAATCAACCCTAAACTCATCCCCTATAAATACCCACCTCCTCCAAGCTCCAAACACTTTACAAACACTCTCTAATTTCTCCTAAATCACTCTCAAAACTCTTGCAAATCAGAAATTCGGGCAGATTCATACCTCTTTACAAAAGTGAGCATAACTTGCTCAAAACTCAACCAAATCACTTGATTCTTCTTCCTACTTGCTTGGATAATCATTGGGTTTGATTCCTTGATCTCTCCTTGGAGAAATCAGACCTGGAATTGCCCTAAAAATGTCCATAAACTTTCTGTTGTGTTTTAAGTTCTTTCAAAACTTGTTTAAACTTATCAAACTTGAGTCTAACTCATCTCAAACCTATGTCCTAATTCTTACAACCTATCTTATGGTTGGTTAGGCTTAAAAACAAGGTTGAGACATACAAAATCAGAGGTTAAACCTCAAATAAATTCTGTTTTGTTTGGGTTTTTAACCCACAAGTCATGTTCAAGCTTCAAACTTGATATAGGAGTTATTATGGAACAACTTGGGTTTTTCCAACATAAAATCCCCACATGATTTGATGATTCCTCATAGCTTTGATTGTTTACATTATTGTACTAATCTTAAGTTCATGACCCTCCTTGTTTTCTCTTACAACAAGTGTAGTGGTGAACACATACGAGGTGCCTAAATGGAAGCTTGTCCTTCCTACCTCCTACATGACTTCTATGACACATTTTGAGGTACCTAAATGAAGATGTGATCTTCTACCTCATGCATGAAATACTTGAACATTTGGACTTAATAATATAAACTATACAACCTAAATAATATCTATGTACATTCGAACCTTTGATGTTGAACTCATGTTCATTTGTCAAAGTAGTAGGACATCATCTAAGACCTAAACCTTGTTATGATTCTTATGAGTGTTCAACTCATGAAAACATTATTACAACCCGTGTGGTTACCAAGTGTCATACAAGTGTTATGTGTTGAAGATGATTATTTTCACATGTTATTCTCATATGTTATCTTCATATTGTTTTATTCCGAATCTCGACCCTAAACATACTTGAACATTAACCCTTACACATTCAACCTTCTAACCTCATCAACTTCGTCACATTGGATAATCGGAAAGCCTATGCAATATTGTGAGTATACTCGCAACCCCCTTTTTATGTTTACCACTTTTTGGGGTGTAACATGTTACATTATTAAACCACACTTAAACTTATTCTTTATGCTATGCACGAAAACAATCCTTATACATAAATACTATGTTATGATACTTGATGCTTACGTGGACCATACTTATGTGATATGCTTTAGTCATTAGCTTTCACGAGCCTCCATTTGACATGTATAGCGCTATAGGAGTAACGCACCGCCCCCCTTAAACTTGGGTCATGTTGAATTAATTAAACTTTCTTGCGTAAACTGAGGTTGGCTAGAAATATTGCATGCCATGCTAGGTTGATCTCGTATAGACTAAGTTGCCATGTGGATTCGTTTTAAACTTTTATACTTATACTTATGCTTAAACTTGTATACTCGCCTTTGCTTTTGCATTGGACTTTATTTTAAACATGTTACAGGTTGAGGATGATGATGCTATGAAATGAAGTAGCGTTGATGCCTAGATACACATATAGACGTTTAGGTTTAATCGTTGTATCAATCATTGATTATGTTGTATTGTATTTCCCTTGAACTTGATGTTATTTGATTTATTTGTAATGTTGACAAGTAAATTATGAAATGAAGCAAAAAGGGTTCGAGTATACTCACAGCGATCTTCCGCCATTGGTTGGGGTGTGACATTTTAGAATATGTCACATATGTAACACCCAAAAGTGCATAAAGCAAAAAGGGTTCGAGTATACTCACAACGATGATGGATTGAAGGGAGCGCTAGAGCGGAATTAGCCTGATCAGAACGATAGCATAAACGATAAGCGGCGCGTAAAACGATGCAAGGGTACCAAGGATCAGATGGTAATCCGATCGGGTGGCAATCCGGTCGGATGGCCAGTCGATCGGGTGGCAATCCGTTCGGAAGGTCATCCGATCGGATGGCCATTCGATTGGATTGTCACCTCGTCTGGTGAGGATGTGTTTGTGTATGATGGTTTGCCTTTTAAAGTTTTCGTTGTAGCATTTTGAAAATAGAGAAGTATCTCTACCTTTCAGGTCGGTCGATCGAACGGTCGTTCGATCGGGCAGCAATCCAATTGGCGAGACTTCTCAGATTGAGAACAAGTTCACAGCAAGATGGTCACTCGATCGGATGGCTATCCGATCGGGTGGCAATCCGTACGTACTGAACATGTTGAAAATTGTTTAAATATCCAAGTCCCAAATGTTACACGATCGGACGGTCACTCGATCGGATGGCAATCCGATCGGGTGGTAATCCGTTTCAACGTTCAGAACCATTGAATAGTTTGAAAAATAGTTTAAGTATGGAACCCAAGTGCAACCCGATCGAATGGCCGGTCGACCAGGTGGCAATCCGATCGGGTGGGAATCCGTCCCGACAATCCGTTTGTCTTGACACTTGATTCGTTTGAAGTTTTGTAGTGTTTGAACGAGACATTTTGATAACATGCTTGAACAACAGAAACCTATCTCGGCCCAAGTGACCCGACCGAACAGGAATCACCCTATTCCGACCGGTTCACGGTTCGAGTCGGTAGTTCATGTTCAAACCTGAAGTCAATATCTCTTGGATAGAATTCGGATCTGGAACTAATACATCACCAAGAATGGGTAGAAGATCAGCACGAGCTCCGATTCCATCGGGTTTGAGTGCATTGAGTGTAAAAGAGTTGACAGAAAGTTGAAAAACCTTCTCTCCAACCTTTCACTCACGAATTTGTGTAGATCTAAGCAAGATCTTTGTTTATTTATGTGGAAATCGTCCAGATCTAAGTTGTTCTTGGTGGATTGAAGCCAAAACATGAAATTAATAAGAACTCCATGATGACATCATCCTAGAACACCTCAAATCTAGTGATTTCACGGTTAAAAGTTAAGATTCAAAAGATAGAAAGGTGTAGGAGTGCGTGTAGATCAAGAAAGTACAAGATTTAGGTTGAAAACTTACAAGGTTCGCGAGAAATCGGAAGAAAAGTGGGCTGGAGCGAGTTGAGCAGAGAGAGAGCTGTCAACATCAAGTGATGTGACATATGAGGGTATTTATAGGGTTTCCATAAAAGGAAAGTGGGAAAATGGCTGGTCGATCGGGTGGCAGCCCGATCGGATGGCAATCCGATCGGATGGCCACTCGGTCGGTTGGCCACTCGATCCACGAGTCCGGCGCGATGAGTTTTGTCGTTTCGATTCGAGTATAGAGCTTTGCGATGCGATTTGAGCGAGCGATGCGATAGTATTACACATCAAATTACTTTTAATCCCAACTACTATATCTAACATACAATCACCATAATTAACTTGCGTTTAGCGTTTTCGATTCGATTGCGATGCGATAAAATTGCGATTAACACCTCAACATAAACATAACATGCACAGATAACACATAAATAGCACACACATGTAAAACAATAACCAGAACACATAATTCGAGTTGCGAATGCGATAGCGATAAGCGATAAATTGATTAAACATGCGATTAATAGCGATTAAACCTCGATTATTAACAAGTACTCCACATAATACAACTAACGCAATAACATAAATATATTATCTACGAGTCAAAGAAGTCAAAACATGAATTGAGCAAGGAGTGACAGATCGCAATTAGCGATCTTGTCTTCCTTTGACTTCAACCTTGACTTTAACTTTCGAAACACAGGGTGTTACAACTAGTATTTAATATAACATAGAAAAAAGATATTTGAGTAATAAATTCATAAGATAGCATACACGGCCAAAATAAAAATAAAAAAGATAAAAAGAAAACCATTGGTGCTTGAAAAACGAGAAGGAAACAACCTCATTGTGGAATGGGTTGTTCTTATATAATACTATGTTAATACTATGTTAGAACCTCGTGTATTACACGAGTTGAATAAATATAATTTTATATATTAAATAATTAAAAATCTCATATATTTCACAAGTTGAATAAAACTAATTTTATACACCAAATTATAATTATAAAAAGTTTTATTTTTAAAACCCCCATGTATTACACGGAATATATGTAATTTTGTATAGTAAATAATAAAAGAAGTTATATCTTTAAAAAAACCTTGTGCATTACACGTGTTGAATAAATTTAATTTTATATACCTGATAAGATAATAAAAAAGGTCATGTCTTAAAAAATACGAACGAATATACTCGATATACGATAGATAGAGTAATTGCGAGGATAGCTCTTGATTTTTTTTTTATATTTATATGTCATTACACTTTCTCAAAACTAAATTAATAATAATGAGGATACATAATGTTTATGTTAACATGGGACTATGGTATTAATTTTTTTTATAGTTTATGGCTAAGTGATTGGGAGGATAGTTCTTGAATGTTTTTTATATTTATATATGTCATTACACTTTTTCAAAACTAAATTAATAATAATGAGGATACGCAATGTTTATGTTAACATGGGACTATGGTATTTTATTTTATTTTATAGTTTTTGGCTAATATTCACGTGTATGATGATAAAATTACACAATGATCTATGTTTGAATATTATATTTATATTTATATTATTTTGACAAAATATTAGATTAGATAATAATAATAATAATAATAATAATAATAATAATAATGAAGGATAGCTAAACGTTGATTTGAAATTTGTGATTATATTATGTTTATATTAATTGATGAATATAATATTAGATTTCAAGGATAAATAATTAAATCTGATGAAAATTTCAAAATATTATATTATCTTCTAAACGAATTGTTTTTATAAAGTTAAGATATGAGTGTAAAATTAATTAATAATTAAATTTATATTAAATTCAATTGTATAATTATCTTTTAATTAAATTAATTATTGATAATTAGGTAGAATAGATAGGTGGAAAAACTAAAAATAGATGGCTCCAATGAGTGATATGTGTTCCATAAATGATTTCTTTTATTATATAATATAGATCATTGTAAATAAACCTTTTATTTGTAATACACGTATGTTTCTCGTTGGATCATGTCGAAAAATTTCCACCCGTTTATATACCAAACATGTTTTTCAAACGTAACCCAAAGAAAAAAAAATCTAAACCGACTTAAATGGTCGATTTACATCAGTGTAAAGAGTTCAATCGGTGTTAACATTTTGTAAACATCCTCATCCAATTTTGAGAATTTCTTATGATGAATATGACCAAAATATTATATTTCTAAATCGAATATTAGTTTTAAGATAAAAAAACTGCAACCTCGTACACTGATAAAAACTATTAAAACAATTGACATACAGTAAGACTAGAAGGTATGGGGGCCGGCTAGGCCCGGCAAGGACCGGCGCCGGTCCCCCACACCGCCCCCCTCCATCCTTCCCGGCTTCCACCAGCCGATCTCGCCGGCCCTCATTCTCTTTCCTTCTCTCACATATACCTATACATACATACATATATATACACAAAGGGGTTCATCCCCCACCCCCTTCAATTATCATGGAGGCCCATCCCCCACGAGCCGCCTACGTGGCGCCTACGTGGAGGCTCATCCCCGTGGGGATGGGCCAAACCATACCCTTTAGTCTAATGACATTGCCTCAAAATTCAACACATGGTCCCAAAAAACGAAAAAATAGTTCGACCGAAATCAATCTTGCGACTTTGCGTCAACCAATTTGGCATTTAAGAAGATAAAAAAATCACATCAAAAATAGTACGACGATTCTAAGGTATCTCGGTTCGATTTCTGTTCTCTCAATTATTTTCTGCGGTACCTGTTGATGATGGGAGACCAAGTGAATAGCTGGAGATCGCTAGTTCGATCCTTGAATTGAGCGGCTTTTACCTCACCACACTGTCGTGCATTCGAGCGAGTGTTCACGGGCTTCGGCCCTAGGTAAGGGTTTTCCCTGGTTCGAAGGCTAGTGTATCTCGATGTGTTGAATTTTACCACTAGCCCATTTGAAGTATTTATTAGCCGTTCAAAAAATATAAAAATAAAAACAAAAATAAATAAAAAAATAAAAATAATAATAATAATAAGGATTCGTTGGTCGTTTAAAAAGAACTATAAAGTTAAAATAAATAAATAATAATAATAATAATAATAATGCTTGCCGTGTTTTATACTTTTATAAGATTTATATTAAGCATTTACAAACCATAAAATATTATCATTATAAAAAATTCTTTCTTTTGTAGAAAATAAGGATTCGTTATCTGTTAAAAAAAAGTTAAAATAAATAATAATAATAATAATAATAATAATAAGGCTTGCCGTGTTTTATACTTTTATAAGATTTCTATTAAGCTTTTACAAACCATAATATTTTATCATTATAAAAATTCTTTATTTTGTAGAATTTTGTTAGCGTTTTCAGAGGTTACTCAGGTATTTAAATTTAGGCTCATTCTATTCCCACCCCCCCCTAATTCCTTATTACACCCCCTATCAAAAATGTCACATCCATCAATCATTTGGTTTTTGTTTTTAGCCTGTTTTGTCTTTTTGTTGTCTTTTTTTTATTCTTTTATTTAATTATTAGTTATTTAGTATTTGTTTATTATTTAATTAGTTATTATTATTATTATTATTATTATTATTATTATTATTACTATATTTATTATTAGTAGTAGTAGTAATGATATATTATTTATTATTAGTTTTTATTGTTATAATTTATCAAATTATATTTATAGCTGTAACAAAAGCTATATAAAAATAAGTACTTTTTTACAAAATTATTATCATTTAATAATTTACATACCGAGGTTTAATCTATACACCCCTCAAATGTAGCAGGTTGTGCTATCCAAGACTTATACATATTTTGACGTGATTCAAATATATTCTCCCAGCCAGCTGCATCATTTTCTCTCATTAATTTCCATAGGTTGTTTGTGCTGGCAATTGGATACTCTCCTTGCAATTCTACCATTATAAAATGGTTACCATTCACGTGTGCAATTGTAATTATTTTTTTTTCTGGAAACTCGTGAGGGCCTCTCCAAAGCGAAAAACAAGTAGAACTGTTTCTTTTTTCTTGAGATAAAAAATGAACGATCACATTAAACTTGTTCGCAATTATATGATCCATTTTTAAAAGAGATTGAAATGAAATTGAACAGCCCTAAACAATAATTTGAGGCAGCATGTAGCACCAATTATATGATCCCTTTTACACGTTTTTTTTTTCAATTTTAATTTACACGTTTTTTTTTTTCAATTTTAATAATAATAATTCATTACTAATAGTAAATAATAATAATAATAATAATAATAATAGGAAGCCGCTAGAATGAGAACCACCACGAGTTATGAGAACCGCGAGAACCACGTGCCACGGAGGGGCGTTGACCACGATTTTTTTTTACAACTAGATCCGTATATTTTAACAACATTCGTAAAAAAAAAAAATTCAAACGGCGCGCCCGAGGGGGTAGTTTTTTACACCCAAAGTTTGTTGTTTTTATTATTTTTTTGTTTTTTCTTTTTTTTTTTTACAAACTTTGGGTGTAAAAAACTACCCCCTCGGGCGCGCCGTTTGAATTTTTTTTTTACGAATGTTGTTAAAATATACGGATCTAGTTGTAAAAAAAAATCGTGGTCAACGCCCCTCCGTGGCACGTGGTTCTCGCGGTTCTCATAACTCGTGGTGGTTCTCATTCTAGCGGTCCCCTAATAATAATAATAACAAAAAAACACTAAAATATACTAAAAAGACAACAAAAAGACAAAAAAAACTAAAAACAAAAAGCAAATGATTGATTGATGGATGTGATGTTTTTGTAGGGGGGTGTAATCAGGAATTAGGGGGGTGGGAATAGTATCACCCTAAATTTACCCTTAAAAGAGTACTCAAATGCTTAAATAATTTTTAAATCATCACGATATATCGTATCACCCACCATCATGTACTATCGCCCATCTATATTTCCGTGGATACATTTTTTTTATGGGCAAACCGCTAGGTTTTATGTGGGTAATGACTGTATTGGGTCGTCCACGGGGGTCCAGCAGGGGGATCCTTTGGGGCCTCTATTGTTCGCCCTTGTCTTGCACCCCCTCACACAACGTATACGAGACAGTTGCACCCTCCCCTTCCACACGTGGTATTTGGATGATGGTACTATTATGGGAAAAACATCTGAGGTAGCAAAGGCTCTGGCTATCATTCAATCTGAGAGGCAACCTTTGGGGCTCCGGCTTAATATAAAAAAAAACAGAGGTATATTGGTCGTCTTGCAATGGAGAAAAATTGGAGGCTAGTTTATTCCCGAAGGAGATTGGAAGACCAACGGGGGGCGTGAGACTCCTTGGGGGAGCTGTGAGCCGGGACCCCAGTTTCATTAGTGCTTTGGCTGCGCGGCGAGCTTCCCGGGCAGTGGACCTTATGAGTAGCCTTTCGCAACTCCGAGACCCGCAAAGTGAGCTTCTCCTGCTGCGCTCTTGCATGGGTGTCGCCAAGCTCCTTTTTGGTCTACGAACTTGTCAACCTGTGTTTGTAAAGGAGGCGATATCCTTATTTGATAAAGGGCTACGGGGGGCTATAGAGGACATTGTGGTGTGTGGGGGTCCGTTTTTTTGGGGATTTTCAGTGGCGGGTTGCTTCTCTGCCCTGTAAGATGGGGGGCTGGGGCTTCTATCGGCCATTGATGTCTCCATTTACAGTTTTGTTGCCTCGCGAGCTCAATCGTGGGGGCTGCAAGATCACATCTTGCGCGAGAGTGGGGTTGTTGGAATGGATGGGGATTATGACATGGCTCTGGGGGAGTTTCATAGACACCTCCCGGATTTGGATATTGGCGGTTTCGCTAACAGGGACACCGCCCCACCGAAGACCCAGAAGACTTTGGCGAGTGCTCTGTTTTATCGTATCGCTCAGAATATTGGATCAGATTTCTGTACGACCCCTCGTCAGAACGCCGTCCTAGAATGCTTGCGGGGCCCCCATGCCCAAGATTTTCTATCGGTCATCCCCATCGAGGGCTTAGGCCAAAAGATGTCAGCCGTTGAATATCGTGTTATCTTAAAATATCGGCTCATGATTCCTATGTTCCCTGATGATGAGCAATGCCCGATTTGCCGGAAAGCTTGCTTAGACCAATTTGGGGAGCATGCTCTGCACTGTAAAGAACTGCCAGGTTTTAAGTATAGGCACGACTGGGTGCGGGATGTCTTGGGGGACATCCTCAAACGGGCGGGGATCTCGGTGAAGAAAGAAGCCCCCGTAAACTTTTTGACAGATCCGATGGAAGGAAGATCCACATTGCGCCCCGCGGACGTTTTAGTTTTCGGGTGGGATACAGGTAAACACGCTTGTGTTGATCTTACCGGGGTTTCCCCCCTTGTAGGCTTTCGGGATACAGGTTTTGTCCCTGGTCAGGCGATTGCAAAGGCGGCAGCGAAGAAAATGGACAAACATGCAAAAGCCTACGAGGATAATCAACATACCTTTATCCCTTTTGCCTTTGATACCTTTGGCTCCCTAGCCCCAGAAGCCATCAGATTTCTTGAACGGGTCCAACGGGTTGTTCACAGCAACATTTCGTCTCCTAGAGATCGGGGTTTCGTTTTTACTAGATTAGGTTTCGCTATTCAAAAGGGGGTAGCGGCTGTCACGGCCCCCGACCCGGTTTGACCCGTTTCAGGAGCCGCGGGACAGAAATTCCGTGGTATTTATTTAATTGAGTTTAACAGCGGAAGTTTATCATCAGGATCGTTGTAAAGCTAAAATTTTCCCGATTATTTTATTTCACAACTCGGGATAAAATCCTGTTAATTTACAATATTATGATTTCACGAAGAAATCTTTATTTAACAAAACATATTTCTTTATTTTTACAATGAGCCACTTTCTTAAGCTTGCAGTGCTCCGTAGCACCTTTCCTGAATCACAACAGATCACCTGAAACATGTTTGAAAAATGTTTTGTCAGCGGGAAATACTGAGTGAATCATTCTATTTATTAAAACAATCTGTTTGTTATAATTTACAGTATTAAGAGCGATTACAATATTTCTGATATCAAACCAACTACCCACGGTATTTGTCACTCGACCGGATCTGTGACTATGGTCATATCCCCCATTGGTTGCCCCAATGGTGACGATTATCAAGTAATGTATACAAAACCCCACATACCAGCTGTAACTTGGTGATTACAAAGACTTAATCCCCGTAATTATAACTTTGAAAATAAACATGCTTTTGTAAATAAATTTGATAAAAAGAGAATGACTCACATTGCAGATTTAATACGGATAGAGTGTACTCTACAGATTAGTCTTGTTAACCTAATTTAAATAACAATGCACACAAAACTGGGTTAGTAATCAATACAGCATTTACGATAACTCACGAAATCAACCCTCACAACGAATGACAAAGTGCTATGCTTAAACATCTATCGAATTAACGATTAATGACAAAGCATCACCCGAATGTGGGCAGCACTTAAACATCCATTGAGTACATTGATCGATCGAAAAATGAATCGTAGCAGCGATCGAGTTATTACCCTGTTTTGTGGCAGCACCTCGTGATCAGTGTGTGTATTTTGTAGTATTTCTACTATAACTCGAAGCACAAATTGAATTTCTACGTCGAACTAACGCAGAATGTCAAGTCCCAAACTGTTCTATTTATAACTGAAAAACAGCCCCCCTCGCGTGGCGCGAGGGGGTGTCGCGTGGCGCGAGAGGAGCCCCCTACCATAGGGTAGCCTCGTGTAATAGTAGCCTTGATGAGTTGGTGGCTCGTTCAATTTCAAATTTGACAACAAACTGTCAAGATAATACCGATTAGGGTTTACCCCCCCTGAGTTTTAGGGGCCCTGATCCTGATTCCGATTGTTCTGAAATTTTTAGGGTATGTTCAGAATCACTTGGGTTTCTCAATTAGGGTTTCCTAATGAACAATTAAAGTAATAATTAAGACTTTTTAATGAGAGTTGTTACATTCTCCCTACCTTAATAAAAATCTCATCCTCGAGATTTACTGGAATAAGTGTGGATACTTTCGCTTCATTTCTGATTCCAGCTCCCAAGTGTATTCAGCTCCTCTTTTTGAATCCCACTTTACTTTAACTAGCACTAGTCGTTTGTGCTTGAGAAACTTCACTTTTCTGTCTTCTATCTGAAGAGGTTTCTCAACAAATTTCAACTTTTCGTTTACCTTGATGTCTTGAAGAGGTACTACCAAAGATTCGTCTGCTAGACATTTCTTGAGATTGGATTCATGAAATACATCATGTACTCCAGCTAATTCTTCTGGTAGTTGTAAACGATAAGCAACTGGTCCTATACGTTGGATACTGGAAATGGTCCTACGTATCTTGGACTTAGCTTTCCTTTCTTACCGAATCTAACAACTCCTTTCCAAGGAGAAACTTTCAACAATACTTTGTCTCCAACTTGGAATTCTAATGGCTTGCATCTATTGTCTGCATAACTCTTCTGGCGATCTCGAGCCGTCTTCAGTCTTTCCTTGATTTGAGTAATCTTGTCTGTTGTCTCTTGTACAATCTCAGGACCGGACAATTGACTTTCTCCTATTTCTGCCCAACATACTGGAGTTCTGCACTTTCTTCCATAAAGTGCCTCGAATGGGGTAGTTTCAATACTTGAATGATAACTATTATTATAAGAGAATTCAATTAATGGTAAGTGATCATCCCAATTTCCACCAAAATCTATCACACATGCTCGGAGCATGTCTTCTAGAGTTTGGATTGTTCTTTCACTTTGTCCGTCTGTTTGTGGATGATATGCCGTGCTTAAGTTTAGTCGAGTTCCCATTGCTTTCTGGAAACTTGTCCAAAAATGAGAAGTGAACCGACTATCCCTATCCGATACAATGGAGAGTGGAACTCCATGTAAAGATACAACTTTATCTACATACAACTTTGCTAATCTGTCCATGCTAAAGGTTTCTTTCATAGGTAGAAAGTGAGCTGATTTGGTTAATCGATCTACAATTACCCAAATCGCATCATTACCTTTTTCTGGTTTTGGGCAACTTAGTAACAAAATCCATTGTTATGAGTTCCCATTTCCATACCGGCATCTCTAATTGTTGTAGTAGACCTGAAGGTTTCTGATGTTCTGCCTTAACTTGTGAACAAGTAAGACACTTTGATATATACCTAGCTATATCCTTTTTCATACCTATCCACCAGAAATTATTTCTTAAATCTTGGTACATCTTATTGTTTCCTGGGTGTATGGTATACCTAGATTTATGAGCTTCCTCTAAGATCTTATTTCTTAATTCTCCCTGTTTCGGTACCCAAATTCTGCTTTTGTGGAATCTCCAAATTCCATCAGCTCCCTTCTCTAATTCTTTTATTCGTCCCTTCATTACTTCAGCAACATCCTCTATTGCTGTTTCTTGAAAATGCTTCAGTTGTTCCATTAAATCTAACTATAGATTTAATCTGAGAGCACGAACTCGTCGTTGTTTCTCATGATACTTACGACTTAAGGCATCTGCAACTACATTTGCCTTTCCTTCGTGATATTGAATATCACAGTCATAATCACTTAGGATTTCCATCCATCTCCTTTGTCTCATATTTAACTCTTTTTGCCCAAAAATATATTTTAAACTTTTGTGGTCCGTATAGACAGTAAATTTACTTCCGTAAAGATAATGTCTCCAAATCTTAAGGGCAAAAATTATGGAACCTAACTCTAAATCATGAGTTGTATAATTTTCTTCTTGCTTTTTCAATTGCCTTGAAGCATATGCAATTACTTTCTTGCGTTGCATCAGCACACATCCTAATCTTAATTTTGAAGCATCACAGTAAATTTCAAAATCTTCAGTCCCTTCCGGTAAAGCTAGGATTGGAGCATTGGTTAATTTCTGCTTCAATATTCTAAAGGCTTCTTCTTGTTTAGGTCCCCATTCAAACTTAATGGCTTTACAGGTTAGCTTAGTTAATGGTATCGCTATCTTGGAAAAATCCTTAATAAACCGTCTATAATATCCAGCTAAACCTATAAAACTTCTAATTTCCATTGCTGTTTTTGGAACCTTCCAATTGGTAATGGCCTCTATCTTAGCAGGATCTACGTGAATACCTTCATGATTCACCATGTGTCCTAAGAATTGCACTTCCTTTAGCCAAAATTCACACTTCGAGAATTTGGCGTACAGCTTTTCTTTTCTTAACAAAGTTAAGAGTGCATGCAAATGCTCACAATGTTCTGTCTGACTTTTGGAATAAATAAGTATATCATCTATGAAGACAATTACAAATTTATCCAAATACGGTTTACAGATCCTATTCATCATGTCCATGAATGCTGCAGGTGCATTCGTTAACCCGAAGGGCATGACTGTAAACTCGTAATGACCATACCTAGTCCTGAAAGCAGTTTTAGGTATGTCTTCTTCTTGTACCTTTAATTGATGATATCCAGAGCGTAAATCTATCTTAGAGAAATATCTAGCTCCCTGAAGTTGATCAAAAAGATCATCAATCCTAGGTAATGGGTATCGATTCTTAATTGTAATTTTATTCAATTCTCTATAATCAATACACATTCTCATTGAACCATCCTTCTTCTTTACAAACAACACTGGAGCTCCCCAAGGAGATGAGCTAGGTTGTATGAATCCTTTACTTAGTAATTCATCTAATTGCTTTTTCAGTTCTAACATTTCAGTAGGAGCTAACCGATAAGGTGCCTTAGCTATCGGTGTAGTTCCAGGAATTAGATGAATCCTAAACTCCACTTCCCTATCAGGTGGTAATCCTGGAAGTTCTTCCGGAAATACATCTGGGTATTCTGAGACTACATGGATTTCCTTAAGTTCTTTGTTCTTAGTATTAATGATTACCGAAATCATATATACTATTCCTTGCTTTTGTTCATAACTAGAAACTTTCATTACTGATATGAACTTCATGGGTTTACGTGGTTTATCTCCTGTAATCGTGATTACTTCTTCAGTAGGTGCCTGAATTTCTACAGAATTCTTATCACAAAGAATTCGAGCATGGTTGGCTATTAACCAATCCATTCCTAACACAACATCAAATTCAGCTAATTTCATAGGTAACATATTTGCAGAAAATTTATGACCTGAAAGTTCTATTTCTACTTTTTGCAAAACCTGATCTATTTTAACTGAATTACCATCTGCAGTTTCGACTTTGAAAATCTGCCTAATGTTGGTTAAAGGTAACTTAAGAGCTTGACAGAATAAAGTATTAATAAAACGTTGGTTTGCACCAGAGTCAAATAATACTTTTGCGTATACGTTGTGAACTAAGAACGTAGCAGCTATCACATCGGGAATGAGTTCTGCTTCTTGAGTGGTTAGCTGGAATGCTCTGACATTTTTCTTAGTAGCTTCGTCGGTCGCCTTGGCTTTGTTGTCTGCTGGTTTGGCCAATTTAGGACATTCTGTTTTGAAATGTCCGACTTCTCCACAATTGTAACAAATTATGGATTTCTTCCTGCAGTTTTCTTCACGATGTCCTATAGTTTTGCAAAAATTGCAAGTTATATCGCATCTTCCATAATGTTTCTTTTTGCATTTCCTGCAGTATGATGGTGTTGGTGATTGCCCTGCTCCTCTTTTCTTGAAGCTGTTATTATTATTACCCGTACGAAATCCTTGGGTAATTTTCTGAGCTAATTCCTTCTTCCTATTTTCTTCTTGAGTGCGTACTAGTTCGTCAGTTAGGGTATTGGCTAGTTCCACTACATCGTCAATAGTGCGAGGTCTCGCAGCTTTAACGATATTGCGGATTTCGCTAATTAATCCCCAAATGTAGCGAGAAATGAGTATCGGCTCTGGCGAAGCCAGTGTTGGTACTACTCTTGCATATTCGAAGAATGTCGAAGTATAACCACGACAGTCCACATTAACCATTCGATGGTTTAGGAACTTATTTGCCATTTGCTCTTTTTCGTACTCGGGACGGAATTTTCTTTCTACAAGACTCTTAAATTCTTCCCAGTTCATGGCATAGGCCACAATCCTTCTTTTAGCTTGTAATACTGTGTTCCACCATTCTAATGCCCCTTCTTTAAAAAGATTAGATGCATACATCACTTGGTCTTCCTCAGCACATTTGCTTATAGCAATTACTGCCTCAGTTTTCTCTAACCAACGTAATGCTGCAATAGCCCCTTCATTACCTGCAAACTCAGTTGGTTTACAGGCAAGGAATTCTTTATAAGTGCAACCAGGTGTTGCAGCTTTCATTTTCTTGAAAATTGGGGTTTGCAGATCATTATTGTTATTAACATGATTTTCGCCTCCATTTATACTATTACTAAAGTTGTCGCCTTGGGTACGTTTACTAGGAATGATTGATTTAGTTTTAACGGGTTTCTGAACGGCAGCAACAATTGCTGGAATAGCATTGGCTATTCCTTGTGCAACAATGTCCTCTATATCTTGTCTATTTAACAATTGTTCTTCCTGAATTTGCTCGGATTGATTTACTTCATTTACTGGTTCATTACCAACGTTTGCCATCTGATAATTAATGTATAAATAATTAATTAGTATAAAAGAAATAATCCAATGTCACAATTAATTGCACATAATCACGAAAACAAATATACAAACAAAAATCTAAAATTTCATTTAGTTTATAGATTATAACATGCCTCTATATACAATCGTTTTATTTATTTTACAAGTACTGATTTTACTATTACTATTACACAACCACAGTTTTACCAACCCACTATCTTTCGTCATTTGTCTTCCTAAAAACGAAGTTCCCTTTCATCATACTTCCAGGCAATTTGTCCCCCTATCTCCCGAATTCTACTTCCCGCATCCATTAATTCTTTGCCAAAATGGCGAAGTTCAGCCAGATTTTCGTTACTCATGGGTGGATTTGGTAATGGTTCTGGATCGAATTGCGGAAGAAAGGAATAAGGACTGTTGACAATGTTTTGGAATTGCCAATCATTAGTCCACCACTCGTCCATTTCTACAGGTTGGGAGTGGACTATTGGTTCTGGGATTGTTGGTTCAAAATTTATAGGGAGTTGATTTTCAATAGGATGAGTAAAAATATTTGTATTGACAGGCTGAATAGTCTCACATCTTGCCAATATAAAATCTATTTCCTCCTGAAAAGTTATTCCCTGGTTTTGTTTGGAGCTTTCTCCAATTTCCATCTGAGTTGGTCTACAACCTTTTCCAACCTCCATTTCTATTTCCTTAGAATACTCATCAAACTGCATCCCCATTTGCCTAGAATCTTCCTTGACTTCAGTCTCCATCTCCTGCTGTTTAGAATTTTCCCTGGTTACAATTTCTTTTCCTTTTTCTAAAGGATTGTTTATTTTAGGAAGTTTAGTAGCTGGCTTTTTCCTACGTATACGACTCCCCCATACGTATTTCCTTCTTTTCTTCGGTTTTGGCTTTTTCAAAGGTGGAGCGTTGAATTCTACAGGTTGTTCCACATCAGGAAAATACCCAGTAAATTCTTTGGATACTTCTATATTTACAGGGTATAGGTTGAGATTCTCTAGGGCTTCTGATATCTCATGCATGCTGTTTAATATGCAAGTAAAATAATTAATCACAACTTCCAAAAATAACCTTCCCATATTATTGCATACCATATAACTTACAAAACAACTTAAATTTAAAACACACTATGTTTTATTGTGAATTTATTTATTTACTGAATGGATTTTCTAACTTGTAGGTGATAGTGTTTGCTAGTCAATTTATTTAGAGATCTGCATTTACTGCTACTGTAGCTAACATATATAAATCTGCCCATTTTTCGTCTAAATTATCTTCCCAGGGTGATTTACTGATTAATTCCTGAGTTTCCTGTTTAACTTTCTTTTCTCTGGCTTTCTTTATTTCCTCTTTACTTTTCCTAATAATCAGACTTCTTTTACTAGGAGAAAGTGGTTCCTCATATTGTGCTTTTCGAACGAATATTCCTTCTTCAGGAGTTTGGGATGAACTACCCTTCTTGTTAGCTGACCTATCTAATTTAAGATAGATGCTGGAAATCTTTTTCTTACCCATACTGTAACTAACAAATAGTCAGTTAATAAAACACATAAGCACATAATAGTAATCAGGAAAAATTAAGTATTTCTAAATACTTAATTAGCTTAACTCAGTGGCTCTGATACCACCTTATTTCTGTCACGGCCCCCGACCCGGTTTGACCCGTTTCAGGAGCCGCGGGACAGAAATCCCGTGGTATTTATTTAATTGAGTTTAACAGCGGAAGTTTATCATCAGGATCGTTGTAAAGCTAAAATTTTCCCGATTATTTTATTTCACAACTCGGGATAAAATCCTGTTAATTTACAATATTATGATTTCACGAAGAAATCTTTATTTAACAAAACATATTTCTTTATTTTTACAATGAGCCACTTTCTTAAGCTTGCAGTGCTCCGTAGCACCTTTCCTGAATCACAACAGATCACCTGAAACATGTTTGAAAAAGGTTTTATCAGCGGGAAATACTGAGTGAATCATTCTATTTATTAAAACAACCTGTTTGTTATAATTTACAGTATTAAGAGTGATTACAATGTTTCTGATATCAAAACAACTACCCACGGTATTTGTCACTAGACCGGATCTGTGACTATGGTCATATCCCCCATTGGCTGCCCCAATGGTGACGATTATCAAGTAATGTATACAAAACCCCACATACCGGCTGTAACTTGGTGATTACAAAGATTTAATCCCCATAATTATAACTTTGAAAATAAACGTGCTTTTGTAAATAAATTTGATAAAAAGAGAATGACTCACATTGCAGATTTAATACGGATAGAGTGTACTCTATAGATTAGTCTTGTTAACCTAATTTAAATAACAATGCACACAAAACTGGGTTAGTAATCAATACAACATTTACGATAACTCACGAGATCAACCCTCACAACGAATGACAAAGTGCTATGCTTAAACATCTATCGAATTAACGATTAATGACAAAGCATCACCCGAATGTGGGCAGCACTTAAACATCCATTGAGTACATTGATCGATCGGAAAATAAATCGTATCAGCGATCGAGTTATTACCCTGTTTTGTGGCAGCACCTCGTGATCAGTGTGTGTATTTTGTAGTATTTCTACTATAACTCGAAGCACAAATTGAATTTCTACGTCGAACTAACGCAGAATGTCAAGTCCCAAACTGTTCTATTTATAACTGAAAAACAGCCCCCCTCGCGTGGCGCGAGGGGGTGTCGTGTGGCGCGAGAGGAACCCCCCTACCATAGGGTAGCCTCGTGTAATAGTAGCCTTGCTGAGTTGGTGGCTCGTTCAATTTCAAATTTGACAACAAACTGTCAAGATAATACCGATTAGGGTTTACCCCCCCCCCCCCTTAGTTTTAGGGGCCCTGGTCCTGATTCCGACTGTTCTGAAATTTTTAGGGTTTGTTCAGAATCACTTGGGTTTCTCAATTAGGGTTTCCTAATGAACAATTAAAGTAATAATTAAGACTTTTTAATGAGAGTTGTTACAGCGGCGCAGCTCGTTGCCCGCTTACCGACTATCTTGATGTAATTTGTTTGACCTTATATATAAACACACAGCAATATAAACTCCAAACCCAAATAAACTCCAAACCCAAATGAAAGAAATTAATAGAAACCTTTTTTTTTTCTTTTGATGTACAACTCTCCAGACATAAGTTAGGGGAGGGATGGTGGTCACTAGTGATAAAATTTCATCACTCACAATATCCAATCATTCACAACCTTTTTCCATCACTCACAACCTTTTTTAGTGGGGGTGGTCATCACTCACCACCACACCCAACAATTTCTCTCCAACCAACAACTACCCTCACAAAATAATATCATCACGGCGTTGAAAAAATCAGGGAATCGAGAAACCGTGATTGTATCACGCCTGAATGTTATGGTGGCGGTGGGAAAAAACTGATTTCCACGCGTTATACTTCGTTTTCATGATATTATCACGCACCGCCCCGGGCGGCCTTACACTACACATTTTTTTTTCATGTATACTTTCTCATTTTTTATTTAACTCCTTAAAACAGAAACGATTACAGACTAATGACAGGTAGACGGACAACAAGCTATGCCGCTACCTCCTTCTGAATAGCAAACACTCCACTCCTAAACACAAAATTATGCTCCTTAACATGCGCGGTGTTACTACTTACCACTAGGGATGAGCTCGGTACCGAATCGGTGCCGGAACCGAAAGTACTGGTACCGAAAATCCCCAAAAGTAGGTACCGGTACCGAATATACCCAGTACGGTACGGTTCGGTACCAGTATTTAAGGGTAAAAACCGGTACCGAAAATGTCAAAAGTCGGTACTGAAAATGTACCTGTTTGGTAAATTCGATACCAGTACCGGTTCGATACCGGTACCGGGTACCATTTGCTCATCCCTACTTACCACCTGCTGAACCCGCTTGAGGAACCTCACAGCGTCAGGGGCGAGAGGGCCAAAGGTATCGAAAGCGACCGGGACAAACACGTGCTGATTCTCGATGCAAGCTTTTTCGTGCTTAGCTACTTTGCCCGCCTCCGCCTTGGTTCTCGCCTGGCCCGCCACAAACCTGTGGTCCTTTAGCCCAATGAGGGGGGAGACACCCAATGTTTTAAAAAGCGGTAAATACCGGTCGGTTATACCGGTATTACCGCTTCCAAATGTAAATCCGGTACGAAACACCCCGGTAAATAAGTGAAACGACATAAGGTTTGTACCGGCGGTATAATCCGGTATACCGGTTTAAAACGTAATACCGGTACCGACCCAGGGTTATTTTAGTTTGGGTTGTTACTTATTTATATTATATATGTTACTTATCTTACGTAATTTTATATATTATGATAATTCGTAACTAAAACTTCTTATTTAATATTGTATGAAACGAAAATAGTTATCCTCTAGTTGATAGTAAATTTCATCTTTTATGTGATCGTGAACTTGATGTATTCAACACTTAAATGACTTAAACATATCGTACACTTTCATTTGAAAGAGCATGTTGGAAAATTGAATGATTTTCGATTATCTTTTGGATTATTTGTTATTATGACTTAACTTTTGAATTATCTTTTAATATGTAATCATGCATTTCTTGATTAACTTTTGAGTTGATATTGTAATTTATGAAATTACAGAGTTAACTAGTTAACCCGGTTGAACCGTTCAGTACAACCTGGTTCAATCGGTTGAACCATTTTTTAGCCTAATCCGGTTTGATTTAAAAACATGTTTTTAAAACATTGGACACACATGTCAAATCGACGCACGCGTTTTTCCCTCATTCCCATCTTTTATGTGATCGTGAACTTGATGTATTCAACACTTAAATGGCTTAAACATATCGTACACTTTCATTTGAAAGAGCATGTTGGAAAATTGAATGATTTTCGATTATCTTTTGGATTATTTGTTATTATGACTTAACTTTTGAATTATCTTTTAATATGTAATCATGCATTTATGGATTAACTTTTGAGTTGATATTGTAATTTATGAAATTACAGAGTTAACTAGTTAACCCGGTTGAACCGTTCAGTACAACCTGGTTCAATCGGTTGAACCATTTTTTAGCCTAATCCGGTTTGATTTAAAAACAGGTTTTTAAAACATTGGACACACATGTCAAATCGACGCACGCGTTTTTCCCTCATTCCCATCCAAAAACAAGAATGTCAGAGGGACGTAAGGTAGATATCCCTTCTAATAGATCGGTCAAGAAGTTTACCGGGGCTTCATTTTTTGCCGAGATCCCTGCCCGCTTAAGGACATCATGAAGCACATCTCGAACTAAATCATGTCGATATTTAAAGCCCGGTGATTCTATAGATTGCATGCTCCCCAAAAGAATCCAAGCAACCCTTCAAGCATACGAGACACGGGTCATCAACCAGGAAAAGGGGTACCATCAGCCGGTACTTGAGGATAGCCCGGTATTCCACAGCCGACATACATTGACCTAAACCTTCGATAAACACTCAAACACGGCTCACTGCCGCGTGGACAAGGCAAACTTTTCTTCAACTATCTTGACGATTTCACGATATAAGGCATTTGCCAGAATTTTATGGGCTTTTAAGGGGGCGGTGTCTTTAATGTAGAAAGCGCCAAGATCAAGATCGGGAAGAGAACTATGCAAAGTGTGCACCGCACCCCTGTAATTAGAGTCCAACAACCCACCACCACATTCACGAAGGATGTGGTCTTGAAGAAACGAAGATTGGATCCTTGAAGCTACAAAAGCGTAGGACGAGGCATCCTTAGCTGAGCAAATGCCAAGACCCCAAAACGGGTCGGGAGGGAAGCTAACCTCATGATTCAAATGATCTAATTACATCTCATGATTCAAATTTACTAAAAGTTGCATTCACCATTTCTTAAAGGTTTACTAATTGTGATGTTTGGTTGTTGTCACCAACTCGCGTTGAAAGTTATGATAAAACTATATAAATAATTATTTTACCATTTATTTGAAGAGAAAACAAAAAACAAATAAGACCATTCAGTGTGGAGGAGGGTAGTCCTCAAAGGATGCTCTGTCACGTAAGCATCTACGTAAGCGGATTGTGAGGATACGCCTGTAGGGGATGGACCTAGGGTGTGAAGGATGGGTCTATATATATATATGTATGTATAGGTGTGTGTATAAAGAAGAAAGAAGTGACCCGTCTTGAGCGTCGAGGGGCTGCCGGTGAAGACGAAGACGGACCTGGGGGCGGTGTGCTGTGGCGACGCCTGCTCTCGCCAGCCCTAGGCCGCTCCCCACACTGAGTAATCTAATGATTTTTTAATCAGTCATTATTAAGGTTGGATATAGTAGGATAATGGAAGAAATGAAGTAATCTGAAGTTATGTAACTAGAGCCGTGTCCATTTATTAGCTGGTGTTACACTTTTGCTTTAATGTGATGCAAAATGTCCAAATTCTATAGGTAGCTTTACACTTGCCACTGACTAATTAATTGTTCAACGACAATTTGCTTTTGTGGGGGACATCATTATACACGAATTTCCTAGTTGAAAAGTAACGAGGCATAATGTGTTGCTTTGTGACCAACACTTTTTAGTTACAAGACATATGTAGGATAAGAAATTAAGAATCATTAAAGTTGATAAGAATCACTAAATAACACTAATTATTGTGAGAACAAAACGAACAACTTTAAATTATTATTTTTTTGTTTTGGAATTTAGGTGTTTTTGTTTCACATAATAGAATGGAATCCGGATGGAATTGCAATGTAGATTCTCTTTCTTATGTTTTTGTTCAATTCCAATTCATTTTTTTTGTTGAAACCAAAAAACAATAAGAAATGAAATCAAGATTCCATTTCATTCCATTTCGTGAAACGAACGCTACCTTAGTGTTCTGCATAGAACATTCCCATGTGTGTATATGCATATTTGTATGTATTATGGCTCGTGATTCAAATGTACCAGTGTACCACTAAGGCATCACCAATATCGATTTGTTATAGGCTTATGGTCATAGTTATTTAATGTTCGATGGCCATGAAAGAAGAAAAACTTAGGGTGGGAAATATACACTTATCCTTATCAAGTGCAACTGCATCCACCAACGCACGGTTATTAGGGTGAGCGGGGCACCAGCGGGGAGTGACCGCGGTGACCCAATTCCCCCAGCGGGAACACCGCCGCCATCCCTGCGGTGACCCAATTCGGGGAGGGTGGTCGGGGGAGTTCACCGAAGAAGGGGAGGGTTGTTGGTGGGGCCAGCCTCATTTTCAACCAATCATTGATTTTCTTTTTCTTTTTTTTTAAATAAAAAAATAAGTCACCTAAGAGGGGAGTGCCGCCATCAAATTGGGGTGTGAGGGGAGTTTAAGAGGGAAGTTGACGTGGCATAACCTGATTGGGTGTGCGTAAGAGAGGGGACTCCCCTCTTAGGGGAGTGCCCCGCTCACCCTTATCTCTAAGCTCTCACATCTCATGTTTGCTTTACACCAATTATTTAAGCAAAAGTTATGTAGTCATATCATAATATTTAAACACCTTTTAGTTCAATTAGTGTAAAAGAACCAAGCATGTAATAATAATGAATGTACACTTTTCTAAAATACGATTTAAAATCATTTCCTTGTCAATTTGTAATTAATTAAAAAAAAAACCCTCCAGACATGCCTAGCTAACCATGACATCATCAATTCATCATCACCAAAACATTAACAAAACAAAATGTAACAAGAAATATAGTGAAAACCAAAACTAAAATTCGATTTAAAATCGCATCCTTGTCAATTTGTAATTAATTTAAGAGTTAAATGTAATTTTAGTCCCTGTGGTTTGGTCTATTTTTCCAGTTTAGTCCAAAGGTTTCATTTTTCGTCTGTGGGTCCAAAAATGTTCACCGTTGCAATTTTATTCCGCTGGGTTAACTTCATCAATTTTTTATGTTAACGAGAATGGCAATTCGGTTATTTTAAATGTAATTCTGTTAACTAGAAGGGCAACTCGGCCATATAAAATGACCAAATTATCTTTCTCGTTAACAGAAATAATGGATGAAGTTAACCCAGTAGACTAAAATGGCAATGGTGAAACCGTTTTGGACCCAGATGCAAAAAATAAAACATTTGGACTAAACTGACAAAATGACCCAAACCTCAGAAACTAAAATGACATTTAACTCTTAATTTAAAAAAACAAAAAAAAAATAGACATGCCTAGGTAACCATGACATCATCAATTCATCATCACCAAAACATTAACAAAACAAAATGTAACAAGAAATATAGTGAATAGTGAAAAATCAAACTGAAAAACATTGTCGTTAATGTATTAACACGGGAGGCCGGGAGCGTGTAGGCATTAGAGGGTAATTGGGGTAATTAAGTTGAGTTTAATGAACTCGAGTTTAAGTTTTACATAACGAGTTTGACTGAATTTATTAGTCTAAACAAACCTATTATTTATATAATTCATAGTTACGTTATTATATTTGAATTTACTTTAATAAATATTACCATACATAAGGTTATGATAAAAAATAACTATTTTTATATATTATGTTAATATACTGGTTATAATTATAGTTACGTATATAATAGTAGTTGAATGATTAATGAATAGGAAACGAACTAAGCTTGATTGAGCTTCAAATCCCAGAGTTAATTTTGAAAGATATAAAGTTTTAAACATGCCTAAATTCGTTCTTAAAGTTAAATGAGCCTAGCTGTTTAATAGAGAACAAAATAAATGGCAGTGGTGTGGAGATAAGTTGATAACAAACGGAGGAGGGAGAATGCTTTGAGAAAAAGTGAAAAGGAAAAAACACGTGAAATATGATGACTAATATTTTATTTGTTTGAATATAATAATAACTAGAATTGAGACCCGCCGCAATGCGGCGGGTAGGGTTGTAAACGAACCGAACGAACACGAACAAGACCTTGTTCGTGTTCGTTCGTTAAGGAAATAAATGTGTTCACGAACAATTCATGAACACTTACCGAACGAGATTTTATGTTCGTGTTCGTTCATTAAGGAAATGAGCGTGTTCGCGAACGGTTCACGAACACAAATAAATTTGGTGAATGCGACGAAGGATAAAGATAGATGGCCTAGAGAGTAGCACTCGAACTTGAATCCATATTGTGGAACGAAGGTCGATTGTCTTCGTAGATGTAAACAATGAGAGATGAAAGGGAAATGATGCATAAACAAGGTAAAAGTGGGTTTCCTAGTTTAATTGTTAGGGAAATAAAATAGATAAAAGTTTAATAATATGAAAAGTACAAATAAAATATAAGAAAGTACAATGATCTTCAATTAAAACACAAACATACGAACATAAACGAACGCAAATCAACGAATGTTCACGAACACGTTCACGAACGCCTTACCGAACATTCACGAACACAATCGAACGAACGAGACCTCTGTTCATGTTCGTTCATTTAACTAATCGAACGAAATTTCTTGTTCATGTTCGTTCGTTTATTAAACGAACGAACATAAACGAACTTCCCGCCGAACGGCTCACGAACTGTTCGCTGAATGTTCGGTTCGTTTACAGCCCTAGCGGCGGGGATTCTTTAGTTATAACTAAGTCGACCTAGAACCCGCACGTTATGTTAAACCTGTCAAACAGGAAAAAAATAGACGATGTAAAAAGTTCACCCATACACACACGTTGCGTCGTGTTAACTCGCAAAATTTAGAACGAAACGTAAAAACGTTAAACCAAAGACGCACGTTGCGATGTGTTAAGTCACAAAATTTAGAACTAAGCATAAAGCGGAAAATTTACGGAAAATGAAAACTATAAAGGATCAAAGTTGAAAGTAAAAAAAATTGTGAGGATAGATTGCAAAAGATAAAAAGTTTTGGGTTAAAAGTAAAAAAAACAAATATTTTGGGTTAAAAGTAATTTATGAAATACTTTTGAGTGAAAAGAAAAAAAAATCAATTTTTTTTTGGAAAACCCCTAAAGCCACGGTTATGACAACCATATGCATAACCATTTTTTCTTTAAAAACCCCCAAAAGCACACCGTGCGTTGCGGCGGGGTGTAAAACTGTGTCAAATAGTACTAATGTCAGATAACCGTGATCGACCACCAACACTGACTCGACCTAGGATCTGCGTGTTGCGATAAACCTGCCAAACATTAAAAAATAGAGGTAAAACGTTGAACCATACATGCACGTTGCGCCGTGTTAACTTGCAAAATTTGAAACAAAACATAAAAAAGTTGAACCACACTCGTACGTTGCGTCGTATTAACTCGAAAAATTTAGAACTATACGTAACGAAACGTAAAAACGTTAAACCAAAGATGAAAATTATAATTGACAACAGTTGTGAAGTTAAATTGCAAATAATGAAAAGTTTTGAGTTAAAGTTAAAAAAACAAATTTTGTAGGGTTAAAATTACAAAAGGTAAAAACCTTTGGGTTAAAACTAAAAAATCAAGTTTTTTTTTTTAAAAAATCCCCAAAACACAAGTTACAAGTGTTTATGCATGAAAAAGTAACTTATTTATATATGGAATAATACCTTATGTTGCATCTTGGTCCTTGTAGGCCTGTAGGTTGAAAAGATCATTTATTATTTTTATTTTTATTAGATGATTATAATTTATGTTATATGAATGATTTAAATTAATATTTGATAGTAGATAGATGTACAAGTAATTATTACATAAATTTATATAGTGCTACTTTAACTTCTAAGCACGTAGATTAAACAAAAAGCTTATACAAATACTTGAGTGTAGATACGAGTGTAAAGTACTAAAAGTGATATAATTTTACCAAACAATTTACTAAGAAAACAAGTAATGACATTAACTAAATCATATTAATAGTATAAAACAATTAGAAATTACACACCTACTAAATAAAGTAATGTATCGAATACTGACTTATATTATTTGACGATTGATATTAATAGTATAGGTTATTATTAGTTTTATCGTAATATAAAACAATTAGAAATTACACACCTACTAATTAATTAATGTATTGAATAATGACTTACATTATTTGACGATTAATAATTGATAAACTAAAAATGAACTAAAAGTTACCGTAACTAAATAATTTTTAATTATTGAATTAAAGTGATTTGTTTGAACCAATGAGTTGGTGGTCCATTGACAAAGACAAAACCTTTAAACACCTTGAGAGAGTAAGGTCCTGGGTTCAAGTCCCATAGACGACAGGAGAAATGTGCCGTTAAAAAAAAGTGATTTGGTTGACGGTTGATAATTGATAAACTAAAAATAACATAACTAAATAATTTTTTATTATTAAAAAAGTAAAGAGTTGTACATGAAAATTAACTTTCAAAACGATTGATAATTGATATATATATATATATATATATAGGTACGGGATCAGGAGAAAGCGTCCTAAAGTGTGAGAACGGATCTTGGCCTAACATGTGGCACGTGGCATAGTGAAGGGCAGAGGTGTTTTTTTTGTTCTTTTATATTCTTTTTTTAAACGCGTCTCACAACACCTCTCCATTTTTTGGCGTTTAACAAATACATGGCGTTTTTATTGTTTTTTTTAGATCAGGAGCATAGTATATATTTTGGCGTTTCTGACGTCCCCAAATTGAATAAAATCATTTAGTAATTATAAGTTATTTTCCTCTATGGCGTTTCCCAAATTCATTAGGCGTTTTTGTAGATTTCAACAGTTCATATAGGTTATCAAGGTAAATTTCTTGGCGTTCATGACGTTTTTAAATTCATTAGAAATTTAAAAGAGTACAGCTACGACGAAATCAAACAAAAACTAATAGTCTTCTGTGGATGGTATTACATTTGAGATGTAACCATCGCTTTGTTCATTACTCTCATCAGACTCATCATCATCTTGTTCATTGGCGTATAACGCCATAATCTCGTCTCATCTTTTTTCCACCCTATACTTGAATGTATTCACAAAGCTGGATCCAACATTGTTCGAATGTGCTAAATCACAAAGTTGTTCGATAAGATGTAGTCTATTTGTGTTCAGCACTTCGTTCTTTATCAATGAATAATCCCTCCCGATTTGAAAGCTCACCCTCACCGTTCTTGCTTGTTCATCCAGAATCCAATTGGTAAGTTTTGATATACCAGTATCTTCAACATCATCATCATCATCATCATTTTCCGGAAATTTTCTTTTTAATCTTCTTATTACCGTTCGATTCCTCTCATAATCGTAGGCCATTGGGGCCCCTAGGGCTAGAATATCCCTCTGAACGGATTCATCCATACTAAGTATGACCTTAATTGTTTTGACTTTCACCCTTCTTCTGTCAGAAAACTTTATGACGAAACGTCACTCTAAGCTCTCAAACCTCCATGCAACAACCTGTGCCATTTTTTTTTAAATTGTATGGCGTTTTAAACAATGTGTGGCGTTTTTAGTGAATGTGTGGAGTGTGAAGCTTTTTTGTTTAGCTGTTGTACTTATATAATGAGTTTTTTTTTGGGCACCAGGTAGATATTTGTTTTTTGCGGTAAAAAACATCAGTAATTTTTTTATGTGTATTTTTTGTATAAATTATTGTGCCATGTAGGATGCAGGCCTATAATGTGAGAGACAATTATGGCGTTTTGAAAAGATAAATAAATTCAATTCCCATATAGTGGCTTTTAATATAATAAAGGTTTAGCAATAATGTTTCAGTCTCTTCATTTTACTGTTTGCAGTTACTGTTTTGTTCAGTTTCATCTGTTAAGGCTGTAATACTTCCCAACTTTTCAGGGTTTGGCGTTTTGTTTTTTATCGCGTTTTGATAAATATGACACGTTGTTTTAATGGCGTTTAGTCAATTAGTGTTGTTTTTAATAACATATTGGTGTTTGTAGTTTTTGGCGTTTTACAATCAATTTTTTTATAAGTAGAGAATTAGATAATAAACAATAGAGAATTAGATAACAAACAATAGAAAAAAAAATTAAAAATGTTAATTTAATTTCTCATCCAAATCTTCACTGTCATCAGCCTCTTCTTCTTGAATTTCTTTTGGCGTTTTGAACCTTTTTGAATACCTTAGCTAGATGCCAATTTTCTTACATAACGTCCATATTTAGAAGAAGCTTATTTAGTGGCATCCTGTATTTTGGTTTGGTATATTCTTGTTTGGTGACATGTTGAAGATCAATGCCTGCTCGAGTGTTATTATAATAATGAAGTCCAAAATAGCACTTTTACACTGGTATTGATCCCTTCATGCCATCAATACATACATTAAGAAAAAGCTTACATGATGACATATCAGTGTCATTAGTCTCTTTTTCTTGAATATTTGTCCATCTCATTCAGCAAAAGCTTATAGAGATACCCACATCAGAGAAGAATCCATTCAGTGAAACTTCATTCAGAACAATACTCAATATAAAAGAAACGAGGTTTGTCATCTGTGGTTTTTTTAACTATTTTTTGGCGTTTTAAAGTGAGTGGTTTCTAGTAAACATGGCGTTCTTCTTGGGTGTGATCAATTGATTGTGTAGAGACGTCTCTCTTATAGGATGTTTTGGCGCGTAGTTTAGGCGGGATTTTACTATAATAAATGATATTAATAAAGTAACCGTTTTTTCAGTTACTGTTTGTATTTTACTATTTTTGTTCAGCTTTTATGAGTTTTTAGGGTGAGAGACGTCCCATCTTCCAAGTTTGGCGTTTTTTAATGGCGTTACGTAGTTTTTGGCGTTTTGTATTTTTAATGTGGTGTAGATAAAGATGACACTTTGTTCGATTCTCTTGTACCTTGTTTTATACCTTTTTTTTAGTTTTTAATAATACTTCTCCAAAGTAATTTTATTATAGTTTGGGAGTTTTGGGCATTTTATGGCATGATGGCGTTTCACAAGCATTTTGTCTGTGTAGCATTTTATTATTATTATTATTTTGTTCTTAGCTGAAAAATACATAAAAAACAACTGTAAAGGAAAATTAAAAAAAAATAGAAACAATTCATATTCCAAATCTTCACTGTCACAAGTCTCTTTCTTCTATGCTTCATTTTGTTTTTTTGTTGTTGAAGTAACTTTTTTGTGGCAGTTTGGAAGCACAAAATGACGTGAGTTTTTTGTTTGAAGTTCATCTTTATCTTCATATTTATCTTTAACCCACTCATCAGTGTCATCCGTCTCTTCATGCCATTCAAATATTCATCAAGAACAGAGCACAAAAAAAGACATAAGTGTAAGGACTTGCAAAAATGTCCCAAAACGACCCATAAGTGAAAACCCGGACCCCTGAAACCCTAATGTGCATGAAAAATCAAGAAATCAAGAAATTTGAGTTTCAGGCGGGCCACGTAAAACACAAGAGGTGTTTACGCGGGCCGCGTCAACTCAAGTTTGACCGGATAAGCGTCCCAGGCCAAGTGTCGCACATGTGGCAGACCTAGGTGTACACGCTAGCCCTAGTCTACGAATAGGTGACCCTCGCGGGCCGCGTAAGGTATAAGTGTGTTTTACGCAGGCCGCGTAAAACTCGAAAAATTTCTATAAGTAGCCTGGACCTGGGACCTGCTCCTGTGTTCGAAAAATCAGTTTCAAAAACGAAGTTTGCTGCTTCAAATCGTGATTTCAATTAAGAGAGACGCTGCTACGATACAGGATATTAACTCGATCGCTACTACGATTCAATGTCCGATCGATTGAAACTAGCCGATGGATGTTTAAGTGCTGCCCAAATTAGGGCTATACTTTGTTATTCGTCGTGAATTCGATGGATGTTTAAGTATTGCACTTTGTCATTCATTGTGAGGGTTTTAATCTCGTGAGTTATCGTAAATGTTGTATTAGTTACTGACCTAGTTCGTATGCATTGTCATTTAATTTAGGTTACAAGGCTAATCAGTAGGCTAAACTCTGCCCGTTTAAATCTGCAGTGTGAGTTATTCTCTTTTTATCAAAAGGCTTTACAAAACCTTAAATGTTTTTCCAGTTATAATTACAGGGATTAAGTCTTTGTAATCTTCAATTACTGCCGGTATGTGGGGTTTTGTATACATTACTTGATACCCGTCACCATTGAACAACAGGTTAGCCAATGGGTGATCTGACCATAGTCATAGATACAGTTGAGTGACAAATACTGATTTGGGGTAATTGGTTGATAGAAACAATGTAATCACCCTTAATACTGTATATTATAACAATGTGTCGTTTTGTGCAAATGAGTGACTCGCCAGTATTTCCCGCTGATAAAACCTTTTTAAAACGTGTTTCAGGTGATCTGGTGTGATCCAGGAAAAAATGTCGTGTAGCACTACAAGCTTGAAGAAGTGGCTAAATAAAAATAAAGAAACATGTTTTTTTTTGTAAAATAGGGGTTTCCAGTGAAATTCCCTTATTGTAAATTACGGGGTTTCTCCCGAATTATGAAATAAAATAATCGGGCATTTTCAAGTTTTAAACGATCCTGTTAATAATTCCGCTGCCAAATTAAATAAATACCACGGGATTTCTGTCCCGCGGCTCCTGGACCGGGTCAAACAGGGCCGGGGGCCGTGACAGAAAAAGGTGGTATCAGAGCCACTAATTTAAGCCAATTAAGTATTTATAAATACTTAATTTTACTGATTGCCATTCTATGATTCTGTGAAAATTTAATTTACAAAATTTTAACTTAGCATTTTGTGTGGATTTCTGCATATATGCTAACAGCATAAATGAGTTGTCTGAAGCTCTTCAGAATATCACTATCCATTCTGCTGAAATGGAAGTTTCCGAGGGCTTTTCCGATTACTGGGCCGACATTGATGAACCTATGGAATTCCAAGCCCAACCTCCTGAGAAACCAAAGCCGAAGAAGAGAAGAAGATTCGTGGGCTGGAGGCGTGTGCGCAGGAAGAAACCAGCAACTAAGAAAGTTTCCAAAGCGGAGGACCCAATGGATAAAGGAAAAGGAATAGAGATCGGGGAAAGCTCCAGGCGAGCCGAGGGAATGCCATTGTGGGAAGAGTTGGATCGCAAACTGGCAGACTGTGATACACTTAAGCCTGTTAATGAAAACCTCTTCACTTATCCTGCTGAAACCCAACTCCCAGTTAATTTGAAACCGGCTATCCCAGATCCCATTGTCAACACCCGACCTCTAGGAAAGATGGAAGAATGGTGGACCAATGACTGGCAATTCCAGAATCTCTTAAATAACCCTTATACCTTTTTCCCTCAGTTTGACCCAGAGCCTGCACCAAACCCACCGATGAGCAATGAGAACTTGGCTGAACTCCGCCATTTTGGCGAGGAGCTGGTGGACGCAGGGAATCGTATCCGGGAGGTGGGAGAACAGATCTCCTGGAAGTACGACGAGAGGGAACGTCGCTTCTGAGGTGCCAGCAGATAGTGATGGTGTGGTTGTGGTTGTAAAATAACATAATAATAATAATAATAGTAAAAATATAATCCTGTAAAATAACTTAAAAATAAAACTTTTGTAAGATAACGGGTGTGTACGGACGCATATTATAATATATAAAAATGGAAGTCGAAAAATCGACAATTTTGGCTATACGTGTGATGTGGTTTTTTTTTGCGATTGTTTTTGGTTATGATTTATTTTATAATAATAACTTATATATATTAATTACCAGATGGAACACGCTGATAATGAACCAGTTAATGAGATTAACCAATCTGAGCAAAACAATGAGGATCACTTCCTCAATAGGCAAGATATCGAGAATATCGTTGCCCAAGGAATAGCCAATGCTATTCCAGCAATCCTTGCTGCTGCCCGGAATCCTGTTGAACCTCAACAAATTATTCCTAGCAAACGTACTCATGAAGACAACTTCAGTAATAGCGTAAACGGAGGCGGTAACATTAATAATAATGATAATGATGTACTGCAAGCCCTAATTCTCAAAAGAATGAAAGCTGCAACGCCTGGTTGCACTTACAAGGAATTTCTTGCATGTAAACCTTTTGAGTTCGCAGGCAATGAAGGGGAGACTGCGGCACTGCGTTGGTTAGAGAAAACCGAGGCAGTAATTAAAATAAGTAAATGTGCCGAGGAGGATAAAGTCATGTATGCTTCTCACCTTTTCAAGGAAGAAGCATTAGAATGGTGGAATACGGTGTTGCAAGCCAAAGGAAGCGACATGGCCTATGCCATGAGTTGGGAGGAGTTTAAGCGTCTGGTGGAGAGAAAATTTTGCCCAGAATATGAAAAAGAGCAGATGGCGAACAAATTCCTGAGCCACCGAATGGTGGATGTTGATTATCGAGGCTATACTTCGAAGTTTTTCGAATATGCTCGAATTGTGCCTACTCTGGCTTCGCCAGAACCGGTACTTATTTCTCGCTACATTTGGGGTTTAATTAGCGAGATCCGTGATATTGTCAAAGCTGCGAGACCCCGCACGATCGATGATGCGGTGGAATTAGCCAACACTTTGACTGACGGACTGGTGCGTACGCGAGAAGAAAACAGGAAGAAGGAATTGGCTCAGAAAATTACCCAAGGATTTCGTGTGGGTAATAATAGCAATTTCAAGAAAAGAGGAACTGGGCAATCTTCCACTTCGCCGTTCTGCAGGAACTGCAGAAAGAAACATTTTGGAAAGTGTAACGAAACCTGTAACTTCTGCAAAGCTGTAGGACATCGTGAAGAAGATTGCAGAAAGAAAACAAGGGTCTGCTATAACTGTGGAGAAGCTGGGCATTTCCAACCAGAATGCCCTAAACTGGTTAAGGCAGCTGACAACAAAGCCAAAACTGCAGAAGGAACTACCAAGAAAAACGCAAGAGCCTTCCAGTTGACTACTCAGGAAGCAGAACTAATCCTGACGTGATAGCTGGTACGTTCCTAGTTCACGACGTTTATGCAAAAGTATTATTTGACTCTGGTGCAAACCAAAGTTTTATAAATACTTCATTCTGCCAAGCTCTTAACTTACCCTTAACCAACCTTAGGCAGATTTTTACAGTCGAAACGGCAGATGGGAGTTCTGTTAACATAGATAGGGTTTTACGAGAAGGAAAGATAGAACTCTTACGTCATAAATTTTCTGCAAACTTGTTACCTATGAATTTAGCCGGATTCGATGTTGTATTAGGAATGGATTGGTTAGTAGCCAACCATGCTCGAATTCTTTGTGATAAAAATTCCATAGAAATTCATACACCTACAGGAGAATTAGTGGTGATTACAGGAGATAAGCCACGAAAACCACTGAAATTCATTTCAGTAATGAAGTTGGCCAGTTATTCAAGAAAACAAGAAGTGGTGTATATGATTTCGGTAATCATTAACACGAAAGGTAAGGAACTTAAAGAAATCCCTGTAGTAGCAGAATACCCAGATGTATTCCCAGAAGAGCTACCAGGATTACTGTGACATCCCGAAAATGCGAGTTTATAAATTTGCAATTAGGTTGCAAATAAATTAGTAAAATAAACTAACTAGAAATGACACTAACCAAGTTAGTTGGTCACTTATGAGTAGTTAGAAGTTAAAACAAATAAAGAATGAAAGATGAGGGACTAAAATTGCCTAAATGAAAACTATTTTAAATGAAATAACAAAATTAAACTTTAAACACACTTGCCTGTGTGTTGTGGAGATCGACCAAGAGCAGGGGCGACCCCAAGCTCCATCAAAACCCTAGTTCATCACAAAACTCATAAATTGAGGGCTCAAACCAAGTCAAAATCGAAAATCAAGCATAGATTACTAATCCCCATTGCTAGGGGTTTGTAAGGTATGTAAAATTTAGTGTTAATTTTCTGTTTGAAATTCTCATGAGTTTGGGAAATTCGAAATTTGATGTTGCATGTTTGCTATTTGGATAGAATAGGGATGATATAATGTCTAGGAGTAAAACCTAGACAATAACATGTGAAATCATGGCTAATTCCTGAAAATCTCATGAACACAATGAAGGTGATTCATGGGTTTTGTGGGAAACTAGTAAACACTAGGGTTTAGAATGATTATTCTAGTGTAATATGGGTCATAGAAAGTGATTTCTGAAATGATGATGTTTAATGATATATTAAAGCTTAATTGATGTTAAGTTTAGCTAAATAGCAAGCTATGAACTTGAATATGAATGATATAAAATTCTGCCCGTTAAGTGTTTGTAAAAATGCCCCAAAGAAGGCTCGAAATTGAAATTTAAAGTTTAAACGCATGATTGTGATGATTTGACAAATTATGCGATATATAATTGAAATGGAGTTCTAAACAAATCGTGATTGAACTCTATAGGAAAAGATACCGGAGCGTCGAGTAGACAAGCTGGTGGCGATTTACGTTTGAAGGGTGTGCACTAAAGGTATGTAACTTGACCCGTTACATTAAGCGAATTGTTGTTGAATTATGTATAGTTGCATTATAGGATAGATATTGTGTTGATTGTAGCGGCCATGATCGTTACTTGAAATGATAGGATTAGAGTGACAAGAAAAACCGTTGGTAGTCATCATATTGGAGGATTTTCCACAAGATGAGCCAACGGGTCGAATAATAGTGTAAATTATAGTATTAGTGTTCTAGCTAGTTAGCAATGGCGAAGTAAATCATAAGAGCATTAAACCATGGAATTGGTAAGGTAATGCAAGTGATGTTAAGCCCCAGATGATGGGCATAAGGCGCCATAGGCTTGCTAGTTAAATGGTAGCTAATTGAGTAAAGTTAGAATGGGTCGAATAACACATAAGTGACTTTTATTCGTTCGGCCCGTATAACAAAATTTTGGTATTGAAATTATTGTAGTTACGTTGGTATTGAATTTACAGACGCATAGGAAAAAGAATCACCTAAAACGGACCCACGAGTCAAAAGTTATGATCATTTTAAGTCGAAAATCTGAATTTCCGGAACTGGCAGCAAGTGCAGGATTCAGAACTGAACTTGCTGGAAAACGTACTCCCCCGCGCCACGCGAGGGAGACACAGGGAGCTGGCGCGACACGCGGGGGCACCCGCGCCACGCGACAAATCGAGAGGATTCTGGCGCGACACGCGACAGGATCAATTTTGGAATTTTGTTTTATTTTTCCTGTTTCAATGTCGGGACTCGTTTATATGTATTATATCAACGTCAAAACTAACATTTTTAGTGGTTTTGACCCTAGGTGACAATGGGGATCTTTCGGATGGCGGTCAAGCAAGTTTTGAAGAACGGAACACACTTTAGAAGCTTCCGCGATATCTAAGTTTAATAGTCAATGTTTTTGTTTAATGTAAACAATTTGCTAAACAACTTATGTATGTTTGAATTAGTCGGTAGTTGACTAATGTTTTTGCTACTTATGAACATTATCTATGGAACTTATGTTATACTTTGGACATCTTTTATATAAAAATTGTATGAATTATTATTAAATTCAAGTAGTAATTAGAAGGGTGTTACAAGTTGGTATCAGAGCTTAAGGTTGTCATCAAAGTGTTCGGTTCAAGCTTGGTCGATCGTCCAGTAGGAATTAACTTATTATTTTAATATATTATATTTACGTAAGAAATGAGAAGTGAATTGATGTGCATGGGAAGAGCGTGTTAACACACTCAAACCTGGAAAGTGCACCAAATGTGAACGGTTAAAGCAAGTTGGGAACTTGGCTAAACCGAAACAAATGAAGCAATGTTATAAATGAAATGTTTAACGTTTAATGTAAACATTTCAGTTTCAAGATGTCTGACGGAAACGATAATGAACCGGTGCAGACAAGCACCGAACAAATGAAAGAGATAATTGCCGAAGAAGTAGGGAAGGCAATTGAAGGTAGTCTATCCGGGTTTATAGACAAAATTCAAAGCACGGTGTTGTCACTTATCGAAGAGCGAGTTAAAAGGTTGGAGGATAGTGTCAACCTTATGAAGGAGAAATCGGGAGAACGTAAAGGGTGCTCATACAAAGAATTTATGGCGTGCAAACCGCCAATCTATAACGGGGAAGTTGACCCGATAATTTGCCAAAGGTGGTTGGGCGACATTGAAGGGGTGTTTGAAAGGACCCATTGCGACGAAAGTGATTTTGTTACCTACGGAACGGGTCAGTTGAGAGGACAAGCCAAGGATTGGTGGGATAATAAAAAGAATGAAATAGGGGCCGAAGCGGCAAGGGCCATGACATGGGAAGAGTTTAAGACACCATTTCTTAAACATCATAGTCCCAAGGCAGTCATTAATAAAATCAAGGAAGAGTTCATGCAACTTAGGCACAAGGGTGAGACCATAGACAAGATTACGGCGATGTTTATGGATAAGATGAAGTTTAGTAGTGAATTGGTGACGAATGAAGAACAGAAAATATATTACTACTATAACATGTTGAGTGCTGAATATAGGGAGTTTATGACTCCTTCAAAATACGAGACCCTTACCGAAATCATAAATGTTGCTCGGGAACGGGAAATCGAGTTGAAGAAAAAATGTTGAAAGGGGTGAGCGAAGGGCACATGATGTGAATCCAAGCCCTACAAAGAAAGCCTGAACTGGAGAATCGAGTAAGAAGGTGGATGCTAAAGGTGGGTCGCCAAGTTGTAAAGTGTGCGGGAAAGGACACAAGGGATAATGTCGGTTCAAAGACAAACCATGCCCCATATGTAGTAAGACGGGGCACACGACGTTGCTATGCCCGGGTAAGTCTCGGTTTGCTACAAATGTTATCAACCCAGCCACAAAAAGTCCGAATGCCCGGACTTAGTTGGAAAGAGAGACGTTAAAGAATCTCCAACAGAAGCTCCTAAAGCGAAGGCTAGGTCCTTCCAACTTACCGCGGCTGAAGCAAAAACAGAACCCGATGTGGTCTCAGGTATATTCACAATTAACTCAATTCCAGCACGTGTATTGTTTGATACGGGTGCGAATAAATCCTTCATTTCGCATGGATTTATTCGACGTCCTTCATTAGTATTGACGAAATTATCTGTGCCCTTAGAAGTTGAAATAGGGGACAACAAAAGTTTTATAGTTTGTGATATTTGTCGAGGCTGCAAATTAAGCATCGATGATGAAGAATACCTGATAGATCTAATCCCGATGTCAATGGGGGAATTTCAAGTAGTCGTTGGGATGGATTGGCTATCTCAGCACCACGCGAAGGTCGTTTGTTTTCGTAAGGAGATAAAGCTAGTATCTCCGAGCGGGAAACACGTCACTATCTATGGCGAAAAGGGAGGTAACCCCATAATATGCTCAATGTTGAAAGCTCACAAGCTTATGAAGCAAGGATGCAAGGCATTTATGATATACGCAAATGAGCCCGAGAAAGAATCACTGAGGATTGAAGATGTACCGGTAGTACGGGAATACGAGGATGTGTTTCCGGAGGATTTACCGGGGATACCGCCTGAACGGGAAGTAGAGTTCGGGATCGAATTTGTCACACCCCGATATTTCCACTTATTACCGGTGGGCCCGGTGGGGAGTATTGTGACGTAGTTGATATCGTTATAGTCAAACAACACAATATTTAAATCACAGCGGAAGCAAAAGATAGATTTATTTTAACCGAATAAATTGTAATATTAAGTATCACAAAATATTCCAAACAGATCCACAGGCGCATCAAATAAAAAGAAACATAGTTCAACAGACTGATGCATCTGAGCTTGCGAGACTCTTATTGATGCTAAGGAGAAAGCCAGCCTATTTCGAGTAGTACCTGCACTTAATCTTTTTGGGAAAATACGTCAGTTTACACTGGTAAATACAATTAACTGACTCATTTTAAAAATGATTAAAAAGTTATTTGAATGCACGTGGCACAAACATTTTATAACTTGGGATAATTATTTATATATAAACTTGTAAAAGAATTACATGTTCGTTATGCGTTCAGTAGCCCGGATTGACACTGGGTTAGAGCTTAATAGACACACCACAAGATATAGTCCCGCGGCGGGTTATTCCTGTAACCAGCGGTTATACCTTATTATTTATAAATGCACTAGCGGGTGTACGCCTACACGCGCGTGCTAAGGTCGTGGCCATTTCGTAAAATGATGCCAAGGATATCCGGGACATGGCCATTAACCCCCCAAAGGCTTTAAGCAAACAAAACAATTTAAACGGGTCATTTCAATAAATTAACCAACATACGATTAAAGATTTAATGCCCGACCAAGCGGTATTTTATATACCGTACCCCAAGTCCGTATGGGGAAAATAAGTGAAAAGTATTTACCTTTGCAAGAGGCGTAACGGGTAACCATAAGAGTCATATACAAGTTTCCTAAGTTAATATGCCTTAAATATATTGTGATATCAGTAGGATACCTTCCATTATGCCCAAAGCGAGTTTAATCTCAAATTAAGCCCCGTAGGGGTATTTTGGTCATTTTAAAGATTATAAAAGAGATTAATTATAATTCTGAGACTCGGGTCTGAAATAATCAGTAGAACAACTTATTTTAACAAGTTATATCAGTTGGTGATAAGTCTTATATGACAAAATGGTTTTAAACCTAAACTATGTGTTTAATACGCTTAAAAAGCCGTTTTAAGCGATTTCCAGGTTATACAGGAAATATGAGTTTTCTGATCAGGTTATAAAGTTCAAAATACTTCATTTACTATATAAAATCAGTAGCAATTGAATTGGTGTCAAAATATTATGTAAAACTCATTTTATACACAAAAGGGTATAATCGGCATTTACCGAATCAAGGCCATAACCTTGGGTTATGATCAGGTTAAAAATAATTAAAAATCTTCAAAAATCCCAAAATAGTATGTTACATCAGTGGGTATAAGGTTTGGTGTCAAAAATTGGGTTTAGATAGGCTTTACGCTAATTATGCCGTTTAATTAACAAAAAGCATTCTAATTACGCTATTGAGCATAACTCCTAATCTAGACCTCAAACTGATATGAAATTTTAGGGACATGTTTATAAATCAGTAACAAAGATTATTGTCCTTTCACATTCCCAAAATTCTTGTTTTAAGGTCAAATGGGCATATTGGTCAACATTAGGCATTTAACGGAAACGTGTAAATGAATTGGACAATCAACGAGCTAATCACAGAGGGATATACCAACATGTAACCTGGTCCTAAGGAAGCTCTAAGGCATTTCTAAACCCATCTAAATCGGGTCAGAACTGAAGTCAAAGCAAAAGTCAAAGTTTTGCGACTTTCGGTTCCGAACCGAGCCTAAACAGAAAATTGTCGGATCAAACAAGCTTAGACCAGTTCTTATACTTATTACCAAGTTATATGAGTGATAAAATAGGTTACACACCCTCTACATTGCTAATTATGCGTTAATTCGAAAATTATGTTTCAGATGACTTTTTTATAAACAACTTTGACCCGACAAATGTCTTAGTTAGGACGGGAATCAGAGGGAGCCCTTTTAAGGGTTTAATGCCCACATAATTACCAACTTATAACTACTTTTAATTTGGCTAACCATCACACCATTAGTGATTAATCGATAAGTCAAACCTTAATTACGACGGTTTGACTTTAAGCTAATTAACTAAGTAAAACACGATTAAGGAAGGTCAAGGAAACTTACCAAGGTCCTATGCACGACTAGTGATGCTTAGGGAATGGCCTTGAGCTCCAGATATGATCAGAAGTTGAGTTGGGAATGAATGATCAAATGTTGAAACAATGTGGTCTTTATATAGTGATCTTGATTGATTAAGATCATGCCAAACAACTCTAGGATTGATCCCTGATCAAGTACAAGTGTCCCTAGTGCCTAAGAACTAGTTTGTGTTGCAGATGGTAGTGAAAAATGGCAGTATAAGTCGGTTAACTCGTTTTAACAGGCACCTGTCAACTTTTCTGTTGCTGGGGCTGTCTTACGGACCGTAAGGGTATCCTTTGCGGTCCGTAAGCCTTTACCAGAAGGCAAAAAATTTTAACCTTTCAAGCTTCGAACAGGCAACTTAGGTATTATGAATTTGGGCCTCTATTATCAGTATGGGGCCTCTTTATCATGGCCTGAACACTTAAGACCACTTTACCATGTTCTAAAGTTGCCTTGGATTCTTTTGAAAGGGCCATAAACGAAGGTTTGTCAAACACATTCTCATAGGATCCTATCTTTACAATTTGAATCAATCATTACTAGTATTAACCGGATTTGAATGTATATCAGATGTTTATAACATAGGTTAAGGTTTGGGATTTATACATAGGTCGCTCAGAGGTATTTATTAACATGTCGACGCTTTTAACCCCTCGTGTACGAATTTTATCATAACTTTCTCATATGATAACGAAACTTGGTGAAATTTTTATCATGCTTTCTAGTGAGCATAATTAATCGTTACAAAGCTTCGGGCTTGCAAAAAGGCCACTCAGAGGTATACTTTAAACATGTTGACACATTTAACCCCTGTAGTTTGTAATCTCTCACTTTCTTTCGCAATTAGCTTCGTATGATCCATGATTCATTCGTTTAAGGGTATAAACATCATGTAGGGGTATTGTAAAGTATATTTATCCATTGTTGACATTTTAAACCCTTATATTCACATACTTTCCTTGTTTGTCAACTTTAGTCCTTCTAAGGAAATCCTTTACACGTTTTAAGCCCGTGACACGTGTCGATATAATATTGGACATGAAATTTCGAGGTGTCACATCCTCACCCCTTAAAAGAAATCTCGACCTCGAGATTTACTGAAATAAATGAGGGTATTTCTCTTTCATTGTGGACTCTACCTCCCACGTGTACTCGGGACCTCTACGGGCATCCCATTTCACTTTTACAATCGGTACATGCTTCCTTCGAAGCTTCTTAAACCGTCGATCCTCGATCGACACAGGTTTTTCAGCAAACTTCAAGCTCTCATCGATGTGCACATCTGTATGTGGTATGACTAGCGATTCTGTAGAATCGATTTGTGACCCAAACGAGTCGTTCAGAAGAGATTTTATCTGTTTCAGAGGCGGAAACTAAGAAACAGACATCGAAACAGCTTGCGTATCACTTTAAACACTGATTATATTGATTTACTATCGATTACAATCAGTCTTCACACCGGCAGCACCTCGGTATGGAATTCACAAACTCTTCTCCCTCCCTAGAGGTTTAGCTTGAATGCCTATTTATAGGTGAGGAGGTTTAGCTTGAAACTATCACACGCCACTTTCAATGGAAACCTCTCTTGTAGGTTTAGCTTGAAACTGACACGTGTCACTTTCAAGAGAAACCTCTTCATTCAAGCTAAATTATCTTAAACAAACTCTAACAATTAAGCCCTGTACTAACAATTCTAATACAAGACTCGATACAGGACGAAATCGACAAACGTATGCACTAACAGACTCCCCCTCGGATGTTGACGAGTCTGAAGTATCGAGTCTTCTCATTCTTCAGTCTTTACCGGTCTTCGGGCTCTTTCACAATCTGAGACTCGAACGAAGACGAAATCGACAAACGTATGCACTAACAGATTCATCAGCTAGACATTTCTTCAGATTGCAGATGTGGAATACATTGTGAATACCACTGAGCTCTTCAGGTAAGTTTAACTTATAGGCAACTGATCCGACACATTCGATGATCTCGAATGGTCCTATGTACCTCGGGCTTAGCTTGCCTTTCTTACCAAATCGCATCACTCCCTTCCAGGGTGATACTTTAAGCAACACTTTGTCACTTACCTCGAATTTCAGAGGTTTACGCTTTAAGTCTGCGTAGCTTTTCTGCCTATCTCTGGCAGCTTTCAGGCGGTCACGAATCTGGACAATCTTGTCCGTCGTTTCAAAGACTATTTCAGGTCCTGTCAGTTGGACATCTCCAACTTCTTCCCAACAAACGGACGTTCTGCACTTTCTACCGTACAAGGCCTCGAAAGGCGCAGCCTTACTGCTTGTATGATAGCTGTTGTTATAGGAGAGCTCGACTAATGGCAGGTGGTTATCCCAACTACCACCTTAGTCAATCACACATGCTCGAAGCATGTCTTCCAAAGTTTGGATTGTACGCTCACTCTGCCCGTCCGTCTGAGGATGGTAAGCCGCACTAAAATTTAAGCGCGTGCCCAAAGATTGTTGGAAACTTTTCCAAAAATGTGATGTGTATCTAGTATCTCTGTCAGAGATAATAGACACTGGTACGCCATGCAGAGATACAATCTTATCTACGTACAATTGGGCCAACATGTCGGAGCTATAGGTCTCCTTAATGGGTAGGAAATGTGCTGACTTAGTCAGTCTATCTACTATCACCCATATAGTATCATTTCCTTTCTTTGTCTTTGGCAACTTGGTGATGAAATCCATTGTCACCATTTCCCACTTCCACGTGGGAAGTTCAGGCTGTTGTAGCAAACCTGACGGCTTCTGATGTTCAGCTTTGACTTGCGCACACGTCAAACATTTAGCTACATAGGTAGCTATAGACTTCTTCAAGCCTATCCACCAAAAAATTGCCTTCAGATCCTGGTACATCTTATCAGCTCCAGGATGAACGGAATATTTAGAACCGTGGGCTTCCTGGAGGATAACATCTCGAAGTCCTCCATAAACTGGAACCCATATTCGTCCATTCAACCTCAGAATTCCGTCCTTGCCATAGGATAACTGTTCTTCAGTTACTCCTAGCTTTTCATCAGGATAGTTAGCTTCCAGCACAGCTTCCTTCTGCGCAGCTAACAACCTTTCATTCAAACTATTCTTTATCTCAATGCTCTTGGCATTGATTCTTATAGGCTTCACTCTTTCTTTTCGACTTAAGGCATCGGCGACTACATTCGCCTTGCCAGGATGGTATCTTATCTCACAATTATAATCATTCAAAGTTTCCATCCAACGTCGTTGCCTCATGTTCAGATCCTTTTGGTTAAACAGGTGCTGGAGGCTCTTGTGATCAGAATAGATCACACACTTGATACCATATAAATAGTGCCTCCATAGCTTCAGTGCAAATACAACGGCACCCAACTCCAAGTCATGGGTGGTGTAATTCTTTTCATGCACCTTTAACTGACATGAAGCATAGGCAATAACTTTGCCTTTCTGCATAAGCACACATCCCATCCCGGTGTGTGATGCATCACAATATACCACAAAATCTTCTATTCCATCAGGCAATGTCAACACAGGTGCATTGCTTAGCTTCTGTTTAAGGATATCAAAGGATTCTTGTTGCTTTGGTCCCCAGTCGAACTTAATGTTCTTCCTAGTCAAGGAAGTTAGGGGTGCAGTAATCCTTGAAAATTTTTCAATGAAACGCCTGTAATATCCTGCCAATCCCAAGAAGTTGCGAATCTCTGTGGGCGTTTTCGGCTCTTGCTAATTCATGACAGCTTCAACCTTAGCGGGATCTACCTGGATTCCGTGTTCACTAACCACATGTCCAAGAAATTGGACTTCACGAAGCCAAAATTCACACTTAGAGAATTTGGCGTAGAGCTTTTCTTGATGAAGCAGTTTCAGAATGCAATGGAGGTGCTTCTCATGGTCAGCTTGATTCTTCAAGTAAATGAGAATATCATCGATGAAGACGATGACGAATTTATCCATGTAGGGCTTGCAGACGCGGTTCATGAGATCCATGAATGCCGCTGGTGCATTAGTGAGTCCAAAAGGCATCACTAAGAACTCGTAATGACCATAACGAGTCCTAAATGCAGTCTTATGTACATCTTCATCCTTGACCTTCAGTTGATGATATCCTGACCTTAAGTCGATCTTGGAAAAGTAACTCGCTCCTTGAAGCTGATCGAACAAGTCGTCGATCCTGGGTAATGGATACCGATTCTTAATAGTTACTTTGTTAAGTTCTCGATAATCGATGCACAAACGCATCGACCCATCCTTTTTCTTCACAAACAGGATTGGCGCTCCCCAAGGAGATGAGCTAGGTCTAATAAATCCTTTGCTTAACAAATCATCCAGTTGAGTTCTCAACTCCTTCATCTCCGTTGGTGCCAATCTGTAAGGCACTCTTGCAACAGGTGCTGCTCCAGGAATAATGTCAATCCTGAACTCCACTTGCCTATCTGGGGGTAAACCAGGTAGTTCTTCAGGGAATACTTCTGGATATTCAGAGATAATGGGTATGTCTTCGATCTTAGGCTTTGGTTCATCAATGGTTACTTGCGCCATGTAGATAACACAACCCTTCGTCAAACACCTTGATGCCTTGAGCATGGACACTTGCTCAGGCATTTCGTACTTAGTATCTCCTTGGATTGTCAAAGGCTCGCCATGAGGAGTCCTGACAACCACTTGCTTCTTAGCACAAACGATCTGGGCTTGGTTGTGAGACAACCAATCCATGCCTATTACTATATCGAAACCGGATAATTTCAAAGGAAGTAAAGACAATGGAAAAGAGTGGTTCCTAATGGATATAACACATCCATCTAACATGGTTGACGCTGTTTCTAAGGTACCATCAGCTAATTCCACCTCATATTTCACACTTAAGGTTTTAACAGGTAAATTCAACAACTTACAAAACTTATTATCTATAAATGACTTATCAGCTCCTGAATCGAATATCACTCTTGCATAAACATCGTTTATAAGGAAGGTACCTATGATCACATTATCGTCCTGAATAGCTTCCTTTGCATCCATCTGGAAGACCCTTGCATTGGTCTTCTTCCCATCCTCAGTCTTCCTTGCAAGTTTTGGGCTGTTGGACTTGATATGCCCCTTTTCATTACAGTTATAGCAGGTCGCATCCTTCAACTTTTTGCAATCCAAGGTCTTGTGTTCCTTGGACTTGCATATCCCACATGCAAAAGTCCTTGACTGTGTCTGCGAGTTCGATTCATATCTGCACTTCCCGAAGTGTTGTTTCTTGCAGATCTTACATTTGGGTTTATCACCCGACTGATGACCATCTTTCTTAGATCCCGAACTCTTCTTGTGGTCATTGTTTCCCCTATGTTTCTTATCCGATCGTCGTGAGTTATCATCCTCACGCTTCCTTTTCTCAGCATCAGTGCTTCTCAGCAATCTCTGCCTGACCGCGTCCAGAGTAAGAGATAATGCTATATCAGCTGCAGACCGGAAGGTAGCTGGTCTGGAGGCTTTCACACTGGCCTTAACTTCTGGGGCTAAACCCCCGATGAATCGAGCTATCCTATTGGGTTCCGGTGTCACAAGGTATGGAACCAACCTAGACAGGGTATTGAAACTTGTAAGATAGGCTTGACAATCCAGGTTTTTCATAACCAGTGACAAGAAATCAGCTTCAATCTTCTCAACCTCATGCTGAGGGCAGTAGTTCTCCTTGATCAATGACACAAACTGTTCCCAAGTCATATTGTACAATGGGATTTTCCCTGTAGCTTGGATCAAAGATCTCCACCAAGCTAACGCCTCACCCTTGAATGACTGAGACACGAATTTCACCACATCCTTATTAGCGCAACCACTGATATCCACCACAGTGTCCATCTCATCCAACCATGTCATGCAGTCTATAGCTCCTTTTTCCCCAGTGAAATCCCTGGGTTTGCATGAAACAAAATACTTATAGGAGCAACCCTTATCACGGGGTTCTTGATTCGGAACGATCCTTTGAGATGGAACACTCCTTTGGTTTGATGAGTGATGGGAATTACTGTTGTGAGCAGTGTGAGTTTTAGAGGGTGGTTTAGAGTGTGGTACAGATTGGGTCCTTACATGGGTACCACTAGATTCATGGAACTGTCTATCCAAAGCTCGAGTAATGGCATTCTCCCTTGGGTGACTGTTGATCTCAACTGAGTCAGCCATGTAGTTTGAACTGTTACATAAGATATTGACAATAATTTATTTGGGAGTTTATTATGGAATTGTCTTTTACGGCAATTCATTAACCATGGAAAACATAAACCATATTTGGTTAATTTGTTAATCATATTTATTTAGGATTTTGATTATAATTTATCCTAATTACAAAACAATAACTGTATTATTAGTGGCACAAAAGGCCTAGTCACAGGGATATTTTTAAATCATAAGCCATGATTTCAGAGAATCAAGGCTTTAAGGTTTGAACACAGTTCTTTACCTTTTTCTGATAGGGAGTCGTAGACTACTTCTGTCTTTTGTCTTATATGACAATGGGTATGGCCCGTAGGCACTACATCACTAATGGATGCCTAATATATGATCATCAAGTTAGGTTAGGAATCTTTTGAAGAATCCATTTGTAAGAATGACGTGTGTCATTTTAACGAATCACGTCTGCCAGGAGCGTTAACATGTTTTTAGATGTTAACAGAGATTTGAATCTTTTTAAACAGGTCTTACCATCTTGGCCAAGTCTTATAATGACATGCAGGCTAGGTTATACCTTTAAGATTCTTGTTTAATATTTAAATAGACAGATTTTTATTTAAAAAAAAAGAATGATTTTTTATTTATTTATTTCATGTATATTATATTTATGCATATAATAACGAAATGAAATTTTTAAACTTAACATTCCATTAATCATTTAAAAGGAGTACACATTGCCCTAAACGGGACTTTTAACTGAAACAACTTACCCACGCAGGGGTCAACAGAAAGACATGCCCACGCAGGGGCAGAATACAAAAATTCATACCCACGCAGGGGTTAAACTGATAATACAAGTCCACGCAGGGACTAAAGAAAGACAAGTCCTCGCAGGGACTAAGTACATAGCTAAATGTCCACGCAGGGACTTGATTAAAATAAGGAAATACAACAATACATATAGGGATTCAATGATCCCTCTTCTTCTTTCCTTTTAACAAGCTTGCTAGGCCTTTGAGAAATCCCCGGTTGTTCCTACGTTCTTCTTGAAATTCTCGTTCCACCCTGTTTAGCCTGTGGAGGATTTCCTCCTGTTCCGGTGGGGAAAACCGTGGTGGCTGCGGCTGGGGCTGAATCGGTGGTCGAGCAGGTATTTGATACCCATGAGTTGGGTATCCCACTCCCCAGGGAACTCCATATGGTCCTTCAGGATGAAGGGCGTTGTATTTTTCCGCTACGAGGTATGGGTCGGCTTCAGCATAGTTGTAGTGAGTGTGAGCCGGTTGCTCAAATGGATCGTAAGCTGTTGGACCGGTGTATGTAGGAATCGGGTTTCCAAAACCCAATGGTGGCGGTGATGGTGCAACTGGTGCAGAATTCACTTCTGAAACTGGGTTTGAAGGCCCACCCATTTGTGGGTCTTCATGCAGTGGCGGATAGTGACTGTCACTTGAGTGATGGGGAGTGCTAAAGTGAAAATCCCTTTCTTGCACAGACATTCGTGCGCCTGTTCTTCTACGCCTTGGTGGTTCTGGAGGTGCTTGATGAACCTGCGGCGGTGGTGGCGGTGGTGTGACTGCCACAAAACGTGAATCCTCGGAGGGATCCTGCTGCTGTTGTTGCTGTGGGTTATGAGAGGGTGTAAAGTACCACTCATACTGGTTAAACCTCGCTTGATAACTGTCTGGACCACGGTAGGGTGATCCGTGGAAGGATGAACCATCTGAAATCTCGATGGGATGGCTGGGTGTCCCGGTTGCAGGATCGACGGGATCCGTGTCCTCGTCCATGTCCATTGCTTGGTCGCCGGAAAAGCGATCCTCTGGTCCCAATGGGTTAAAACCCACTGGTTCTTGAATATAGTTTGCCGGGTTAAACCGGCCCTGAAAGACAGGAGTGGGGTCGCCAAAGGAATGATGCGAAAGGGATCGCTGCAATGGTATGAAGGAGTGGCGTGCTTCTTCAGGATTGTTTTCTCATTGCGGTCCGAAGGAATGGCGATAAGAAGGCGTCGAGCTAAACGAAGTAGATCGCCTAGCGGGCCCTGAATGGATCCCCCAGTCCCCTTGAGGACCGGTACTCATTGTAGTAGAAGGAGCTCGCCGGCGTGAAGGCCCGACCTCGTGATCGTTGGGGGCGTTGATTGGCCCCTTGCCTCGTCCTCCTCGTCGGAATCTCGATGGCATATTTCCTGTTACAACAAATGAAAGATACAACAAAGAAATATAAAGGACAAGTTAAAATTAAACAATTTGGATTAGTCCTAAGTTCTTTGTCTAGACTCGAAAATTTAGGAATGTGCAATTGTGTAACTGAGATTAAACACAAAAGGCTAGTGTTTACTTTACTCAGTGTTGGCTCTGATACCAACCTGTCACACCCCGATATTTCCACGTATTACCGGTGGGCCCGGTGGGGAGTATCGTGACGTAGTTGATATCGTTATAGTCAAACAACACAATATTTAAATGCACAGCGGAAGCAAAAGATAGATTTATATTAATCGAATAAATTGTAATATTAAGTATCACAAAATATTCCAAATAGATCCACAGGCGGATCAAATAAAAAGAAACATAGTTCAACAGACTGATGCATCCGAGCTTGCGAGACTCTTATTGATGCTAAGGAGAAAGCCAGCCTATTTCGAGTAGTACCTGCACTTAATCTTTTTAGGAAAATACGTCAGTTTACACTGGTAAATACAATTAACTGACTCATTTTAAAAATGATTAAAAAGTTATTTGAATGCACGTGGCACAAACATTTTATAACTTGGGATAATTATTTATATATAAACTTGTAAAAGAATTACATGTTCGTTATGCGTTCAGTAGCCCGGATTGACACCGGGTTAGAGCTTAATAGACACACCACATGATATAGTCCCGCGGCGGGTTATTCCCATAACCAGCGGTTATACCTTATTATTTATAAATGCACTAGCGGGTGTACGCCTACACGCGCGTGCTAAGGTCGTGGCCATTTCGTAAAATGATGCCAAGGATATCCGGGACATGGTCATTAACCCCCGAAAGGCTTTAAGCAAACAAAAAAAAAATAAACAGGTCATTTCAATAAATTAACCAACATACGATTAAAGATTTAATGCCCGACCAAGCGGTATTTTATATACCGTACACCAAGCCCGTATGGGAAAAACAAGTTAAAAGTATTTACCTTTGCAAGTATTAATCCCAAATAGAAATGCGGGTAGCTTTTACCGGTCTCCTATTCTGGAACAAAGGTTTATAATAACCTATTAGATTCCTAACGGGTCTTTAATTAAGCCTAAACTTAGACCGGTTAGTTTTAAAGGAAGATACGGTTCGTACGCATGATTAAGCGAAGACCGGAATAGAATGTGATTTAGACCCGACAAGTTTGAAGACTCGTATAATATGGGTAAACTAAACACATTCTGGATTTTGAGATAAAAACGATAAGGTTTGTCCCGTTTCGGCTAATTTATGCAAACTACTTACATAAACCGAACCAAACGCGCAAGAGGCGTAACGGGTAACCATAAGAGTCATATACAGGTTTCCTAAGTTAATATGCCTTAAATATATTGTGATATCAGTAGGATACCTTCCATTATGCCCAGAACGAGTTTAATCTCAAATTAAGCCCCGTAGGGGTATTTTGGTCATTTTAAAGATTATAAAAGAGATTAATTATAATTCTGAGACTCGGGTCTGAAATAATCAGTAGAATAACTTATTTTACAAGTTATATCAGTTGGTGATAAGTCTTATATGACAAAATGGTTTTAAACCTAAACTATGTGTTTAATAAGCTTAAAAAACCGTATTAAGCGATTTTCGGGTTATACAGGAAATCTGAGTTTTCTGATCAGGTTATAAAGTTCAAAATACTTAATTTATTATATAAAATCAGTAGAAATTGAATTGGTGTCAAAATATTATGTAAAACTCATTTTATACACAAAAAGGGTATAATCGGCATTTACCGAATCAAGGCCATAACCTTGTGTTATGATCAGGTTAAAAATAATTAAAAATCTTCAAAAATCCCAAAATATTATGTTACATCAGTGGGTATAAGGTTTGGTGTCAAAAATTGGGTTTAGATAGGCTTTACGCTAATTATGCCGTTTAATTAACAAAAAGCATTCTAATTACGCTATTGAGCATAACTCCTAATCTAGACCTCAAACTGATATGAAATTTTAGGGACATGTTTATAAATCAGTAACAAAGATTATTTTCCTTTCACATTCCCAAAATTCTCGTTTTAAGGTCAAATGGGCATATTGGTCAACATTAGGCATTTAACGGAAACGTGTAAATGAATCGGACAATCACTGAGCTAATCACAGAGGGATATACCAACATGTAACCTGGTCCTAAGGAAGCTCTAAGGCATTTCTAAACCCATCTAAATCGAGTCAGAACTGAAGTCAAAGCAAAAGTCAAAGTTTTGCGACTTTCGGTTCCGAACCGAGCCTAAACAGAAAATTGTCGGATCAAACAAGCTTAGACCAGTTCTTATACTTATTACCAAGTTATATGAGTGATAAAATAGGTTACACGCCCTCTACATTGCTAATTATGCGTTAATTCGAAAATTATGTTTTTGTTGACTTTTTATAAACAACTTTGACCCGACAAATGTCTTAGTTAGGACGGGAATCAGAGGGTGCCCTTTTAAGGGTTTAATGCCCACATAATTACCAACTTATAACTACTTTTAATTTGGCTAAACATCAGACCATTAGTGATTAATCGATAAGTCAAACCTTAATTACGGCGGTTTGACTTTAAGCTAATTAACTAAGTAAAACACGATTAAGGAAGGTCAAGGAAACTTACCAAGGTCCTATGCACGACTAGTGATGCTTAGGGAATGGCCTTGAGCTCCAGAAATGATCAGAAGTTGAGTTGGGAATGAATGATCAAATGTTGAAACAATGTGGTCTTTATATAGTGATCTTGATTGATCAAGATCATGCCAAACAACTATAGGATTGATCCCTGATCAAGTACAAGTGTCCCTAGTGCCTAAGAACTAGTTTGTGTTGCACATGGTAGTGAAAAATGGCAGTATAAGTCGGTTAACTCGTTTTAACAGGCACCTGTCAACTTTTCTGTTGCTGGGGCTGTCTTACGGACCGTAAGGGTATCCTTTGCGGTCCGTAAGCCTTTACCAGAAGGCAAAAAATTTTAACCTTTCAAGCTTCGAACATGCAACTTAGGTATTACGAATTTGGGCCTCTATTATCAGTATGGGGCCTCTTTATCACGTCTTGAACAGTTAAGATCACTTTACCATGTTCTAAAGTTGCCTTGGATTCTTTTGAAAGGGCTATAAACGAAGGTTTGTCAAACACATTCTCATAGGATCATATCTTTACAATTTGAATCAATCATTACTAGTATTAACCGGATTTGAATGTATATCAGATGTTTATAACACAGGTTAAGGTTTGGGGTTTATACATAGGTCGCTCAGAGGTATTTATTAACATGTCGACGCTTTTAACCCCTCGTATACGAATTTTATCATAACTTTCTCATATGATAACGAAACTTGGTGAAATTTTTATCATGCATTCTAGTGAGCATAATTAATCGTTACAAAGCTTCGGGCTTGCAAAAAGGCCAATCAGAGGTATACTTTAAACATGTTGACACATTTAACCCCTGTAGTTTGTTATCTCTCACTTTCTTTCGCAATTAGCTTTGTATGATCCATGATTCATTCGTTTAAGGGTATAAACATCATGTAGGGGGTATTGTAAAGTATATTTGTCCATTGTTGACATTTTTAAACCCTTATATTCACATACTTTCTTTGTTTGTTAACTTTAGTCCTTCTAAGGAAATCCTTTACACGTTTTAAGCCCGTGACACGTGTCGATATAATATTAGACATGAAATTTCGAGGTGTCACAGAATTGATTCCGGGCGCAAAATCCGTAGCTAAAGCACCGTACCGACTCGCACCGTCAGAATTACAAGAGTTGATGTCCCAGATTCAAGACCTGCTTGACAAAGGATTAATAAGGCCGAGTGTGTCTCCTTGGGGCGCACCGGTACTGTTCGTGAAAAAGAAGACGGAAGCATGCGCATGTGTATCGATTACCGGGAGTTAAACAAACTCACGGTAAAGAATCGATACCCGCTTCCGAGGATAGATGATTTATTCGACCAATTACAAGGCGCGAATTGGTTTTCAAAAATTGACCTTAGATCGGGGTATCACCAACTAAAGGTCAAGGAAGAAGATGTGCTGAAGACGGCTTTCCGCACGCGATACGGACATTATGAATTCCTCGTAATGTCATTTGGGGTGACAAATGCACCCGCGGCTTTCATGGACCTCATGAACCGGGTTTGCAAGCCAATGTTGGATAAATCAGTCATCGTGTTTATCGATGATATTTTGGTATATTTGAAAAGCGAAGCTGAACATGCACACCACTTACAAGAGGTGTTAGAGACACTTAGACGAGAGAAGTTGTATGCAAAATTCTCTAAGTGTGACTTTTGGCTACGAGAGGTGCAATTTCTCAGCCACATCATAAGTGCCGATGGAGTATTGGTAGATCCGTCAAAGATCGTGGCCGTGTCGAAATGGAATTCCCCGAAGAACCCTTCGGAAATTAGAGGTTTCTTAGGGCTTGCGGGGTACTATAGGAGATTCATTCAAGATTTCTCCAAGATTGCGTCGCCACTAACGAAGTTAAACCGGAAGGAAGAAAAGTTCATTTGGGGTGTTGATCAAGAAAGAGCGTTTCAAACGCTAAAAGAGAAGTTAACTCAAGCTCTGGTACTAACATTGTCGGACGGGGTCGAAGACTTGGTGGTTTATTCGGATGCCTCACTATCAGGGCTCAGATGCGTTTTGATACAACGGGGCAAAGTTATAGCTTATGCCTCGAGGCAATTGAAGATACACGAAAAGAAATATCCCACGCACGATCTCGAGTTGGCTGCTGTGGTATTTGCGTTAAAAATATGGAGACACTATTTATATGGGGTAAAGTGCACCATATTCACGGATCACAAGAGCTTAAAATACTTCTTCGATCAGAAGGAGTTAAATATGCGCCAGAGACGATTGTTAGAAACGGTGAAGGACTTCGACTGTGAAATACACTACCACCCCGGAAAGGCAAATGTGGTGGCGGATGCTCTGAGCAGAAAAGCGGACTATATCCCAATACGAGTAAGATCGATGCAGCTTGTGGTGACCTCGGGTATACTTGAACGTATCCGAGAGGCGCAAGTAGAAGCAGTGAAAGAGGAGAACTGGAAGAAAGAAAGAATAATCGGCCAGTTGAAAGATTTGTCGGATGGAAATAACGGGTTGAAGACTCGATCCGAAAGGATATGGGTTCCAAATACTTGTGGGGTGAAGACGCTTCTACTTGATGAAGCTCATAAATCCCGATATTTAATTCATCCGGGTGCGACCAAAATGTACAATGATCTGAAACAAAACTATTGGTGGCCTGGAATGAAGAGAGATGTGGTAAAATACGTAGAGAAGTGCTTGACTTGCTTACAAGTCAAGGCGGAGCATCAGAAACCATATGGAAAACTGCAACCTTTGGAGATCCCGGTTTGGAAATGGGAACACATCACTATGGACCTATTGACCAAGCTACCTAAAACGATTCGGGGATTTGATGCTATATGGGTGATTGTAGATAGACTGACGAAGAGTGCTCATTTTATCCCCATACGCGAGACATATACTTTGGAAAAGATGTCCAAGGTATATACAAACGAAATAGTGGCACGTCACGGAGTACCGGTATCTATTGTGTCAGATAGAGATACCCGGTTTACTTCAAACTTTTGGCGTGATTTTCAATAACAAATGGGAACGAAACTTTTCATTAGCACCGCCTACCATCCCCAGACGGATGGGCAGAGTGAAAGAACAATACAAACGCTAGAAGATATGTTACGGGCATGTATCATCGACTTCGGTGGAAGTTGGGATGTTTATCTACCTTTGGTCAAATTTTCGTATAACAATAGTTACCATTCGAGTATCGGCATGGCACCTTATGAGATGCTATATGGTAGAAAATGCAGAAACCCGGTGTGTTGGGGCGAAGTGGGACCACGCGAATTGGCACATACAGACATAATTCAAGCCACTAATGAGAAAATTGAAGTGGTGCGAGCCCATTTGAAAGCGGGCCAAGATAGACAGAAGTCTTATGCCGACAAAAGACGAAGACCGATTGAATTTCAGATAGGTGATATGGTTATGCTAAAAGTTTCCCCATGGAAGGGCATTATCAGATTCAGAAAAAGGGGGAAACTAAGCCCGAGGTTTATCGGGCCATTTAAAATCATCGAACGGGTTGGCAAGGTGGCTTATCGCCTCGATTTACCGGAAGAGTTGAATGGAATACATGGCACGTTTCACGTGTCGCAATTGCGGAGGTGTCTAGCGGACGAAACAGCTTATATCCATTACGATGATATCGAAGTGGATAATAGCCTGAATTATGCGGTGAGACCAGTGGAGATTTTAGATCGAAAGGTCAAGCAATTACGAAACAAACAAATCGATCAAGTCAAGATCAAGTGGGATCATAGGAAAGGCTCGGAAACTATGTGGGAGTCCGAAGAGGAGATGCGACGTCTCTACCCTACTTTATTTGGTACGTACTTTGGTTTCGGGGAGGAAACCCTTTTAAGGGAGGTGGACTTGTAACATCCCGAAAATGCGAGTTTATAAATTTGCAATTAGGTTGCAAATAAATTAGTAAAATAAACTAACTAGAAATGACACTAACCAAGTTAGTTGGTCATTTATGAGTATTTAGGAGTTAAAACAAATAAAGAATGAAAGATGAGGGACTAAAAGTGCCTAAATGAAAACTATTTTAAATGAAATAACAAAATTAAACTTTAAACACACTTGCCTGTGTGTTGTGGAGATCGACCAAGAGCAGGGGCGACCCCAAGCTCCATCAAAACCCTAGTTCATCACAAAACTCACAAATTGAGGGCTCAAACCAAGTCAAAATCGAAAATCGAGCATAGATTACTAATCCCCATTGCTAGGGGGTTGTAAGGTATGTAAAATTTAGTGTTAATTTTCTGTTTGAAATTCCCATGAGTTTGGGAAATTCGAAATTTGATTTTGCATGTTTGCTATTTGGATAGAATACGGATGATATAATGTCTAGGAGTAAAACCTACACAATAACATGTGAAATCATGGCTAATTCCTGAAAATCTCATGAACACAATGAAGGTGATTCATGGGTTTTGTGGGAAACTAGTAAACACTAGGGTTTAGAATGATTATTCTAGTGTAATATGGGTCATAGAAAGTGATTTCTGAAATGATGATGTTTAATGATATATGAAAGCTTAATTGATGTTAAGTTTAGCTAAATAGCAAGCTATGAACTTGAATATGAATGATATAAAATTCTGCCCGTTAAGTGTTTGTAAAAATGCCCCAAAGAAGGCTCGAAATTGAAATTTAAAGTTTAAACGCATGATTGTGATGATTTGACAAATTATGCGATATATAATTGAAATGGAGTTCTAAACAAATCGTGATTGAACTCTATAGGAAAAGATACCGGAGCGTCGAGTGGACAAGCCGGTGGCGATTTACGTTTGAAGGGCGTGCACTAAAGGTATGTAACTTGACCCGTTACATTAAGCGAATTGTTGTTGAATTATTTATAGTTGCATTGTAGGATAGATATTGTGTTGATTGTAGCGACCATGATCGTTACTTGAAATAATAGGCTTAGAGTGACAAGAAAAACTGTTGGTAGTCATCATATTGGAGGATTTTCCACAAGATGAGCCAACGGGTCGAATAATAGTGTAAATTATAGTATTAGTGTTCTAGCTAGTTAGCAATGGCGAAGTAAATCATAAAAGCATTAAACCATGGAATTGGTAAGGTAATGCAAGTGATGTTAAGCCCCGGATGATGGGCATAAGACGCCATAGGCTTGCTAGTTAAATGGTAGCTAATTGAGTAAAGTTAGAATGGGTCGAATAACACATAAGTGACTTTTATTCGTTCATCCTGTAAACCAAACTTTTGGTATTGAAATTATTGTAGTTACATTGGTAATGAATTTACAGACGTATAGGAAAAAGAATCACCTAAAACGGACCCACGAGTCAAAAGTTATGATGATTTTAGGTCGAAAATCTGAATTTCCGAAACTGGCAGCAAGTGCAGGATTTAGAACTGAACTTGCTGGAAAACGTACTCCCCTACGCCACGCGGGGGAGACACAGGGAGCTGGCGCGACACGCGGGGGCACCCGCGCCACGCGACAAATCGAGAGGATTCTGGCGCGACACGCGACAGGATCAGTTTTGAAATTTTGTTTTATTTTTCCTGTTTCAACGCCGGGACTCGTTTATATGTATTATATCAACGTCAAAACTAACATTTTTAGTGGTTTTGACCCTAGGTGACAATGGGGATCTTTCGGATGGTGGTCAAGCAAGTTTTGAAGAATCGAACACACTTTAGAAGCTTCCGCGATATATAACTTTAATAGTCAATGTTTTTGTTTAATGTAAACAATTTGCTAAACAACTTATGTATGTTTGAATTAGTCGGTAGTTGACTAATGTTTTTGCTACTTATGAACATTATCTATGGAACTTATGTTATACTTTGGACATCTTTTATATAAAAATTGTGTGAATTATTATTAAATTCAAGTAGTAATTAGAAGGGTGTTACAATTACCACCCAATAGGGAAGTAGAATTTAGAATTCATCTAATTCCTGGAACTAGATAGCCAAGGCACCTTATCGGTTAGCACCCACCGAAATGTTAGAACTGAAAAAGTAGTTAGATGAATTATTAAGTAAAGGATTTATACAACCTAGTTCATCCCCGTGGGGAGCTCCAGTATTGTTCATAAAGAAAAAGGATGCTTCGATGCGAATGTGTATCGAATATAGGGAATTAAATAAGGTTACAATTAAGAATCGATACCCATTACCTAGGATTGATGATCTTTTCGGTCAACTCCAGGGAGGTAGATATTTTTCTAAGATCGACTTGCGCTCCGGATATCATCAATTGAAGGTACAAGAAGAAGACATACCTAAAACTGCTTTTAGAACTAGGTATGGTCATTATGAGTTTACAGTCATGCCCTTTGGGTTAAAAAATGCTCCTGCAGCATTTATGAACATGATGAATAGAATCTGTAAACCGTACTTGGATAAATTTGTAATTGTCTTCATCGACGATATACTTATTTATTCCAAAAGTCAGGACGAACATTGTGAACACCTGCATGCACTCTTAACTTTATTAAGAAAGGAAAAGCTTTACGCTAAATTCTCGAAGTGTGAATTTTGGCTACAGGAGGTGAAATTTTTAGGTCACATGGTGAATCATGAAGGTATTCACGTAGATCCCTCCAAGATAGAAGCGATCACCAAATGGAAGGTCCCACAATCAGCTACGGAAGTTAGAAGTTTTCTAGGATTAGCTGGATACTATAGGCTCTTTATTAAGGAGTTTTATAAGATAGCTGTACCATTAACTAAGCTAACCTATAAATCAGTTAAGTTTGAATGGGGACCTAGGCAAGAAGAGGCCTTTAGGATTTTGAAGCAAAAGCTAACAAACGCCCCAATTCTAGCCTTTCCAAAAGGAACAGAGGATTTTGATGTTTACTGTGATGCTTCTAAGTTAGGATTAGGATGTGTGCTAATGCAACGCAAGAAGGTAATTGCGTATGCCTCAAGGCAATTGAAAAAGCACGAGGAAAACTATACGACGCATGACTTAGAATTAGGAGCCATATTTTTTTCCCTTAAGATTTGGAGACATTATCTGTATGGAAGTAAGTTTACTGTCTATACGGATCACAAGAGTTTAAGGTACATATTTGGGCAAAAAGAATTGAACATGAGGCAAAGAAGATGGATGGAAATTCTAAGTGACTACGACAGTGATATTCAATAACACGAAGGAAAAGTAAATGTAGTAGCAGATGCTTTAAGTCGTAAGTATCATGAGAAACAACGACGAGTTCGTGCTCTTAGATTTAGTTTACAATTAGACTTAATAGAACAAGTAAAGAATATTCAGGAAACAACAATCAAGGATGATGCTGAAAGAATGAAAGGAAGAATAAAAGAATTAGAGCAAGGAAGTGATGGAATTTGGAGATTCCATAAGAAAAGGATTTGGGTACCTAAGTAAGGAAATTTAAGAAATAAGATTTTAGAGGAAGCCCATAAATCTAGGTATACCATGCATCCTGGTAACAATAAAATGTACCAGGATTTAAGAAATAACTTCTGGTGGATAGGAATGAAAAAGGACATAACTAGATACGTTTCTAAGTGTCTTACTTGTTCACAAGTTAAGGCAGAACACCAGAAACCCTCAGGTCTACTACAACAATTAAAAATGCCTGTATGGAAATGGGAACTCATAACCATGGACTTTGTTACTAAGTTGCCCAAAACCAGAAAAAGGGAATGACGCGATTTGGGTAATTGTGGATCGATTAACCACATCAGCTCATTTCCTTCCCATGAAAGAAACCTTTAGCATGGAACGGTTAACCAAATTATACGTAGACGAAGTAGTATCCTTACATGGAGTTCCACACTCCATTGTATCGGATAGAGATAGTCGTTTCACTTCATATTTCTGGACAAGTTTCCAAGAAGCCATGGGGACGCGATTAAATTTAAGTACAGCCTACCATCCTCAAATAGACGGACAAAGTGAAAGGATGATCCAAACCCTGGAGGACATGCTTAGGGCATGTGTGATAGATTTTGGTGGAAAATGGGATGACCACCTACCCTTAATCGAATTCTCCTATAACAATAGTTATCATTCAAGCATTGAAGGTGCTCCATTCGAAGCACTGTATGGGCGTAAATGTAGAACTCCAATTTGTTGGGCAGAAATAGGAGAAAGTCAATTATCAGGTCCTGAAATTGTGCAGGAGACCACCGACAAGATCACTCAAATCAAGGAAAGATTGAAAACGGCTCGAGATCGCCAGAAGAGTTATGCTGATAATCGACGCAAGCCACTAGAATTTCAAGTTGGAGACAAGGTACTCTTGAAAGTTTCTCCTTGGAAAGGAGTAGTTCGATTCGGGAAGAAAGGAAAGCTAAGTCCAAGGTACGTAGGACCATTCCCAATAATCCAGCGAATAGGACCAGTTGCCTATCGTTTACAACTACTAGAAGAGCTAGTCCGGGTACATGACGTATTTCATGTATCCAATCTCAATAAATGTCTATCTGACGAATCCTTGGTAGTACCTCTTCAAGACATAGAGGTAAATGAAAAGTTAAAGTTCGTAGAAAAACCGCTTCAAATAGAAGACAGAAAGGTCAAGTTCCTCAAGCACAAGAGATTGGTACTAGTCAAACTCAAGTGGGAGTCAAAAAGAGGACCCGAATACACCTGGGACCTGGAATCGGAAATGAAGCGAAAGTATCCTCACTTATTCCAGTAAATCTCAAGGACGAGATTTTAAATAAGGTGAGGAGGATGTAAGGACTTGCAAAAATGTCTCAAAACGACCCGTAAGTGAAAACCCGGACCCCTGAAACCCTAATGTGCATGAAAAAATCAAGAAATCAAGAAAATTGAGTTTCAGGCCGGCCGCGTAAAACACAAGAGGTGTTTACGCGGGCCGCGTCAACTCAAGTTTGACCGGATAAGCGTCCCAGGCCACGTGTCGCACACGTGGCAGACTTAGGTGTGACACGCTAGCCCTAGTCTACGAATAGGTGACCCTCGCGGACCGCGTAAGGTATAAGTGTGTTTTACGCGGGCCGCGTAAAACTCGAAAAATTTCTATAAGTAGCCTGGACTTGGGACTTGCTTCTGTGTTCGAAAAATCAGTTTCAAAAACGAAGTTTGCTGCTTCAAATCGTGATTTCAATTAAGAGAGATGCTGCTACGATACAGGATATTAACTCGATCGCTACTACGATTCAATGTCCGATCGATTGAAACTATCCGATGGATGTTTAAGTGCTGCCCAAATTAGGGCTATACTTTGTGATTCGTCATGAATTCGATGGATGTTTACGTATTGCATTTTGTCATTCATTGTGAGGGTTTTAATCTCGTGAGTTATCGTAAATGCTGTGTTAGTTACTGACCTAGTTCGTATGCATTGTCATTTAATTTAGGTTACAAGGCTAATCAGCAGGCTAAACTCTGCCCGTTTAAATCTGCAATGTGAGTCATTCTCTTTTTATCAAAATGCTTTACAAAACCTTAAATGTTTTTCCAGTTATAGTTACAGGGATTAAGTCTTTGTAATCTTCAATTACTGCCGGTATGTGGGGTTTTGTATACATTACTTGATACCCGTCACCATTGGACAACGGGTTAGCCAATGGGTGATCTGACCATAGTCACAGATACAGTCGAGTGACAAATACCGATTTGGGGTAATTGGTTGATAGAAACAATGTAATCACCCTTAATACTGTATATTATAACAATGTGTCGTTTTGTGCAAATGAGTGACTCGCCAGTATTTCCCACTGATAAAACCTTTTTAAAACATGTTTCAGGTGATCTGCTGTGATCCAGGAAAAAGTGTCGTGTAGCACTACAAGCTTGAAGAAGTGGCTAAATAAAAATAAAGAAACATGTTTTTTTTTTTGTAAAATAGGGGTTTCCCAGTGAAATTCCCTTATTGTAAATTACGGGGTTTATCCCGAATTATGAAATAAAATAATCGGGCATTTTCAAGTTTTAAACGATCCTGTTAATAATTCCGCTGCCAAATTAAATAAATACCATGAGATTTCTGTCCCGCGGCTCCTGGACCGGGTCAAACCGGGCCGGGGGCCGTGACAATAAGTCTGACATCAACATCTTTTTCTTGAAGATTTGTCCATCTCATGCAGCAAAATGTTATTGAGTTACACCCCTCAGCAAAGAATGCATTATGCGAAACTTCTCGCAAAACAATATTGAATATACAAGAAACAATGTTTGCCATTTTTGGAGTTTTACTGAGAATATAGTGTATCTAAAAGAAACGTCGATTGGAATCTTTGATATTTGGGTTTTTGGCATTTTCTAAGATGATTAGTATATAGTAAAATATGGCGTTTCTGAGTTTGGTGTGTTTGATGTTTGGGTTTTTTGGCGTTTCTAAGATGAATGGTATATAGTAGTAAATATGGCGTTTTGGGGTTCGTTGTGTTTAATGAAGGTCTGAGATGTTGTTTGTATAGGATGTTTTTGGCACGTAGAGGCGTTTTGTTCATGAGTTTGGCGTTTTGAGTAGAAAAGTCTAAAGAGCCTTTTACCCTTAATGAAGCGCGTCCACCTAATAGAATTGGTGTTATTTACAAAAACGCCATCGCGCCAGTCTAGTCCATAGATTGTTTTGATCAGACGATCCATAAATGTTCTCAGTGTTCTCACACTTTTCACCGTTTTCTCAAATCCTGACCGTGTGTATATATATATATATATATATAGGGGAAGGATCCACTAATAAGCAAATTTTGACTAAGTAGCCTAAGAAAGATTCTGATGATGACATGTGGCACTTCATATAAGTAGAAAGTAAGGGCAATTTTGTCCTTATAAATAGGAGTGTGAAAATGACATGTGGCACCCCTTTTGTTTTATAAAAAAAATACAACAAAAAAATATAGTACAAAAGATTTAGCACAAAAAATCCAGTAAAAAAATTAAAGCACAAAAAATGCAGTACAAAAATATATCACAAAAAAAATTGTACAAAAAAATATAGCACGAAAAAATTCTGCAAAAAAAATATAGTACAAAAAATCCAGAACAAAAAATTAAGACAAAAAAATTCAGCACAAAAAATTTAGCACAAAAGTATAGTACAAAAATCCAGCACAAAAAAATGTTATACAACATGGAAATACAACACATTTTTATGGGTTTTTTTAGTTGTCATGTTTTATATAGCAATATGGTACTCAAATTAAAGATATAAAACGCTCGATTTTATGGTGAAATTTTTATGAAAAAATAAACTCGTATAAAAAGTAATGAACGTTTAAAAAATGAGGGTGAAATATGCATGTGCCTTGCATGTGGAAAGAGAAAGTCAATAAATAGGATTTTCTCAAGATACCCTTACACTCCTCTTTTTTTCTACATTTATATCTTAACCATTGATTTGAAAAATGAATGGTTAATATTAATTCTCATCTTACTTAGGCAAAATGAACTTTTTATTTGATCTTACCCTTATATATATATATATATATATATATATATATATATATATATATATATATATATATATATATATGGGGTCAGGATTTAGAGAAAACAGTGGAAAGTGTGAGAACGGTTATGGATCGTCCTATCAAAACAATCTGTGGACTAGATTGGCGTGGTGGCGTTTTCGTAAATAACATTAATTTTATTACATGGACGCGTTTCATTAAGGGTAAAAAATGTGAAACATCATTTCTCACATAAAACGCCGTTGAAATATAAAACGCCAAATAAATACAAAACGTCAATTTAATCACTGCGTAGTTTTTTCTGTGTTTTTATTTAAGCTCTCAGGCTACAAAACGTCACAAAATGTGAAACGCCATAATATATAAACGCTAAGCCTTACATCCGGATAAATGTTAGTTACATTTTTTGTTATAAAAATTATATCCCGCCTAAATAGAAATGTCTCACCACCTTCCGTTTATCACACAAAAAAAACATACAAAAAACACAGTGGTTCCTAAAAAATACAACTCAATGTAAAACGCCAAAAAATACGATGGCAACATCTTTTCTTTGATACTCAGTAATGTTCTGCATGAAGTTTCGCCGAATGATTTGTTAGGCGAGGGGAGTAACATTTTGCTGCATTAGATGGACAAAATTCTAGAAATAGGGACTGATGATATTCAAGAATAGGCTGCAGCAAAGAAGAGACGAGCTAATGGCGTTATACGCCAATCTAAAATTTGATGATGATGAATCTGAAGAAAGTGATGAACAAAGCGATGGGTATATCTCTGATGTAATCCATCTACAGAAGACTATTAGTTTATTTTGATTTCGTATTATTGTAATCTTATAAAATATTAATCTATGGTAATCAATTATTAACAAAAGACCCAGAACGCCAAAAAAATGACCTGGAAAACGCAATAACGCCAAAAAAATTAACTATGTGACACAAAAAGAATTAATTCAACGAGAAGAAATCGGGGAAAAACAGTAAAACGCCAAGTAATTAATGATTCTAGTTAACGCCAAAATTATCTTCCACGCCAAAAATGAAGCAGCATGTCACACACGAAAATCGGGAAAAAAGAAGAATATTGAAAAGACAAAAAAAACCCCTCGGGCCCTGATCATGTCCCGCGCCACGTGTTGGGCCAGGATGCGTTCTCACCGTTCTCACACTTTTGGGCGTTTTCTCCTGATCCCGTACCTATATATATATATATATATATAGGATTAGGATCAAGAGTGAACAACTTCTTGAGAGTGAACTAAGTGAACTAATCTTGGCCCTTGATTATTTTTTAGATTAAAAGGGTAAGATTGACATTACCCAAGTATGTTTAATTAAAATCCCTTAATTTTCTCATCTCTTAACTATCTCTTTCTCTCTCTCTCTCTCTCTCATTTTTAATTATTTCTCCATTATTTCTTCATCCATAGATTTTGTTTTAATTTTAACTTTAATATTGTTTTTCTTTTATTATCCGTCTATATAGATATCATAATACATTGTTTTTAACTTTTTATAATTTTCAATAAACATTAAAAAATTTCTCTGAGATTGAAATTGTAATTATTTTTGGGCATTAATTTTTTTTTGAATATGTGATGAAGTTATTTATTTTTGCATACATGTGATATGTTTCATTTTCATTAATTTCATAATTTTTATATGAATCTACTCGTGTGCATGCCTAATATACTATATGTTGTTAATATACACATATATAACCATTTCTGAATATAATACACAGATGTATAAAAGACTGTACACATGTGTATAAACTAACAGCTGTGTATCATGTATAAACTGATAGATAGCGAGACTATACACATGTGTATAAACTAACAGCTGTGTGTATTGTATAAACTGATACTAGCGAGACTGTACACATGTGTATACACTAACAACTATGTATGTTGTATATACGGAAACTAGCAAGATTTTAGGGATTTTGATTATATTGTTTAATAAATGCAATTTACAAAAGACACAAATACCCTTCTGTCATTTATTTTAAAGGGGAGTTACAACATTATAATTACAATCTTGCCATTGTTTAAAAATCTCTATATGATGTAATCCAATGGCCTAGATTAGTTCACACAGTTCACTCTCAACCTAGTGTTCACTCTAGAACCCTACCCTATATATATATATATATATGCTAAAACTGGGTAAGGTTATTGTAAAAAAGATAGTTTTTGTGAGAAAGGTAGGAAAGAATATAAACCATTAGATCATTGATCTAATGGTTAAGATTAGAATGGCAATATTGTAATTAAAATAGTGTTTTTTAAATACTGATTTGATTTAATAGGGGTAAAATAGGGCATTCATATACTTTCAAAATCAATAACCGTATATATTGTACCTGATTTCTCTCTCCATTGCGATTCTTACGCTCGAAAAAACAGGGTGTTTCTTTCCCACCAAAGATTATAAGCTTAATCAGATACAATGATGTAAGACCCGCATTTTCTTCTTTTCACATTACTTACAAGGGTAATTAAAAGACTTCGAAATGACAACATTAAAACATGCTTTTGACAAAATTTGGGCATGACCCGTTCGTAAAACGGATATACCCCTGTTATAAACATAAGTAAGACAAATAACATTCTACAATTCGTTCGACACGACACTACTAAAAACTTAGACATCACAAGTTAAAATGTATGTCTACTAACAAGTTGTACAAAATAGAATTTTGACCCAAAAACATTAGTGCAACTAGCGGAAGCGCTTGATATGACATATCATGAACATGTGCTCGCTCCAATTTTCCAAGTCGCCTAAATTGAGGATTTACCTACATAAAACAACAAAGCTTTAAAAAGTTAGTCATTATACTTATTTGCTTATAAAACCATCACTTTAGTTCCATTCGAGTATGTACTTTCATTTCTCTCACGCATTTGATTACCCAATTAAATGGGTATGGCATATACTTTCATACAACTAACCCGTTAGTAGATGATGACGACCAAACATAAAATGTTGTATAAAACTAAAACGTCCATAGCATATTCTAACCGCATAAGTTACTTCAACCCGATTATCCTTTCAACATTCAACCGTTTCATTATTATATCAATACTTCGAAAGTCCGACATTCGTAAACCTGTACTTTCAAACATACTCAATAATAACTTGGTTAGCAAACCCGTAATCTCAACATTTTCAAGTACTACATCTTCGTAAAAGGACGTCAATCATTTAAATGCATCTAATTAGCTTACATTCCAAACCCAAGGGCATTATTAGTAATGCTAATTCTCAAATGCCTCCAAATCATGCATTCCCACATACTTGCACACATACATACTTACAATCATACACATCTACATACCTAATATACCTTCAAACATACCTACAATCATGTATTCATACCTACGTGTTCCGTACGCATTCTTGTATACCATTTACATGTATTACATGTCCAACTTCATTACATACATCTATCATACTCTTATATAAATTACATGAGGCTTAGACTTGGGTTTACAACTTATAATTGTCAAGGAAACACTCGAAATCATGTTTGGGAGGCCCATCGAAGTCCACGGATAATATACCGAAGCCTACGATGCATAAATCATATAAATAATATTTTTGACAGAACCTTCACCCGGCCGTGTCAGCTCACCACCCGGCCGTGTCAACTCTGCACTTTTCCTAGCTATTAATTCTTACCGAAACGGACATAACTCTCTCATTTTTCATCCGTTTTGCGTCACGTTTCTTCCTACATGAGTGTAAATTAATATTATACCATGTGAACTTGAAATCCAACATCCGAGTTAAGGAATTTCTTAACTATTATGTGTTCGGCTTGTTATTCATCTACGAACTATTCGACCCGTTAATGCATTTATCAAAATAATCTATTGATTTGACCTCAAATTCATATGAACTTAATAATTAAAACATTATATTACTTAAACAACTAAGAAGTGATTACGGAAATCACTTACCTTGAGCGACCAAATTCAAGCATAGGTTCCATGCTTACTTTTGACCCGTTAGCCTCCGTGCTTGAGTCCGTAGATATGTTATTTATCCCTACATGTCAATACATTAATATCCTTGTTAGCATACAAGACCACACATAACATCAATCACATTAATCTTATGCTCCACATTTGACCTTCATTAGTCAATTTCTAACAAACATAAGGCGTATACTCAAAGTCATATCTTTTCAAGCTTATATAATTTATCATGTCATTACACATTCATACATTGATCTAACTACGCCCCATATGTATTTCAATCAAAATGTATATTTCATGTTAACCTATCGTTTATCACTTCATTATTACATTCTTTACTTTTCCATCCATCATTATACACAATTCATCTAAAATCAACACTTAGGCATTTCATCATACACTTGGTGGGCGTACCGTTAATTAAGCATAGTGTACAAGTATCATTTGCATAACATGACCAATCCATGTCAATATCATCAAGAACATCAATATTCCATAGAATTTCACATAACTTCTCTTCTAATTCAACCCTAACTAACAATTTATCATTATAAACAATCATCATACATTCCCTCATCCAATTTCACACTTTACTACACATATTCATTCTACTCTAAGTGGGTTTTCACTCCCAACATTGAATTAATCGATTTCAAGCATTCATGATGTTCTAGATGATGATCTTAGCTCAATATCATACTAATTTCATATAAACACATGGAATTTCTTGAAACCCTACACATTCAAAATCATCAAACTATCAATTTCTTCTTACCTTAAGCTTTAATAGGCCTAGATGATCAACAAATCATTGACATGCATGAGATTTAGTCACGATTAGGGCTTCAATTGGCTGATTTTGAGTGATTAGAAGGGTTTTCCTTCCCATCCTTGGCTCTGGCGTCGAACACACACACACACACGCCTGATGTGTGTGTGTGTTTTATTCTTGCTTTCATTTAATCCTTCCAACTTTCTAATATGTCACCATTAGTCCCTTAAGTTCATGACACCATCATATTTGGCTTTAATTTCATTCCTTTACTTAATTTGCTAGACATTTAACTAGGTTTACTAACCCCGTTATTATACCTCATTTTGTTAAACATGATAACAAACTAGCAAATTAAATATTCGGTTTTTGGGGTGTTACAAGTCTACCCCCCTTAAATGAGGTTTCGTCCCCGAAACCTTTCTCATTCAACTAGACCAATTCTACTCTTACCCTTATCAGGTTGTTCATACATAATACTTACTACAACCTAAACGCATTCAGGATCTTGGCAACGGTTTTATTCATGCATGAACGTAATTGTACACGTGGTGCCTATGCCTTATTTTAAGTAATTTACGTTCATAATTATAGTTATGTCAGATTCTGCTCCAGAGCTCTTATTAGTGCCTTTTACTTTATAATACTAGCTCTTAACACATATCATCACTAACGTTTCACTCATCGAATTTATTCCATTTGTATACAATCATAAATCGTACAAACCTAAATCTGCGGTTTGTTTCTAACTTCCTACTTAAGCATATTACATTCATATATTTGCTAATCGAAATAAATTGATTTATTTCATACTACTCATACATCATATGCTATCTTTCATATTGTTCACTATGGGTCATCCTAAACATCTCATTACTATCATTATTTCCGATTACCTTTAAGCTCATAGGAGGGGTCGATATATTACCATGGTTACTAGTGTTATTTATGCCATGCGTATCTTTTCTACAATGTCTTGTTCAAATGAACATGGCCAACAAGCCGAGCATCAAAGTTAGCATTCCTTAACGATACTTGTCGTTTTTTACGTTCTATCAGAATTCCCACAGTTATGAGCATTCAGGTTCAATACCACCCGACGATCATTACGAACATTTTGAAGTTCACTTCACATTTTCTTTACGGTTTTGTATATACATATTCTACTTCGACTCATCCCTCTCTAGTCTAGTCATAACCTCTTACTAAAGTTACAACCCTCTTTATACGTACCTGAAGGAAGTAATTTCTATTGATTCGTTACCCATATCTTGCGATGATCATTCCTTTCCGGTTAGTGACATTGCGTGTCCATTCATCAAGCTTACCTATGAGTATAAGGCTTAACAAATCAAAACATTAGCTACCGAGTTCAAATAGCGAGCGCCATCCGACCCGTATTACCCATTTATCCTTTCGACCATTCTTGTATGAAACGCATTTGCATAAATATATTCATATATATATATATATATATATATATATATATATATATATATATATATATAAGTTTAAACATAAACTGAATCATATCACTTAAGGAATATTTGTTTGTTTAGTGCGTAATTACTTATACATTCGGTTATTTTCATTCCTATCATTCTTTTGTCCATTTGCTTTACATTTACTTATATGACTTGTTTGACGCATCCATGGTCAAGCTGTCGACTTCTTCTTATGTAGACTAGTCCTGCCTTTTATATCTTAAATCTGTTTCGCGGATTCGAACACATTATTCATACCTTTCGTACCTTCTATGCTTTGAATCCGTTTCGCGGATTCAAACATTGCATTCACATCTTTCATTCTTTGAATCCGTCTTGCGGATTCAAGCATTGCATTCACATCTTTCATTCTTTGAATCCGTCTTGCGGATTCAAGCATTGCATTCACATCTTTCATTCTTTGAATCTGTCTTGCGGATTCAAACATTGCGTTCACATCTTTCATTATTTGAATCCGCCTTGCGGATTCAAACATTGCGTTCATACATTGTTGATCCGTACTTTCTTACAGATTCAACATTCCTCATTCTTATCACCCACACTTTTCACTTTTACATATTACCCTCAATCCCCCGAGAGTCTTACTACCCATTTCACCCACACGCCTACCTGCTACCTAATTCTATCGGACATACCTGTAACAATTATCACGGTCTCACGAACGTCATACGTTTCTTGTGTACTGGCCAGGTACACATTCCACATACTAGTTTCGTGTCTTCGCGGAATCGCCACCTTATGTCCGAGGAATTAAGTTTCGGTACGGGTAACATTTTCAAAACTTATCTACCATGTCGTTTTTATATTTCGTTTAAAAATTTTCTTTCACTTGCTTAATCATACCATTTCATACGCCCACACGTTAGGTTTACGTACCTGGGGTCAATTCGTCTTATTACTTGCCTTGATGCCGGTCCTAGACCGCGTTCACGGATCATCCCTTCCGCCACTTCTGTGACTTTATTGATAAGTGCTTCTTGACGAGCCGTATCATCATCATCATCATTAACATTTCATGCATCAGCCATCTACACAATGTCATGTATACATTCAATATAGATCATAAGCTTTCGATATATCATAGTTCATTAGTCCGTAGTACTTATTCACACCCTTACGTTTCGATCTTAACTCCATACATTCGTCGTTTATTTCATACCCGTGTATACATTCCATTTAACGTTTAATGGTTTTATACCATAGCCATCATTTACTTACTCCTTACATACTTAATTTACTTTACTATGACCCGACAAACCGTAAATCAGGCCCCCGGGAATATCGTTTAATAAAATTTGGAAAATAAAAAGAAATTTCGTGGGCTGAAATACACAAGCCGTCGGCGACGGTTGACTAACCCGTCGGCGACGGGCTTTCTAAAGTAGCGTCGGCCAAACAACCCCGTAAGCAGGAATTTAAGGCGTCGGCTGGGGGGGGCGTCGGCGACGGGTGTCTGGCCGTCGGCGATGGCCAGCCGTTTGTCAATCCGCTGCAGCTTCGTTTTTTTTAGCGTTTTAACTCTTTCTCGGGTCCGTTTCCAACCGTATGGTCCCTGGAATTCATTATTTCACCACCCATAATTATTACTTCACATCCTTAACTTAACCTTACATCTCAAACTCTTTACACATACTAGCGTTCATCGGAAACTTAATTTATTACCTCATTGGCGATCTTGGAGCGAGCACGCTTTCGATCGAGCCATCGGTTTGAGTTCAAGCATCGCGTAAAAAGCTCGAATCCCTCAAACCTTGGCTCTGATACCAACTTGTAAGACCCACATTTTCTTCTTTTCACATTACTTACAAGGGTAATTAAAAGACTTCGAAATGACAACATTAAAACATGCTTTTGACAAAATTTAGGCATGACCCATTCGTAAAACGGATATACCCCTGTTATAAACATAAGTAAGACAAATAACATTCTACAATTTGTTCGACACGACACTACTAAAAACTTAGACATCACAAGTTAAAATGTATGTCTACTAACAAGTTGTACAAAATAGAATTTTGACCCAAAAACATTAGTGCAACTAGCGGAAGCGCTTGATATGACATATCATGAACATGTGCTCGCTCCAATTTTCCAAGTCGCCTAAATTGAGGATTTACCTACATACAACAACAAAGCTTTAAAAAGTTAGTCATTATACTTATTTGCTTATAAAACCATCACTTTAGTTCCATTCGAGTATGTACTTTCATTTCTCTCACGCATTTGATTACCCAGTTAAATGGGTATGGCATATACTTTGATACAACTAACCCGTTAGTAGATGATGACGACCAAACATAAAATGTTGTATAAAACTAAAACGTCCATAGCATATTCTAACCGCATAAGTTACTTCAACCCGATTATCCTTTCAACATTCAACCGTTTCATTATTATATCAATACTTCGAAAGTCCGACATTCGTAAACCTGCACTTTCAAACATACTCAATAATAACTTGGTTAGCAAACCCGTAATCTCAACATTTTCAAGTACTACATCTTCGTTAAAGGACGTCAATCATTTAAATGCATCTAATTAGCTTACATTCCAAACCCAAGGGCATTATTAGTAATGCTAATTCTCAAATGCCTCCAAATCATGCATTCGCACATACTTGCACACATACATACTTACAATCATACACATCTACATACCTAATATACCTTAAAACATACCTACAATCATGTATTCATACCTACGTGTCCCGTACGCATTCTTGTATACCATTTACATGTATTACATGTCCAACTTCATTACATACATCTATCATACTCTTATATAAATTACATGAGGCTTAGACTTGGGTTTACAACTTATAATTGTCAAGGAAACACTCGAAATCATGTTTGGGAGGCCCATCGAAGTCCACGGATAATATACCGAAGCCTACGATGTATAAATCATATAAATAATATTTTTGACAGAACCTTCACCCGGCCGTGTCAGCTCACCACCCGGCCGTGTCAACTCTGCACTTTTCCTAGCTATTAATTCTTACCGAAACGGACATAACTCTCTCATTTTTCATCCGTTTTGCGTCACGTTTCTTCCTACATGAGTGTAAATTAATATTATACCATGTGAACTTGAAATCCAACATCTGAGTTAAGGAATTTCTTAACTATTATGTGTTCGGCTTGTTATTCATCTACGAACTATTCGACCCGTTAGTGCATTTATCAAAATAATCTATTGATTTGACCTCAACTTCATATGAACTTAATAATTAAAACATTATATTACTTAAACAACTAAGAAGTGATTACGGAAATCACTTACCTTGAGCGACCAAATTCAAGCATAGGTTCCATGCTTACTTTTGACCCGTTAGCCTCCGTGCTTGAGTCTGTAGATATGTTATTTATCCTTACATGTGAATACATTAATATCCTTGTTAGCATACAAGACCACACATAACATCAATCACATTAATCTTATGCTCCACATTTGACCTTCATTAGTCAATTTCTAACAAACATAAGGCGTATACTCAAAGTCATATCTTTTCAAGCTTATATAATTTATCATGTCATTACACATTCATACATTGATCTAACTACGCCCCATATGTATTTCAATCAAAATGTATATTTCATGTTAACCTATCGTTTATCACTTCATTATTACATTCTTTACTTTTCCATCCATCATTATACACAATTCATCTAAAATCATCACTTAGGCATTTCATCATACACTTGGTGGGCGTACCGTTAATTAAGCATAGTGTACAAGTATCATTTGCATAACATGACCAATCCATGTCAATATCATCAAGAACATCAATATTCCATAGAATTTCACATAACTTCTCTTCTAATTCAGCCCTAACTAACAATTTATCATTATAAACAATCATCATACATTCCCTCATCCAATTTCACACTTTACTACACATATTCATTCTACTCTAAGTGGGTTTTCACTCCCAACATTGAATTAATCGATTTCAAGCATTCATGATGTTCTAGATGATGATCTTAGCTCAATATCATACTAATTTGATATAAACACATGGAATTTCTTGAAACCCTACATATTCAAAATCATCAAACTATCAATTTCTTCTTACCTTAAGCTTTAATAGGCCTAGATGATCAACAAATCATTGACATGCATGAGATTTAGTCACGATTAGGGCTTCAATTGGCTGATTTTGAGTGATTAGAAGGGTTTTCCTTCCCTTCCTTGGCTCTGGCGTCGAACACACACACACACACGCCTGATGTGTGTGTGTTTTATTCTTGCTTTCATTTAATCCTTCCAACTTTCTAATATGTCACCATTAGTCCCTTAAGTTCATGACACCATCATATTTGGCTTTAATTTCATTCCTTTACTTAATTTGCTAGACATTTAACTAGGTTTACTAACCCCGTTATTATACCTCATTTTGTTAAACATGATAACAAACTAGCAAATTAAATATTCGGTTTTTGGGGTGTTACAAATGAGCCCTAAAATTGAAATCGTATACAAGCGAAAGAGGCGAAGGTCGTCATCTGAGACAATGGAACGAAGGACGAAGAAGAAGATGGATCATTCTACTGTAAAAGACACTACAAACCGGCGGCTTACACTACCAAAAATCATGAAAACATCCTCTGATTTTAAAAAAGGTTCGTCTGTCTTCTTTGATACTTTTGAAGATTAATGGTGTTTTTTATAGTGTAAGGTAGTTTATGTTAACCAAGACCTAAAAGGGACTGATCGATTGTCGAATGGTGTTATAACTAGGGTTTGAATGAATAAGGGTGTTTTTCCATGGTGTTATGTTGTTCATGTTTAGTTTGATTTTGGTGTTATAACAGTTTAAGGTGTTTAGTTTGGTTTGTTTTGGTATTCGTTCAGGGTTTTTTTTTCAAATGGTGTTATTAACCTCATGTTTAGTTCTATTTGGTGTTTTTTGGTGTTTTTATACATAATATGGTGTTTTATGGTGTTTTTTAACATAATGATATGTATGGTGTTATTTATCATGGTGTTAAAACTAGTGTTTAATTGATTAAGGGTGTTATAATGGTGTTATGTAGTTTATGTTTAGTTTTAGGGTGTTATTTGGTGTTATATCGGTTTAAGGTGTTTAGTTTGGGTAGTTTTGGTATTCGTGCAGGGTGTTTTTTTTAAATGGTGTTATAAACCTGTTTTATAGTTTTATTTGGTGTTTTATGGAGTTTTTAATGGTGCTTTTTAAATGGTGTTATAAACATCTAGAAATATATGGTGTTATTTATCATGATCTGCATTTGAATGGTGTTATTTATCCTGAACTTTCATGTAGGGTGTTATTTGGTGTTATATCGGTTCAAGGTGTTAAGTTTGGGTAGTTTCGGTATTCGTGCAGGGTGTTTTTTTTTAAATTGTGTTATAAACCTGTTTGAATGGTGTTATTTATCCTGCACTTTTATCTAGGGTGTTATTTAACCTGGAATTATATGAAAGGTGTTGTTTGTCAAGGGTGTTATTTTAATTTCTTCTATAGTCAGGTCAAGCCATCGGCTTAGGGGCAAAATGTACAAATCACGTTTCAAAAACACAATTGACAGACCATTGGTATGTAGTGACTCAGAAACGTCAAATAACGACGACAAAGGTAATCTAAATGTAGTTTAAAGTATAAAGAAACAAAAAACAATAAAGTATGATTAATCCAAATGTTTGTTGATGAGTGTTGTTTTTGACGATGTTCGCTTTGAATTAAAAAGATGGTGATGACGGGATGAAACATGCGGGTAATGCAAAAACAAGAGAAGATGTTCCGCCATCGATAAAAAACACACAAGGTACGTTTTGAAAAAAATGATGTTGTGATTACAATTCGTTTATATATAAGAAATGATAACAATTGATTTTTGTTTGCAGACCAGGATGTTAATGATAGTCAACTTGTCGTACACCCAGACGTCCATATAACATCAACAACAGGTAATATGTTGAAGAGTTTATATTTTGAAGTACTTGTTTACTAACAACAAATATTAAAAATTGTTGTAGATCGGCTGCGAGACGCGGATGACGATTTTGTCGACACCCCACCACCGGGTAAGCGACGGAAATCGGCTGCCAAAAGAGTACCGTCTTGTGGAATGCATCAACCAGTGACACAGCCATATAAGCCATTCACGGGTGCACGGATCAGGCCAAAAGTAGGTATCGACAATCTGATAACACTAACATCCGGCCTAAATGATGAACAACGTAAGAAAGTGCATGAAATTGGGTTTGGGTCGATATTTGGTTATGAGGTGACAGGTGTGCCTACTGCTTTGGTACACTGGTTGGTTACAAATTATGACCCAGAAAATGGTGTTTTAAACGTGGGCGGCGGGCGCACTGTAAACATAACGTCAGAGCTTGTTAAGAGTGTTTTCGGGCTGCCTATGGGTCCAACAGATCTTGCTGAGAAGAAGAAAGCGAGCAAAAGGAAGGATGTTGTTGTCCAAGCGTTCAGAGATCAGTTTAAGCATATGGATATCACCCGCTTGTCGCCGGTTCACCTGATGAATTACACATTGGATTGGCAGGCTGATGACGGAAGACTGTTTGTACTGAACTTCTTGATTCTTTACTTTTCACTCCTAAGAGAAACCACGACGAACAATTCCGTCAACGTGCGATTCATTTCAAATATTCAGCCGGACTTGGATATCAAAAGCTTCAATTGGTGTGCGTACATGATCACGTGTCTCAAAAGAACGAAAACAGCGTGGCATGGTGGTGATGATGCTTTTCGTGGGCCGATGTTGTTACTTGCGGTAAGTATTTAACTTTTAGTTAAATAACTGATATGCAGCCACGTATCAGTAAATTAGACAATGTGTAAATTAAATAACACCTTGGCTAGCTGAGTAACACCACAGAATGAAAATTTGTATATCTAAATGACTAAATGACACCACATATGTTTAAATAACACTATATAACTGCATAACACCCTTTTTTACTTAATAACACTATGGTTTAATAACACTATATAATTGTATAACACCCTAGTTTACGTAATAACAATTTATATATCTAAATGACACCACATGTGGTTTAATAACACTATGTACCTGCATAACACCCTATTTTACTTAATAACACTATATAACTGAATAACATCACTGTTGTTATCTTGTTTACAATTATTTTGACAATTATGCTGGGAATGAAAGTTATCGCAAAATATTGGTGCAGGTTGCTTACGGAATTGTGTTAAAGAAGATTCCTTCATCACACAGTTCAAATATTATTGAACTTGTAGATGATGATCTTCTTCACAATCTCGAATGTGATATGGAAAGTATGCATTCTGAACAAAATAAGAAGAGAAAGACGAGGGAAGATAAAAAAACCCAAACAACAGAAGGGGATGAGTGTGGTGGAAAACAAATCAAGAAGCAAAAACAAAGACAGGAAAAAGGAATGGAAAAGGAGAATCTGATTGATGAAGGAAATGAAGAGATCGAGATCGAAGATGATGATGCGCACTTGGGTATATACAGACATTGTGCAGATTACCTCCTGTCACAAACTGACAACCAAACATGTGCATTATTTGTAGGTCCGGATGGTGAAGTGCGCATTCCGATGGTATCACAGTATGGTGACACTCCATCAGCATCAGGAACATCAATTCAGGACGACTTTGAGCTGGTAAACATCTTATGATTCATACTAGACTTGAAAGTATATGTTATTTCTCATAATATGTTATTAAACCGGGGTTTCGTACAGGTTCGGTCGAATTTGTTGGATAACTAGTTTAACGAATTTGAGATATGCGTTAACAAGATCAATAACACCATAACAGAATCGTGTCTGATGTTCCCGGAGAGTGATCTGCTGAAACAGAAAGCATTGGAGTGGAAGAAGATAATGAAAATGCACCTTGTTGTTGATGATGAGAAAAAAAAGGATGGAGACGAAGTGGAAAAGGAAGATCAAAACGTTGACGCAGAAAAGGATGATGTGGCCGAGGCAGCTGAACAAGTTGATCCGCAAAAAGGTAGTGTATCATTAGACGGATATAACACTCCTACGAATGAGCAAAATAAAGATCATATAACACAACACACTTCTCCCTTTTCACCAATGACTTATTCATTTGTCGCAGAACTGGACAAAGTTGTTGAAAGGGTTCAAAGTGAAATTACACCAGAGACAAAATTCAACGTTTCAGGAATTGAAGTGGTGAACTTGTCAACAAGACTGGCAGATGCATCAACGGATGAAAAACGTAAGGAAGTAACGCAGCCTGTTCAGCGTCAGGGATCGCCAAGGCCGAAACGAACAATCAAGCTTCCGGAAGCACTGCGGTCACCGTACGTCGAGCGGGCTGTCATGTTGAGAACCGTTCGTGATAAGACTGAAGACGCACTGGCCCGATGGATATTTTCTGCAGTAGGAAACGTATGGTAAGAATCTGAATTGGACCTTAAAAATGTGTTTATGTAGTGTATTATACGTTATAAGTTTTGAACAAATATTGAATTATACATTCTTGTCGATGGTGTTTCGGTTTGTAGGGATATTTTGTTCAGCGACAACGGCAACGTGTCGGTGATGAGGGGGCCTTTTGAGTCGATGATGCCTGGTGTAACTGTGCACGTGAATGTCATCAGTGCCTGGGCCGCATTGTTGAACTATGAAGAAAAAAAGAGGAGGATTGGGACAGCCTCAAGATTATTCTGCAACGTAGGAATGTTGGTAAGTTTAATTTCTGGATAATATTAAGTGAGAACAGACCGTATTATGTGAGCATAGTGAATAACACCTTGTATATTTTGTGTCTGCATAAATAACACCATATGTTTGTAAACTATAAGATCATTGTTTAATTATGTCTGCTTAAATAACACCATAGTTTGATTACTGAAAACCTTCACAATTTGGTTTTTGTTTAACTGAAAAAACACTACAGCTCGAAAAACAGACCGCATCATGTGAGCATAGTTAATGACACCATGTATTATTTATAACTGCTTAAATAACACCATAGGCCTGGAAATAATAACACCATTGCTTAATTGTGTATTACTTATATAACACCATAAATATGCTTGTGAATTCTTAACTTAACACCATAATTTGTTCTTTTGTTTACATGAAAAACACCACAGCTGGAAAAAGATTTCGCGTTGTCTGATGATGACCGATTAGCAGAATTTACGACAAACATGAATGTTGTGCTGGCTTCAACAGAACCAAAAGTATTTAAAGGCAACTTCGAGATGGTGTTTATACCTATGTTGACCGGGCAACATTACTATCTGTTGTTTTTCAACTTGAGAACAATAGATGTCTTTATTATTGACAACGTAGAAGGTGATGCGGGCTTAGAAAGATACCATGGAAATGTGGAGAAGATGGTAAGTTTTTGAATGTTTATATTTATGCGGTTGCCGTAACAAAAAAAATTATTTCTTAACATCAATAATGTGTAACTGCAGATAAGTACATTTTGTCGGTATCTAAGACCGATGCATCCTAAAATCGCCTCAATGATAAGGAATACTGTAACACCCCAAAAACCGAATATTTAATTTGCTAGTTTGTTATCATGTTTAACAAAATGAGGTATAATAACGGGGTTAGTAAACCTAGTTAAATGTCTAGCAAATTAAGTAAAGGAATGAAATTAAAGCCAAATATGATGGTGTCATGAACTTAAGGGACTAATGGTGACATATTAGAAAGTTGGAAGGATTAAATGAAAGCAAGAATAAAACACACACACATCAGGCGTGTGTGTGTGTGTGTGTTCGACGCCAGAGCCAAGGAAGGGAAGGAAAACCCTTCTAATCACTCAAAATCAGCCAATTGAAGCCCTAATCGTGACTAAATCTCATGCATGTCAATGATTTGTTGATCATCTAGGCCTATTAAAGCTTAAGGTAAGAAGAAATTGATAGTTTGATGATTTTGAATATGTAGGGTTTCAAGAAATTCCATGTGTTTATATGAAATTAGTATGATATTGAGCTAAGATCATCATCTAGAACATCATGAATGCTTGAAATCGATTAATTCAATGTTGGGAGTGAAACCCCACTTAGAGTAGAATGAATATGTGTAGTAAAGTGTGAAATTGGATGAGGGAATGTATGATGATTGTTTATAATGATAAATTGTTAGTTAGGGCTGAATTAGAAGAGAAGTTATGTGAAATTCTATGGAATATTGATGTTCTTGATGATATTGACATGGATTGGTCATGTTATGCAAATGATACTTGTACAATATGCTTAATTAACGGTACGCCCACCAAGTGTATGATGAAATGCCTAAGTGATGATTTTAGATGAATTGTGTATAATGATGGATGGAAAAGTAAAGAATGTAATAATGAAGTGATAAACGATAGGTTAACATGAAATATACATTTTGATTGAAATACATATGGGGCGTAGTTAGATCAATGTATGAATGTGTAATGACATGATAAATTATATAAGCTTGAAAAGATATGACTTTGAGTATACGCCTTATGTTTGTTAGAAATTGACTAATGAAGGTCAAATGTGGAGCATAAGATTAATGTGATTGATGTTATGTGTGGTCTTGTATGCTAACAAGGATATTAATGTATTGACATGTAAGGATAAATAACATATCTACGGACTCAAGCACGGAGGCTAACGGGTCAAAAGTAAGCATGGAACCTATGCTTGAATTTGGTCGCTCAAGGTAAGTGATTTCCGTAATCACTTCTTAGTTGTTTAAGTAATATAATGTTTTAATTATTAAGTTCATATGAAGTTGAGGTCAAATCAATAGATTATTTTGATAAATGCACTAACGGGTCGAATAGTTCGTAGATGAATAACAAGCCGAACACATAATAGTTAAGAAATTCCTTAACTCGGATGTTGGATTTCAAGTTCACATGGTATAATATTAATTTACACTCATGTAGGAAGAAACGTGACGTAAAACGGATGAAAAATGAGAGAGTTATGTCCGTTTCGGTAAGAATTAATAGCTAGGAAAAGTGCAGAGTTGACACGGCCGGGTGGTGAGCTGACACGGCCGGGTGAAGGTTCTGTCAAAAATATTATTTATATGATTTATGCATCGTAGGCTTCAGTATATTATCCGTGGACTTCGATGGACCTCCCAAACATGATTTCGAGTGTTTCCTTGACAATTATAAGTTGTAAACCCAAGTCTAAGCCTCATGTAATTTATATAAGAGTATGATAGATGTATGTAATGAAGTTGGACATGTAATACATGTAAATGGTATACAAGAATGCGTACGGAACACGTAGGTATGAATACATGATTGTAGGTATGTTTGAAGGTATATTTGGTATGTAGATGTGTATGATTGTAAGTATGTATGTGTGCAAGTATGTGCGAATGCATGATTTGGAGGCATTTGAGAATTAGCATTACTAATAATGCCCTTGGGTTTGGAATGTAAGCTAATTAGATGCATTTAAATGATTGACGTCCTTATACGAAGATGTAGTACTTGAAAATGTTGAGATTACGGGTTTGCTAACCAAGTTATTATTGAGTATGTTTGAAAGTGCAGGTTTACGAATGTCGGACTTTCGAAGTATTGATATAATAATGAAACGGTTGAATGTTGAAAGGATAATCGGGCTGAAGTAACTTATGCGGTTAGAATATGCTATGGACGTTTTAGTTTTATACAACATTTTATGTTTGGTCGTCATCATCTACTAACGGGTTAGTTGTATGAAAGTATATGCCATACCCATTTAATTGGGTAATCAAATGCGTGAGAGAAATGAAAGTACATACTCGAATGGAACTAAAGTGATGGTTTTATAAGCAAATAAGTATAATGACTAACTTTTTAAAGCTTTGTTGTTGTATGTAGGTAAATCCTCAATTTAGGCGACTTGGAAAATTGGAGCAAGCACATGTTCATGATATGTCATATCAAGCGCTTCCGCTAGTTGCACTAATGTTTTTGGGTCAAAATTCTATTTTGTACAACTTGTTAGTAGACATACATTTTAACTTGTGATGTCTAAGTTTTTAGTAGTGTCGTGTCGAACGAATTGTAGAATGTTATTTGTCTTACTTATGTTTATAACAGGGGTATATCCGTTTTACGAACGGGTCATGCCCAAATTTTGTCAAAAGCATGTTTTAATGTTGTCATTTCGAAGTCTTTTAATTACCCTTGTAAGTAATGTGAAAAGAAGAAAATGCGGGTCTTACAAGTTGGTATCAGAGCCAAGGTTTGAGGGATTCGAGCTTTTAACGCGATGCTTGAACTAAAACCGATGGCTCGTTCGAAAGCGTGCTCGCTCCAAGATCGCCAATGAGGTAATAAATTAAGTTTCCGATGAACGCTAGTATGTGTAAAGAGTTTGAGATGTAAGGTTAAGTTAAGGATGTGAAGTAATAATTATGGGTGGTGAAATAATGAATTCCAGGGACCATACGGTTGGAAACGGACCCGAGAAAGAGTTAAAACGCTAAAAAAACGAAGCTGCAGCGGATTGACAAACGGCTGGCCGTCGCCGACGGCCAGACACCCGTCGCCGACGCCCCCCAGCCGACGCCTTAAATTCCTGCTTACGGGGTTGTTTGGCCGACGCTACTTTAGAAAGCCCGTCGCCGACGGGTTAGTCAGCCGTCGCCGACGGCTTGTGTATTTCAGCCCACGAAATTTCTTTTTATTTTCCAAATTTTATTAAACGATATTCCCGGGGGCCTGATTTACGGTTTGTCGGGTCATAGTAAAGTAAATTAAGTATGTAAGGAGTAAGTAAATGATGGCTATGGTATAAAACCATTAAACGTTAAATGGAATGTATACACGGGTATGAAATAAACGACGAATGTATGGAGTTAAGATCGAAACGTAAGGGTGTGAATAAGTACTACGGACTAATGAACTATGATATATCGAAAGATTATGATCTATATTGAATGTATACATGACATTGTGTAGATGGCTGATGCATGAAATGTTAATGATGATGATGATGATACGGCTCGTCAAGAAGCACTTATCAATAAAGTCACAGAAGTGGCGGAAGGGATGATCCGTGAACGCGGTCTAGGACCGGCATCAAGGCAAGTAATAAGACGAATTGACCCCAGGTACGTAAACCTAACGTGTGGGCGTATGAAATGGTATGATTAAGCAAGTGAAAGAAAATTTTTAAACGAAATATAAAAACGACATGGTAGATAAGTTTTGAAAATGTTACCCGTACCGAAACTTAATTCCTCGGACATAAGGTGGCGATTCCGCGAAGACACGAAACTAGTATGTGGAATGTGTACCTGGCCAGTACACAAGAAACGTATGACGTTCGTGAGACCGTGATAATTGTTACAGGTATGTCCGATAGAATTAGGTAGCAGGTAGGCGTGTGGGTGAAATGGGTAGTAAGACTCTCGGGGGATTGAGGGTAATATGTAAAAGTGAAAAGTGTGGGTGATAAGAATGAGGAATGTTGAATCTGTAAGAAAGTACGGATCAACAATGTATGAACGCAATGTTTGAATCCGCAAGGCGGATTCAAAGAATGAAAGATGTGAACGCAATGTTTGAATCCGCAAGACAGATTCAAAGAATGAAAGATGTGAATGCAATGCTTGAATCCGCAAGACGGATTCAAAGAATGAAAGATGTGAATGCAATGCTTGAATCCGCAAGACGGATTCAAAGAATGAAAGATGTGAATGCAATGTTTGAATCCGCGAAACGGATTCAAAGCATAGAAGGTACGAAAGGTATGAATAATGTGTTCGAATCCGCGAAACAGATTTAAGATATAAAAGGCAGGACTAGTCTACATAAGAAGAAGTCGACAGCTTGACCATGGATGCGTCAAACAAGTCATATAAGTAAATGTAAAGCAAATGGACAAAAGAATGATAGGAATGAAAATAACCGAATGTATAAGTAATTACGCACTAAACAAACAAATATTCCTTAAGTGATATGATTCAGTTTATGTTTAAACTTATATATATATATATATATATATATGAATATATTTATGCAAATGCGTTTCATACAAGAATGGTCGAAAGGATAAATGGGTAATACGGGTCGGATGGCGCTCGCTATTTGAACTCGGTAGCTAATGTTTTGATTTGTTAAGCCTTATACTCATAGGTAAGCTTGATGAATGGACACGCAATGTCACTAACCGGAAAGGAATGATCATCGCAAGATATGGGTAACGAATCAATAGAAATTACTTCCTTCAGGTACGTATAAAGAGGGTTGTAACTTTAGTAAGAGGTTATGACTCGACTAGAGAGGGATGAGTCGAAGTAGAATATGTATATACAAAACCGTAAAGAAAATGTGAAGTGAACTTCAAAATGTTCGTAATGATCATCGGGTGGTATTGAACCTGAATGCTCATAACTGTGGGAATTCTGATAGAACGTAAAAAACGACAAGTATCGTTAAGGAATGCTAACTTTGATGCTCGGCTTGTTGGCCATGTTCATTTGAACAAGACATTGTAGAAAAGATACGCATGGCATAAATAACACTAGTAACCATGGTAATATATCGACCCCTCCTATGAGCTTAAAGGTAATCGGAAGTAATGATAGTAATGAGATGTTTAGGATGACCCATAGTGAACAATATGAAAGATAGCATATGATGTATGAGTAGTATGAAATAAATCAATTTATTTCGATTAGCAAATATATGAATGTAATATGCTTAAGTAGGAAGTTAGAAACAAACCGCAGATTTAGGTTTGTACGATTTATGATTGTATACAAATGGAATAAATTCGATGAGTGAAACGTTAGTGATGATATGTGTTAAGAGCTAGTATTATAAAGTAAAAGGCACTAATAAGAGCTCTGGAGCAGAATCTGACATAACTATAATTATGAAGGTAAATTACTTAAAATAAGGCATAGGCACGACGTGTACAATTACGTTCATGCATGAATAAAACCGTTGCCAAGATCCTGAATGCGTTTAGGTTGTAGTAAGTATTATGTATGAACAACCTGATAAGGGTAAGAGTAGAATTGGTCTAGTTGAATGAGAAAGGTTTCGGGGACGAAACCTCATTTAAGGGGGGTAGACTTGTAACACCCCAAAAACCGAATATTTAATTTGCTAGTTTGTTATCATGTTTAACAAAATGAGGTATAATAACGGGGTTAGTAAACCTAGTTAAATGTCTAGCAAATTAAGTAAAGGAATGAAATTAAAGCCAAATATGATGGTGTCATGAACTTAAGGGACTAATGGTGACATATTAGAAAGTTGGAAGGATTAAATGAAAGCAAGAATAAAACACACACACATCAGGCGTGTGTGTGTGTGTGTTCGACGCCAGAGCCAAGGAAGGGAAGGAAAACCCTTCTAATCACTCAAAATCAGCCAATTGAAGCCCTAATCGTGACTAAATCTCATGCATGTCAATGATTTGTTGATCATCTAGGCCTATTAAAGCTTAAGGTAAGAAGAAATTGATAGTTTGATGATTTTGAATATGTAGGGTTTCAAGAAATTCCATGTGTTTATATGAAATTAGTATGATATTGAGCTAAGATCATCATCTAGAACATCATGAATGCTTGAAATCGATTAATTCAATGTTGGGAGTGAAAACCCACTTAGAGTAGAATGAATATGTGTAGTAAAGTGTGAAATTGGATGAGGGAATGTATGATGATTGTTTATAATAATAAATTGTTAGTTAGGGCTGAATTAGAAGAGAAGTTATGTGAAATTCTATGGAATATTGATGTTCTTGATGATATTGACATGGATTGGTCATGTTATGCAAATGATACTTGTACACTATGCTTAATTAACGGTACGCCCACCAAGTGTATGATGAAATGCCTAAGTGATGATTTTAGATGAATTGTGTATAATGATGGATGGAAAAGTAAAGAATGTAATAATGAAGTGATAAACGATAGGTTAACATGAAATATACATTTTGATTGAAATACATATGGGGCGTAGTTAGATCAATGTATGAATGTGTAATGACATGATAAATTATATAAGCTTGAAAAGATATGACTTTGAGTATACGCCTTATGTTTGTTAGAAATTGACTAATGAAGGTCAAATGTGGAGCATAAGATTAATGTGATTGATGTTATGTGTGGTCTTGTATGCTAACAAGGATATTAATGTATTGACATGTAAGGATAAATAACATATCTACGGACTCAAGCACGGAGGCTAACGGGTCAAAAGTAAGCATGGAACCTATGCTTGAATTTGGTCGCTCAAGGTAAGTGATTTCCGTAATCACTTCTTAGTTGTTTAAGTAATATAATGTTTTAATTATTAAGTTCATATGAAGTTGAGGTCAAATCAATAGATTATTTTGATAAATGCACTAACGGGTCAATAGTTCGTAGATGAATAACAAGACGAACACATAATAGTTAAGAAATTCCTTAACTCGGATGTTGGATTTCAAGTTCACATGGTAGAATATTAATTTACACTCATGTAGGAAGAAACGTGACGCAAAACGGATGAAAAATGAGAGAGTTATGTCTGTTTCGGTAAGAATTAATAGCTAGGAAAAGTGCAGAGTTGACACGGCCGGGTGGTGAGCTGAGGTTCTGTCAAAAATATTATTTATATGATTTATGCATCGTAGGCTTCGGTATATTATCCGTGGACTTCGATGGGCCTCCCAAACATGATTTCGAGTGTTTCCTTGACAATTATAAGTTGTAAACCCAAGTCTAAGCCTCATGTAATTTATATAAGAGGATGATAGATGTATGTAATGAAGTTGGACATGTAACACATGTAAATGGTATACAAGAATGCGTACGGAACACGTAGGTATGAATACATGATTGTAGGTATGTTTGAAGGTATATTAGGTATGTAGATGTGTATGATTGTAAGTATGTATGTGTGCAAGTATGTGCGAATGCATGATTTGGAGGCATTTGAGAATTAGCATTACTAATAATGCCCTTGGGTTTGGAATGTAAGCTAATTAGATGCATTTAAATGATTGACGTCCTTTTACGAAGATGTAGTACTTGAAAATGTTGAGATTACGGGTTTGCTAACCAAGTTATTATTGAGTATGTTTGAAAGTGCAGGTTTACGAATGTCGGACTTTCGAAGTATTGATATAATAATGAAACGGTTGAATGTTGAAAGGATAATCGGGTTGAAGTAACTTATGCGGTTAGAATATGCTATGGACGTTTTAGTTTTATACAACATTTTATGTTTGGTCGTCATCATCTACTAACGGGTTAGTTGTATAAAAGTATATGCCATACCCATTTAATTGGGTAATCAAATGCGTGAGAGAAATGAAAGTACATACTCGAATGGAACTAAAGTGATGGTTTTATAAGCAAATAAGTATAATGACTAACTTTTTAAAGCTTTGTTGTTGTATGTAGGTAAATCCTCAATTTAGGCGACTTGGAAAATTGGAGCGAGCACATGTTCATGATATGTCATATCAAGCGCTTCCGCTAGTTGCACTAATGTTTTTGGGTCAAAATTCTATTTTGTACAACTTGTTAGTAGACATACATTTTAACTTGTGATGTCTAAGTTTTTAGTAGTGTCGTGTCGAACGAATTGTAGAATGCTATTTGTCTTACTTATGTTTATAACAGGGGTATATCCGTTTTACGAACGGGTCATGCCCAAATTTTGTCAAAAGCATGTTTTAATGTTGTCATTTCGAAGTCTTTTAATTACCCTTGTAAGTAATGTGAAAAGAAGAAAATGTGGGTCTTACAAATACACAACCAGTTCGACTGGAGTTGCCATGGCAAACACTTTACAATGGCATCGACTGTGGTATTTTCCTTATGCGGCATATGGAAACTTACACTGGTAATCGCGTTTAAATTTTTGTTTAGTAAAAAAATAATTAAAATACATGTTGCCGAAATATGAACAATTCTGATGGTTTGGTATTGAATAGGAACACACGTTGGACATTGGATGTGTGGTTTATCGAATGAAAGGGGCGTTACTAGCGAGGTGTTGCCTGATCAAGCACGCGAAATCGAGGATCTACATAAGAAGTACCTATCAAAAATGCTACTAAGCGACGTGAACACGGAACGAGGCCAAGTGGAACGAGAAGTACAAGAATGCGCACTTTTGGACGAGGGTGATAGGGTGAGAATGGAAGACAATGCAATCGATCGGATTGCTGAAAGGTTGGGAGCTGGCGTGTAGGTGGACAGCGGAACAAGTTAAACTTTTTGTTAATAGACAAACATTTTGGGTCATTATAGATTATATGATGTGTTAGCGTTTTGGCTAAGTTGTGATTATGGTGTAATTTGACTATGTAAAGCCTGATTACAATCGTAAGTTGTTTCTGTTTTACACCTTTTATTCAGGTGTTTTAATGAATTTATATTGTGATTTCCCTCACAAAAAGAACGCGTATTGAGCAGATGGTTTTTTACAAAGTAAATGATGTTCATGTTAATGATGTATAAATAAACATACCAACTCCTTTGCACAATTAAGACACTATAGGCAAGTAAATAACACAATAAAGCTAAACATACATAAATAAACAACATGAACATATGAACACCATTAATAACACCCAGAACTAAAAATAACACCACATGTTCTGAAAATAAAAAAAAATAATTTCAGTACAGATAAATAACACCATTAACAACAAATAACACCCTGAACAACAAATAATACCACTGGATAACAATAAATTTCTGAGGGAGGACAAATAACACTATTCAAAATGCAACATACATAATAAAACACCCTGAACAACAAATAACACCATTGGTTAACAAAAAACAAACATATTTAACAGAAACAAAATATAAAACATTGTCACCGGTAATATTAAATTCGAACAAAAGCAAACAAAATAAAACCATGAGTGTATGCAAATCCGAAAAACGATAAAAAACCTAACAATGTACGAAACAAGAAGAAAGTACGTTAAAAATATCAAAATTTTTAGACATCTCTAAATAACTTACTACTCCTCTTCCCCATCCTCCTCGTCTAATGCATCCTCATCTTGTTCACCCAAATCTTCTTCAACTTCCACCCATTCATCTTCCTCCTCGTCAACTTCATCAGCTTCTTCACCGTCATCCTCGGCCATAGCTTGTTCTTTAGTCCGGGTAGGGTTTTTGCAAGAACGTCTGTTATGCCCGTATCTAAAACAGTTTTGACACTGACGGCGCTTTTTACCCAACTGACTTAATGCAATTTCACGTTTGGACTTCATCCGTTTAGGCTTACCCATACCTTTGAATCTTGTTCCAATGGGAACACGAACGGTTGCATCAGATGGTTTTGTGTTACCAGTAATTTCGGCAAACCTTTCACGACGGCTCTTGGGTGGAGCATTGACGACCGACTCATCCGCAGTTTTGAAATAATTAACAACATGATCCCTGAACGAGCATAGCGCATCAAAGTTGGTGACAAGCTTGTTAATAACGGACTCTGTAGAATATGTGATCTCACGTACAACACGGTTAACTTCATTATAACGATCCTCGGTCTCATCGATACCTAGAATAGCACCAGGGGCACTATTTGGAACAGCCTCCCGTGTCCAACGTCGTAATATATAGCGTTGTGGAAACTCCCTAGTGTCCAACATCCTTAGCACACAAAAGATGTGTGAGCACAACAACCCAAACTGTTCGAATCTTTTGCATGTACAATACACAGTCATGTCGTCCTCCCGCATCATAACCTACAAAACACCATTAGAAATTTAGAAGTTTTCATAAATAACACTATAAAACACCATATGCAACTGGAAATCGGCAAAAACTATACAATTTTCAAAAATAACACTACAAAATATCATGTGTATACCTCGAAAAAAGTAGTGCATGGTTGTTCCCAGTCCTTCACAAAAAAGTTAACGAAGTCAGCCATGTTTTACACTTTCCGATAGCACATTTGTGTATACCGTTTTGTAACTCCAACCGCTGGTCAAAAAATATAGTGCGTGTGAATATCCTGGACGCTTGATCCTCCAAAACAAAGTCTTCAGCCCATATTGCAGCGTTGGTATTTCTGGTGTCATGGTCATTCTTCCTGTGCTCATGTCTCTGAGCTTCAATAGCAGAATCAAAATGCCCGAGAAATTCGACAACTGTGCAACCCGGGTTACAGAACTGTCCAAAGAAATGGTTCTCACTCTCTGAACGAGAAGAGGTACGCATAAGCCCGGACATGACCTCCTCACGATAATAAGCCGGTATCCAAGTATCCCTGATTTGATAAAGTGACTGCAGCCACTCATGATCAACCAAGCTAAAATCGTTCATTATGGTAGCCCACTCACTTTCAAACTTAACAGGTAGAATTGAATCGGTCCACACAATGGCACACAGCCTCTTTTTGAAATCTGTATTATTGCAGATTGTAGCACCAACCTAAAACACCATTGAATAACATATAACACCATAATCACCAAAAAGTATGTAAAAAGTATAAAGAAAGGTTAAAAGGATGAACAACTAAACACCTTAGCAGAAAGCTTGTCCATGATGTGCCACATGCATAGCCTATGTCTACTCTCGGGCCATGTATCTTCAATAGCCTTCTTCATGGCTGGGTCTTGGTCGGTGACAATCACCGGAGGGGCACAGCCAAATGCTTGACGAAACACATTTAGCAACCAACTGTAAGTTTCAGCAGTTTCATTTCCTATTATAGCGGCACCAAGAGTAACGTTGCGATTGTGATTGTCGATACCGGTAAATGGAACAAACATCATGTTGTACCTGAAAAACAAATAATGAATAAAAACACCATAAAACTATATGACATATACTGAAGAAAATAAGCTGTAAAAATCAAAATAAATATAATAATTACCAAACTTACTTGTTACGACGATATGTGGCATCAAATGAAACAACGTCACCAAACACCGAAAAATTCCTTTTGGCATCTTCATCTGCCCAAAACAAACCCCTTAAAACCCCACCTTCGTCTGTTATATACTCAATTGAAAAGTTTGGCATGTACTCTTTCTTCCTCATAAGCCGTTTAATCATCATATCAGCGTCAAACTCATATATATACCTGTTCAGGTCTCGCTTGAAATTTTTAAAATCGTTTTTGGTTGCCCCAACCTTGTCAAACCCACCATACAATGTCCTCATGATATTAAACGCTTTGACAGGTCCAATGTTCAAGGCGCTCAACGCGTTAACGGCTTGCTCTTGCATATAGTTCATACCTCGGTTAGCGGGGAGTAAATGCCTATCTTCCTCAGCAACAAAAAGGTGATTATGTGCCTCATTGAAAGAATATACCTCGTATAGATTCGAAGGCATTAACTTTACACACATACGTGCTTCGCACCCCGTCCTTATAGAAGGAACACGGCGAACAGATTTCCTCTTTGACCCATTATTTGAGGTGTCAATCTTTTTAGATGTATTGATCGCCTTCAAAGGTTTAGTCCCCTCCTTTGAGCAAACGAACCATTTAGATTTTATAACACCATGATGCGTGTATTGAGAAGACTTCCTGGCAGTGAAGCCTGAAGCCATTGCATACTTATGATAAAAGAGGAATGTGTTGTTCACCGTATCAAAGGTCATCTTATCCTTCGGCTTAAGCGATTCATCTACCTCCGGTAAATAAGTCTTCTTACCGGAGTTCGGAGAAAGATGTAGTTTCCCAAGCGGCTGATAGGTTTGAAATCCTGCAAAAATAATTAAATTGAATGATTCTACATAAAAAAAATACAACATAATACGTATAAAAATAACACCACAAAACAACTGTTATAAAAAAAACACCCTCTATTTAGATGAAAAAACACCATGAACGTATGAAAACCCTGTAAGGAACATCACATGCAAAAAAACACCATGACTCATGATCAATTGATATAAAAAACACATACCAGCTTCAACTTCGATAACATACTTAAAAACACCATGCACGTATAAAAAACACCCTGAACGGGTTACACATGGAGTCATCACAAAAATTGCGTATAGTAAAGTAACACACATGGAAAAACACCATACAGTGTACCAAAGTAAAAAAAACACAACTAATATGCAAATACACCAGTGAAAAAAAACACCATACAGAGTTATAACTGGTGTTCATGAAAAATCCAATAAAAATAACAGATGATTGAAAAATTGACAATTACAATTAAATGAACAATGATCTTGCATATTCATTACAATTACATAATAAGCTGCGAATCAAACATACAGAATTACCTTGATCGTCGTTCTCCATGAAGAAAGAAAGTATGAATCAGATTAACGATTGTATGCGTATGCAATCTGTATGCGTGATCAAATAAGAAACTGAAAGCGATTTTATAATGATTAAGAAGAGATCGAGATAATTTAAAGATTTAGATGAACCTGATAATATATTCAAAAATCGAATTCCCTAAAAAAAACTCAGAAAAATCGGTTACAAAGATTTGATCCTTAATTAGGTTTATTGGTATAATTACTAATATAACCTTGATCTAATGAAATTAATATGGAATGATCTAATGGCTGAGATTATTTCTCATCTTTCTCACACTTTAGGCTTTTTTTACAGGATCCTTTACCTGCTAAAACTAATGTAAATATATTTAAGATTATTAATTTTTATATAGGAGAAGGACGCAACTAAAATATATATGAAAAGCGGAATTAAAATTATGTATAAATCCTGTATTTGTATTTTTCTTTTTTAATATCTGGAAAAATTACAAGTTTTGTCCTTTATCTTTATACCACTTTTCAGACGGTGTCCTTTTTAACGAATGTTGACAGGCGGTGTCCTTTACTAGGTATTTTGTTGCAAGTTTAGTCCTTTACACCCAACCAAGTTAAAAACCCTGTTAATTGTTGGGTGTAAATGACTAAACTTGCAACAAAATACCTAGGTAAAGGACTAAACTTGCAACAAAATACCTAGTAAAGGACACCGACTGTCAACAATTAACAGGGTTTTTTAACTGGGTTGGGTGTAAAGGACTAAACTTGCAACAAAATACCAAGTAAAGGACACCGTCTGTCAACATTCGTTAAAAAGAACATCACCTGAAAAGTGATATAAAGATAAAGGACAAAACTTGTAATTTTTCCTTAATATCTTAACTTTATTGGAAAAAAAAGCGTGATTGATATAGACATATAGTGATCGTGATCCTCTACAAGTCTATTCTGGAAAATGACCACACTTTCCCGAACGACATACGGTTCAAAATCCATTACTTTTTGGGCTTTATCCACGTCGGCCAAATTCTTATCTCTAACCGACTCATTCTTCTAGAGAAAACGAAATGATCACTTACTAAAAAAGTTCAAGCTTTTATAATTCCAAATTGTTTTTCTAACATGGGGATGAACAGCCTGGACAAATGATTGAAGTGTGAAAGGTAAACGAACCGTCTTATTTTTTTTTAACAACCAACAAACCAAAAAATTTATTAGAGAAGGATTAACAAAATATCAGCCCACACCAAGATAAATTTTTTTGAACGGTTTTTTTCTTTTAATACAATCTAAAGTCTATAAGACTTGAACTCAAGACCTCCCCTCTCGTATATGTCAACTTACACGACACCATCACCACCACCATTATGTTCAAAACACGATTCCAACCAACTTCACGAAAAACCGATGATATAATTTAGAGGATTAGGATCAAATACAAAGGCTCCTAATTGTAAGAAGGGTACAAAGGGCATGTTTGGCTAAGCTTTTTGAAAACAACTTATTGACTTATTGGCTTTTTGGAAAAGTCAGAATGGAGTGACTTTTTGGAAAAGTCACTTTTCCCCTCACATACAACCTCATTGCCAAACATCATTTTAGAGCTTATGACTTTTCAAAAAGCCAATAAGTAAATAAGTTGTTTAAAAAAACTTAGCCAAACATGCCCAAAGGCTCCTAAAAAAACCAACTACGAAAAAAAAAAAAACCCTTAAACATCCACCACCACCCAAAAACCTAACCCCCCCCCCCCCCCAAATATATATATATTTGCCGAGGGGGTGGGGTTTAGGTTTTTGGGTGGTGGTGGGGTGGGGGGTGTGGGTGTTTAGTTTTTTTTTTAGGTTTTTGGGGGGTGGGGGGTTAGGTTTTTTTTTTTTTTTTTTTTTTTTTTGCCGGGGGTGGGTGTTTAGGTTTTGGGTGGTGATGTAGTGGGTTTAATTTTAGGTTATTGGACACTTGTCATTCTATAAATCCTTCTTACACTTCTTACAATTATGAGCCTTTGTAGAATACTTGACCCATAATTTAGAAATAGATATTTAATTTTGCTTTTTTTAGGTCTCATTACATTAAGATATTTGTTCGTTTTCAGACCATGCAAATTGGGTGCACCTGTCTGAGTCGGTACTAGTGCAATGCCAAGGCAAACCCCAATAGTAAGTGCTTTTTATCATCCCAGATAGAAGAGAAGGCTATCATTGATTGGGCCAAATCAATCCAATATGATATATTATCACGAGGATTTGTATTCTAGCGATATCATGGGGACAAAGATATACTCGTGTGGATTAGAAGTAAGATTAGTGGGTGTGTAACTTAGTCATTCAAATATATTACCGTGCGTGTGTGTATTAAATATTACAATTACTTGTTTCACGTTTACGCATCTAAAGATTTATTACATGTTGTGGATTCATATTGATAACTCTTTTTCTATGAATGATGGTCTCTTGGCCTAGTGGCATCAGGTTTTATTCTCACCAAAGCATGGTTGTAAAATAAGGTCTCGAAGGCCGAGTATTCGCTACAGTGTAGGCTGTCGAGGCTTGAGTACTCTCCGACTAGGCCGAGTAATTCTCGAGTACTCTCAAATTCGACAAGGAAGCACCTAGCGACTTTTGCAACCATGCACCAAAGTGATGCGGGTTCAAGTCTTACAAAGCAGACAATATATAGATTATAGGAGTAAATATTAGGAGGGTCTGTGTGTTCGCTGTTTAAAAAAATAATATCATTGTTAAAAACCAAAAATACAAAATTTTTAAGCTTCAAAATCAAAACTTTAGACCCCCTCATTGTTTGTGGGCCTTTGTCACTTTGTTGTTCCTATTTGCCAACTTCCTTTGTCGGAAAGAGGCTATATTGGTTCTGGGCCGTAATAAATAATAACGGATTAATTGGTGCGGGCAAGAAAATGGGCTATTGTTAGATAAAGTTGAGTTGTTACTTGAGCCTCTAGCCCTTCATAGACCTGACTTAAATTTAGCACAGTACTCATTCGGTATTGAATGATTCAGTGTCGGTACCAAAAGTACCGGTACCGATAAAGGGAAAAGTGGGTACCAATATTCACCGGTGGTTTACCCGTAAATACCGGTACCGTAGCGGTACTGAAAAACGGGGAAAGTAGGTACCGGTACCGAATATACCCGTTACAGTTCAGTCGGGGAAAGTAGGTACTGGTACCGAATATACCCGTTACGGTTCAGTCGGGGAAAGCAGGTACCGGTACCGAATATACCCGTTACGGTTCAGTACCGGTATGGTACCAGTACCCGGTACTAAATGCGCATTCCTACTTAAATTTGTCAGAGTATCAATCATCATGAAGGGTAAGGTGGGCCTGTTTAGCCTTAAAGTAGGCAAATATGCTAATGGCATCACGAATATGCTAATGGGCTAATGGCATTAAAAGGCTTAATAGTAGCCTCTTAATGAATCATTAAGAGGTTCCCCTCTTATTCGGACAGAGGTTTACTTGTTTGGTTGGCAAAATACCAGCCTCTTAATGGTACCATTCAGTGCTGTACCATACAGACATAACAAGTTGCTGAATGAAAAAAAGACTCCTTGTTACCCTTTCCCTTCTCTTCTCTGTATCAAAACCCTACACACCACTTTCCCCCTTTCACCTCTCATCACCAACACCTCCGCCCTCACCCCTCTCCTCACCACCTCCCGCCGGCCGCCGCCCTCCTCCTCCCTCTCCTCACCACCGAACAGCGCCGCCTCCTCCTCCCTCTCTTCCACCCTTTCCCTTTCACCTCTCATCACCAACACCTCTGCCCCAACCCCTCTCCTCACCACCTCCCGCCGGCCGCCGCCCTCATCCTCCCTCTCCTCACCACCGAACAGCGCCGCCTCCTCCTCCCTCTCTTCCACCCAACAACGCCTCCACCCAGGTTCGTTTTCTTACATCGTTTTTTTTTTTTGTATTAAACTGATTTTTCATTTATTTTACTCATTATTATGATGTGGTTAAGTTTGATTTGTTTTTTTTATGGATTTGTTTATTTTAGTTGTTACATTAGAAATATTGGCTAATTGGTATGATTGATGTGGTTTAAATCCCTAATATTTGGTTATTTTTCTGAACTTAGTTTTTTGTGAATGGTTATGTTGTATGTTGAAAAAAGATACATGTTTTCTTTATGTTGTATGTTGATTGTTATTAGTTGTTATATTATAAATATTGGATAATTGGTATGATTGAGGTGGTTTAAATCCCTAATCTTTAGGAACCAATATCCAAAGAAATGGCAAAAAGGATTAGGATTAATTGGAAGCAAGAAGGTGTTAGAAAAAACCTTTCTTGAAGCATGTGTTCATGAAGTAACCGTTAATGGACGTGAAGGAAGCAGTCTTAAACAAGCGTCATGGAAAACTGTAGCTGAAAATTTGAAAACACAACATAATTTCATAGTGGAACAACGTCAAATGAATAATCACTATGATTTTCTAAAAGGAAAATTTGCAGCTTGGTTAAAGCTTAAAAACAAAACCAGGAATGTCTATGATCCAGTTACAAACAGTTTTAACTTGTTAGAAGAAGAGTGGCAAATTGAGATGAAGGTATCTGTTTTATACTAATAATTAGTAGTGGTATATTTCATTAATTTTATAGTATTTTAAAATATTTCTTCACACAGTCTAACAAGTATGTAGAAGCTTTGAGAAGTGCGCCACTTGCTTACCCCAAGCTTTGTTGTCAATTGTATGAGGGGTCTACTTCAAATGGGTTTGATAGTTGGGGGCCAAGTTCTACGCTTCCTCATCCTTCTGAGGAAGTGTATGAGCACAATTTGGATGGTATGGATGTCGAATGCATTCAAGTGGATTCCCCATGTAAAGGTGTTAGTCAGGAGTCAAGTATTCGGTCCCAAAAAAAAAAGAAAAATGAGAGAAACGAAAACATAAGGCAACATTAGAGTCAAAGCTTATAGAAGTTGGTGAAGATATTAGCAAGTTGGCAAAGATGATGATTGAGAAACACACACTTTCTGATGATATGGATGCATGTTTGGAGAAGTTGGAGACATTGGGTTGGGATGAGTCGGATGCGAAATACGAAACAGCGCTTTTGCTTTTTGGTGAGAGTGCCGATCTTAGATGTTTTCATGAGGTCCTAAAGGCAATGATGAATTTCGCAAGAGAAGTTATAGTTCCAACATCTTCTAATGTAAGCGCAAATAACTCCGAACGACATAGAAGGCTAAAAGAAATATTTCCTGGAGCAATAGGTGCCTTAGATGGAACTCTTATACATGCGATCGTGCCTGTTGATCAACAGACTCGTTACAGGGGAAGAGGAAAAGATGAATGCTTTCAAAATGTATTAGCAATTTGTGACTTTGATATGATATTCACATTCGTATGGGTCGGATGGGAGGACATTGCACATTCACGAGTTTTAAAAGAAGTTGCATTCAACCCAAATTCTGGCTTTCCTTTTCCGCCACCAGGTTTTTAACCATTCTTCAATGTTCATTTCATACATTATTTGTTTTTTATATGATAGTTTTGATACTGATACAGATAAGTATTACCTTTGTGACGTTGCGTACACCAACACTCGTGGATTTATGACTCCTTACCGTGGTACGAGGTATTGGTTAGCCGATTTTCGACGACAACGTGCGTTAACTAAGGAAGAAAGATTCAATCATGCTCACGCACAACTCAGAAATGTCATTAAACGTGCATATGGTGTTCTAAAGGCGAGATTCCCAATGCTAAAGCAAATGGCTCCCTTTTCTTTTCCAATACAAGAGACATAGTGATTGCTTGTTTCGCCATCCATAATTTTATAAGGAAATGCAATATTTATGATCAGTTATTTATGGACTATGATGAGAACACGATGTTTCATGAAATGCAAAGTGGGGAAAATGATGGCCTGTTAGTTCAAGACATAGAGTGGGGTTCACAAGGTATTGACTATATGACTTCTTTACGTAACCAGATTGCTAATCAGTTGCTTTCAAATGATTCAAATTAAAATTGTATGCAGAGTTGTGTTATTTGTATTTGGATTTCGTATGTTGTGTTATTTTGTATTTGGATTTTCGTATGTTTCCATGGAATTTAAAGGATTGATGTGTAATTTGGATTTTCTATGACGTTTTGTATTTTTCTTTTACAATTTTTCATCAATCTGTACACTATTCAGAGCTCTTGCCAAAGATACATTTCATTCAGCACATAATAGTTCAGAGGGGTAAAATAGTCATTCTGCACAGTCATTCAGAGATACAACCAAACAGCTCTTAATGGTTCAACACTTACTGGTTCGGAGCCTCTTACCCATTCAGACCTCTTACTGGTTCAGCACTTGCCAAACAGAGCCCCTAAGTTTTTTGCTGAAATAATATTCAAATAAATAAGAATAAATAATATATATTAAATAATATATATGTACTAAATATTAAATAAATAAATAATGTATGTACTTTTTATACATAAAGATGAAAGTTATACATTTGAATTCAAATATTTGGGGCGAATCGATTTGAAATAACACATTCATATTCGAATCACTTGCTAACCAAATTCAAAAACTAAATTTAGTCAAACACCATTAGATGCTAAACTTTAATAATTACCATTAGATGGTTAAAAACTTAGCTTTTTTTATTAAGTAAACTAGGTTATAGACCCGCGTATTACACGGGCTGTGTACTTGCTAACCAAATTCAAAAACTAAATTTAGTCAAACACCATTAGATGCTAAACTTTAATAATTACCATTAGATGGTTAAAAACTTAGCCTTTTTTTATTAAGTAAACTAGGTTATAGACCCGCGTATTACACGGGCTGTGTATATATGTATATACTATAAATCTATAAATACATCATAGAACTGAAATTACATTTTCTATTACAAATATATGATTGAATTGAGTAGTTCATAGTATTCACCTTAAACATAAATTATTGTAAAACACAAGAATAAATCGAAAACCACAACCAATATGTGGAATATAAAAATTATAATCGTATGAAAAAAACTTAAGCATAATTTTTCATTTTAAAAGTATTAAAATCATAGGTTTTAAAATTATAGATAACCACCGTTAAAAGAAAAGTTGATGTATTCTTTTAATAAAAACTTTACGTATTTTTTTTAATTATCAATCTTGAATTTTAATTAATATAAATATCAATAGCATAATATTATTAATAATAATAATCATTAACTAGAATTAGATATTTATTAAATAATATTATTAATGATTTGTATAAGAAAATGTCATGTGACATTAGTTTAGTTAGAGTTCTTTATTAGATTTTGATTGATTGATGATTGATTAGGCTAGAGGGTATGGTGATGGTCCTCCAATGGAGTATGATCCGCCACGTAGGCGCCACATCATAGTCCTCCCAAGGATGGTCCATCCCACAAAACTAGAGGGTATGGAGGATGGTCATAGTTATAGTCCTCCTCACCACTTTTATGTTTTTTTTAATCTTCTACTTTTTTTAACATTTAACAAATAAACTAACAAAATATTTTCATTAGTATTAAAAACACATTACATAAACTTAAAAAAAAAAACTTAAATGATCATGTTATAACGAGTAAAAAAATTGAAACCAGAACGTGTTGAGCTGTAAAGTGTAGACACTACACACCTTCTGACCTTCATATATATCAAATCACCGACTCTGTGTTCTTCTTCTTCATAATCAGTGAAGAAGATAAAATATCATTCATCAATAACTTACATTCTACCATACGCAACTTCAATTTCAAGTTTCCACTAATTCAGACCCACCACACATTGTTCAAATTGCACTTTCAACTTTCAATCCTGCAACTGTGTGGAGTAATTTCGAAAAAGGTAAACTCGCTTTTCCACTGATTCAGATCCACCACACATTGTTCAGATCTGTAAATTAGATTTTTTTTAATCTAACTGTAACATTTGAATGGAGGGGCCCACCATTTTTGCTTTGTCGCCATCGTCTTACACTCGAAGGACTCGACGGGACGTGGGGGCGGCACGGGGTGACGGCCGTCGCCGTTCCTCGACGGGGTGGGGACGGTCCCCATACCCCTTAGCCTTAGATACAATATATGCCTTGATTAAGAGTTCAATTAAATGGCCAGTAGTTAGATTCTTAACGATAATCTTTAAGGTTGTGTTTATTAAAATATCTAAAAGTATATTAAAAAGGTGCAAAATATGTATTGAATTTAAAATTATGCTTTCATATAATAGAAGTTTTATACTTACATTCCAAAATATAAATTTAGCTATCAAGTTTGAAAGAATTCTTTTTTAAGATTTAATCAACTTAAAAAAATTATATAGAAAAATATATAACACATCATGTGAACAAGTGTTGTTAAGGTTGAAAGAAATAAATTAAAATGCCTGCATAGTTCTTGTGCTTTGCCAAAACTTTATATATAATCCTGTAGGATCGTTTTCTGACCCGAATGAGTCTATCAGAAGAGTTTTTGCTTGATACGAAAGGCGGAAACAAACGTATCGAGTTCAATTCAGCTAGATATTCACTTTAAACTGTCTTTTGATTGATTTGACAAATAATTACAGCGAGTAGACACTTCGGCAGCACTTCGGCTCTCAAACCGGAATTACAGAACTATTTCAAACGAAATCAGGAAGCACGTATATATAGGCGGGGTAATTCCGCTTGAAACTGTCTCAAGCGAAATTACATTCAAACGGAATCAGTAATTTCGTTTGAACTTGACTTGGCGATTTCAAACGAAATTAAAAATTCTAATTCCGTTTGAAATTGCCTCTCACCTTATATTTGACATATTTCTCGTATAACGTGCCCTGATCTATCTAAATACAAACAATACTCGATACAAGACGAAGTCGACAGACGGATGCACCAACAGACTCCCCCTCGGATGTTGACGAAGTCTTCGGTGTCGAGTCTTCACATCTTCAGTCTTTATCAGTCATCTCGACCTCTCTTCCGAAGTATCTAACAATGTAAAGCATCCTTCAATTTCTCTTTTCTTTTTTATCAACTCATCTCCCCCTTGGATGTTGATCTAATCTTCAATTCCAGAATCACAATCTGGCTCTTGAGTCTTCTAATTCTCTTGATCAGATCTCTCTTGATTCCTTAAGTTTATCAGCATCAGCAGTTCCAAGATCGTGACCTGGCTCAATTCCTGCGCAGGATCGAAATCTGGTTTACCTGCACAAACTCTACCTCACAATAAATTTCACAGTTTTAATATTTGACAAATTTAGAAATTACCACTTGCAGATATTAATCTCAAAAATGATTTAACATTTAAAACGTTTCTGATGACCACTTGTGGATAAAATATTCAAAAAATGATTTTACATTGTTAATCTCTGATAAACCACTTGAAGAAATATCATTTTTCTTTTTCAAAAGCACACTTTCCCAAACCATTTGTTCATCATGTCTAGCATTTGGAATTTTGAAAATCAGCTCTCCAACATCAGTTGTCGAAAATCTTTTTGTATTATTTTTTTTTCAAAAATTATGCTAAAACATTCCGAAAATCTTTTTGGATTTGAAAATAAAATGAAATGCAGTAAAGAAATATTTACAGACAATATTTTTGTGAGATTGTGTAAGAGGATCATATCAGTTTATGAGACAAATCACTAACACCGTTAAGCTTTAAACATTTTAAGTTCTAAACGATTCACTTAGATTTTCAGTATACTGATCCACTTAAATTTTTACACAAATTTCAATTGTTTCGAGATACGAGATTAATGTTTTAAGCACTTAAACTTATTCGTGTGTCCCACCTCAGAATATACTCCCGTATCCAGATCCCAATATTCAGTCTTACATGTGAGTATACCTAGATGATATCTGTAAGGGGTTAAATTGCGAGGCCATGAGAGCTCAGGTCAGAACTTCCGTTCAGCAGAGAGATGATGGCTCGTCTTTTGGTGGGTTCCCTTTAGAGAATCTTTTCTTCAACGGCACATGATTAGCATTTTGCAATGTTTCATCATTTTTTTATGCTGAGGGTTGGCTATATTTCAAGCAAGCGTAAAGTATTCTCGGGGGACTAGGCCATTGCTTCTGCAAAATCAGAAGTCCCCGGATAATACCCCAGATATCACTAAGCATAAAGACCTAGTATCTCAGAAAGAGGGACCTTTCAAACAAGATTTCGGGGGTTACCCATATATCCGAGAGATGTTACCCACGAAATAAATAAGTTTGAAATTTAGGTTTATATCTCGTCACAATCTACTAAATGTGCAAAAACCTACTGACACATCATCAGTGAGACCGTTTATCACTTTTTAACTTTCCAATTCTTTAGCATGGTTTGATAGTCCACTGATGTACTATCATTTCCTCTTGTTCACAACAAAACTCTTTTTGTATTTTATCATGTTTTTGTCTTTTTCAAATTTGCTAAAATTTTTACTCCCCCTAAAATCAAAATATATTTCAATTTTGATTTTTTGAGAAAATTTGACAACAAACTATACAAGTAAAGTGACAACTGTTGTGAATTGCTTTAAATCGCCATCCACTTGGCATAAACAATCAGAACTCCCCCTTACAACAAATTATTTTCCCATTGTGATTTCAAAACACTTAAGTTTGTTTTAATCAAATGGTTTTTCCGGAAAATAAGTTTTGTTGATTTCATAAAACCTCTTGTAGGTTAGGGGATCTCATCACATTGTTCTTTCATTTTCAACTGTTTGAAAAATATAACAATTTTAAGTTCAATCAACAAACACCACTTGTAGAAAAATCAAGTACAACTTAATGTCCCTGATTTACCACTTGTAAATCGAAATATCACAAATGTGAATTTCTCAAGAAAGATGCTGATTCCTGCTCCACTCTTACCAACCTGTGAGCTCCGGCAAGTCCAGGTTTTTACTCATCATAATAGGTTCCATCCCAGTCACAAACCTGGGATGAAAAACCCTTACCTGGTTTCTTCATTTTCTTCTCATAAAATTCTTTTACTCCTTTGACCTTCCCGTCAATCATTTTTCCAAAAATATGCTTCACTTTGGAATTAAAAACTTTTTCAACATCAAATTCTTTCTTTTCATAATAGAATTGATTTGAAATTTCAACCTTACCATCTTTTTGTTTAAAATTTTTAGCCTTCAATGGTGGAAAGTTGACATCATCCATTGGAGGAACTGAATTCTCACATTTAACCCCAATTTGTGGCTCATCTGACTTTGTGGAATCAGATTCATCGCCAGACAATAGCTCCTCTGATTTTGATGAATCAGAATCATTGCTAGAACTATCATCAGATTTCTTAACAACCCATTTTTGGTTGTCAAGATTTGCCTTTCTTTTATAAAACCTTTTTGAACATTCACCAACTTCAAATTTTGAATCTTTGAATACTCTGAATTGTTTAGTTAGTGGTTCATTCTCAACCATCTTTTCTTTCATTTTAAGAGAAACTCCCTGTTTTGTTTGGATGGCCTGTGGACAATTCCTGACAATATGACCAAATGTTTTGCACTGAAAACAAGTTCTTGTTTCTTTCTTCTGAGCAATTTCTTTCTTCATCTCTTCCTGCTTCTTTGTAAGGAATTCTTTGTTGGATTGATTCCTGAACAACTTTTCTTTTTCCTCTTCAGATGATATTCCTGAAACAAACACAGTTTTTGGTTTATAAGTTTTTTCATTTTTATAATTTTTCGGTGGAATAAATCCTAATCCCTTTCTTTTGAAATTACCGTTATGGTTTGGTTTCTTTTGAAAACCAGAACCAGAACTGTAACCTTTTTTCTTGTTAAATCTTTGTTGAACTCTTGAGGTGTAAGGTTTAGATTTTTCAGAAAGATTTACATCTTTTATTTCAGAAATATTAATTTCTGTTAGTTTGAAAACCTTTTTTTATCATTTCAGTTTTAACACCTCTTATTGAAAATTCTTCATCAGAATATAATTTGTCTGAATCATTCAAAGTATATGCCACTTTGAATGTTTCGTCATTCAAATTAGATTTTGACAACAAGAATTCTTTATTGTAAACCCGTTTCTCCTTTTTGACTGTTGACTCTGACTTGACAGACTTTGACTCTGAGATTAACTCCAACTTTGACTCCTCGGTTTCATCGTTATCCAACACCTGATCGACCACTTTCTTTATTAATTCGGACTCGTGATCAGTGTCAGACGATGTGAAAGTGACATCAATGTTTTCTGGCAAATGTTCTGTAGACTCAGACTCCCACTGTAAATTGGTTGCCTTTTTGACTCTTTCTGAATTTGGATTTCGTGGTGAATATCCATTTTCAAGCGGGGGTGGACACTGGTTGTAACTGAAACCTTGTTTCTTACCAGAATCATTCACTTCAGTATCCTTCTTTTCAGAAATCTTTTCCTCAGAAACTTCCTCTTCTTCAAACGCCTTCATGCCTTCCACTGTTGGATAAATCCTGTCAATAACATAAGAAGTACATGAGTAACTTTTTAACAAACGATTTACTCTTTCCGTTTCAATCCTCTGTTTTTCCAGTTTTTATTCCAACACAACACATTTCTCAATGTAATTGTTGACGACTTTCTGTTTTGTCATGAAAGCTCCTTGAAGAGTCTTCATAGCCGTTGCTTGTTCACTGCTAGATTGATTGTATTGATTCATTGCTTTGTTCAGAACATCATAAGATTCCTTCAATCTGTTCATGTTATGAATCAATGTACTGTTCTGCTTCTTCACTGCTTCACAGTTTTCACATTTCACAGGAACTTTTTGTGCATTAGCTTCTTCATCAACTTTGAAAATTGGAATATCTTTTATTTTCTTTCTTATCACAGGAACATCTTCATCATCACTGCTGACAGGTTTCTTAATCTTTTTCTCTTTCTTTTTCTTTTGAGCCTTTCCATCATCACTGTCACTTTCTTCCATCATTTTTAAGTGCTTTTCCATTCTCCTTGCATAATAATCATCATCATTATCACTGTCTTCAGCAACTGGAGCAACACAAGCTTTATGATTTGACTTCTTGTTAGGATCATAATCATCCCAACTGAAATTTGCCCAGCTAAACCCTTCTGGTAATTTTTCATCATCTTGGTTTATCAGGCATGCTTTACTATCAGCTGAAACATATTTGTCCCAACTGAAACCTTTTGATGATTTCTTATCTTCTTGATTCACCATACAAGCTCTCTTTGATGATTCTTCAATCTCTTTCCTGGCATGAGCAGTTTGTGGTTGTTGAGCAACTTGATGATAAATTGCTTTCCGATAATAATCATTGTTGTTGAACGGATTTTGAGCTCCACTTGCTTCGCAGTTTTTGCACTCCTTCTTGAAGTGTCCTTTTTCCTTGCAACGAAAACAAGTAACTTTAGATTTATCAAATCCTAAAGTAGAAACATTTGCATCACGGAAATCATCTCTTCCCGTAATTTGTTTAAACTTCTCAGCTCTTCTTAACACACTCGCCAAACACCATTTTATATCCATCAATTCCAGCTCTTCAGCATCAATCTGATCGTAATCCTCTTTTGTCAACATTGGATTCCCAATCCGACCTGCAACTAAACTCTCATATGATTCCAAAACGGTTCCCAACAACGACATGTGACCTTTAGCAACCTCTTCCAAGAAATTTTCATCATTCTCAATGTTCAGAACAATGTTGCATTGTAATCTCTTTCCTTTCTTGGTTGTTGAAAAAAATGGATCAAATGATGGGTATGGAGAAAATCCTGTTTTGATGTTTGATCCTTGAGATGATCCACCAGATGAACCTTTAGCATTGAATGCAGTTTCGATCTTTGGTGACATATTGGTTTTATCACTGCTTCCTCCTTTGTAATACAATCCAATATCTTGTTTACCATCATAATCTTTCATACGGAAAAATTCATAAAACGCTCAATTTTCGTCGAAAAAATGCGATTCCAGTGGGGTTTTAAAGATATTTCCTGGAATTAAATTTTAGATTCAAGAAACACATGTTTTTGTCATGTTTTGTCCATGTTACAGCCAATACAAGTCGGCTGTAAATTCTTATCAGGAGTTGTTTGAATTCAGCTTTCAATTAAAGCATGTTCTTGACATCATAATACTAGTTTTTAGCAATCAAAACCCTAAAAACATCTCATACATGAATTTAGCATCAACAAAATCCGAATTTACTTGAGCTAAGCATGATTTCAATATATACTTGTCTTGGGTTTACTCCTAAACACTACAATGTTCCTATTTCATCCATATAACAAGCATGCATCAACAATCTTTGAATTCTCTAGTTTACTCAGAAATTCAACTAGAGATTTCTCATGAAATTTACATACCTTGTGACTCCTTTTTCAGTGGAGATCACTAATTCGTGCTCAGATTTTGATTTGGGGTTGATTTGGACCTTCAATTTGATGTTTTTGTTGAAATTAGGGTTATACCCCTTTTGTTTCTCCCCTGGTCGATCGAACTACAACACACACTGGTGTGTGTGTTTTAATTTTTCTTTTATAAATGTTTTAATTAGAACATTTTCCTATTTACCCACCTTTAGTCCCTCATGTTTTGTTTTGATATTAAGTAGGCCATAACCTACTTATTTCTAGTAACATTCCCTCTTATTAACTAATTAAAACATAAACTTTTCCCTTTTTTTGACAACCTTGGCCCCTCTAGTTGTTACTTGATCACAATTGTAAGTAAATTCCTTTCCTTGATTGTTTTCTTAGACATTTAACCAAGTTTACTAACTTAGTTATTATATTTATTTAATTAAACATGGTACCATTCTAACGAATTTTAAAATTCGCATTTTGGGATGTTACAAATCTACCCCCCTTAAAGGAGGTTTCATCCCCGAAACCTCTTTCTCGTTTCCATTTGACACTAATATATTCCCTTCGTAATTTATACCTACCCCCTTTATGTTTAACTTTAACAGTTGCATCATAATTATAAGTAACCACCCGATCTCAATTCATATATTATTCATTCAATTGACTTTTCTCTAACAAGTCTATACTTTCTATACCATGCTTCCACCTAACATCCTCATTTCCTTGACCCGTTAGTAATAAGTTAATAAACATACTTATTTAAACTTGTAATAATACTTACATTCGTATGATCCATTCATAACAGATCTAATACCTTCATTTCATCCTTTAAGATTACATTCTTTACATTTATTACATAACATTTAATTGTTATTTTGTTATCACTACGAAGTTACTATTTCATGGTTACGCATACGTGCTCAACACCAAGGTCAACATCATTCTACATTTCCTATAGTGGTTTGTACCATACATACCCTTATGTTACCTTCAACTCACATCATCCATTATATATTACTATTCCTCTCATTTCATGCATTACTTAAGTTGCATAAGCAAGCGTGTCATGCAAGTTCATTAGACGAGAGCTTAATTAATACCCGAAATTTTTGCTCCAAAACCTTTAAGATTTAGTTCTTAATGGCATAGTTTTCTTCTAACGTCAACTATTAAAGTCAAACATTCCATACCTTACTATACCTATTCCATCATTCATCTCGTAAGTCGTTTTTAGTTTACTAATTCATATCTATCTGATATGAGTTAAAACATTTTACTCTCCTTGATTTCATTTCATACATTAGCGATCCGTAAACTAGATCGATCCGCTTCTTCACAAGTACTAACCGTACCGGGCCAGTTTTCATTCATCCTTGTAATGGGCTCCCACTCGTACACCTTCTTTCACCAATTCGATTGGTTTCATCACATTCAGAATTCCACCATTATCATCTACAAAATTGGTGATTAGCACTTTTCATTCAAACGTTCATTATTCTAGATGGTTACCCACCTATTATCCTTTTAATTCTTCCTACATACATGTTATAATACATCCCACATTTCATCTCTTACATGCAATTCTTTTATTCCAGTTTCTTATTTCGTCAGCCTTTACAGTTTGACTTTTCGAGGTCAAACTGACATTTCTTATTTATCGTATAAGTATTAAAGTACACGTTCTTACTTCTTTTCATTCATGCTTACTTGCCAAGACATTCATTACATCAATTCAGTATTCTTTCCATAACTTACCCTTCCCAATTATACTTAAAGTATTGTCCGGGTCGTAGCCCGTCATTTATTACGACTCCTAAGAGTCGACTACTAACATATCTAACACATAACATGTTCAAAACTTCTTTCTTTCGTCAAGATTTAAGTTTACATGCCAAACATTATGCTCACCTACAAGTATAAAACTAAACAAATCAAAATATTAAATATCGGGTTTAAGTGGCGGTTACCATTTGACCCGCATGACTCATTCGTCTCTTTAACCATTCTTGCATACAAACATATCTGTATAAGTTTAAGACATAACTTGAATAATATTTGCTTTTTAAAGAATATTTAATTGCTTAGTCTGTGATTACCTACACATTCGAATCTTTTCATTCTTATCGTTTGTTATGTTTCGAACCCGTCAAGCGGTTTCTAACATATCATTTATACTTTCATTCCTTCTTTGTTTCGAATCCGTCTTGCGGATTCTAACATATCATTCATACTTTCCTTCCTTTCATGTTTCGAATCCGTGTCGCGGTTTCTAACATATCATTCATACTTTCCTTCCCTTCATGTTTCGAATCCGTCTCGCGGATTCTAACATATCATTCATACTTTCATTCCTGAAAGTCTTACATTTCTTTTTACCCTCACGTCCACCTACTACCTAATTCTAACGGACATACATGTAACAATCATCACAGTCTCACGAACGTCATATGTTTCTTGTGTACTGGCCAGGTACACATTCCACATACTAGTTTCGTGTCTTTGTGTAATCGTCACCTTATGTCCGAAGAATTAGGTTTCGGCACGTGTATCATTTTTCATAACTTCGTTTCCATTCTATTATTATATTTCATTAAAATTTTCCTTCACTCAATAAATTTTAGCATTACATGCACCCATATGCTAAATTTACGTACCTGGGTCATTATGTCTTATTACATGCCTTGGTGCCGGTCCTAGACCACATCCACAGATCATCCTTTCCAAGCAATTGTGCTTACCCTTCACATAACATACTATTAGTTTCCTTTAAATACATAATTTAATACATACTTACATTCGCTTTTAACTTTAGGCCTTGATCGAGTCTTGGATTGTACGGGTTCCTTGTCACAAGAGCACACAGGTTTGAGTTCAAGTATATACCTCCTTCTACTTGATTTCTCTCAAACCAGGGCTCTGATACCAACTTGTAACGCCCAGATTTCACCTTCCAAAATGTGATATTATCATACTATAATTTAACAAAAATCGGGCATGACCCGTTCGTATTATGAACAATTCCCTGTAAGACTAACTTGTAATAACTCAAAAATACAACACAGCGGAAATTATGAACCCAAAAATTCGTTCTTTATTAGACATAATACTTACAGGAAGGTTCGAATACCAAATCTCATACACTCATAAAAAAAAGATTTACCACGTTCCATTATATTAATTCTTCGGACCTATATTTGTTAAACTATGTGACCGATCCTTCCCGTACAATCCTTGCTCTTGACTCGATCTACGTCCGTTCATCTTCGTTAGTAGTAGAAGAAATCCGTGTGGTACCTGTGAACATCACATACAACTTATTCATTAGTCATTGACAACCTCATACAACACTATTCTCACACAATTAACTTTCACCAATGACATTCAACAATATAGCTTTGATTCATTCGACTATTCTCTCGAAGTCTCTTGTTCCGAGTTCGGCTTCAACTTCATAAGAATCCGACATTCTCATTCATGCATTATATTCCAAACTCAAGGGCATTGTTAGTAACGTTAATTCTCAAATGCATCTAAATCATGCATTCGCACATACTTACACACATACATACTTACAATCATACACATCTACATACCTATATGCATTCAATCATACCTACAATCATGTATTCATACCTATGTGTTTCGTACGCATTCTTGTATACCATTTACATGTAATACATGTCCAACTTCATTACATACATCTATCATACTCTTATATTAATTACATGAGGCTTAGACTTGGGTTTACAACTCATAAACGTCAAGGGAACACTCGAAATCATGTTTGGGAGGCCCGTCGTAGTCCACAGATATCATACCGAAGCCTACTATACATAAATCAACTTAAATAACAAGTTTCAGGTTTTTGGACATGGGGAGGGCGTCGGCGACGGCCCTTGGATTTTTGCGTAGCCAGAAACCTTCGTAGGCAGTTAAATAGCGCGTCGGCAAAAATGAAGGCCAGAGAGGGCGTCGGCGACGGCCCCTCTAAATGTTGTTTTTCTGCAGCTCCGTTTTGTCGTCCGTAAATGCAAAAACTTGCATAACTTTTGACCCGTTTACCCGTTTAACCTCACGTTTCTTCCTACATGACCGTAATTTGACATTCTATCATGTGAACTTACAATCCCATATCCGGATTAAAGAAATTCTTAACTTACGTGCTATCGGCTTATTATTCATTTACGATTTATTCGACCCGTTTATGTGTTCATCCAACAACACATTCATTTTAGTCCAAAACTTACGTGAACACTATAGCCATAATACTTTTACATTATCCACATTTCCGTTTACCAATTAGCGTACCTATGTGCATTCCTACCTTTTTACCCGGTTAATAAATCGTAGCCAATTCTTACTTTTCATTTCGATATAACTACAAGGCCCCATTATTTCTACTTAACGAAAATCATCAATTTCATATAATCCATCCTTATTTGACCTCGACTACCATTACTTTAATTAACTAACACATATCTTTACGTAAACATCTAAGAAGTGATTACGGAAATCACTTACTTAATACCCTTACTTGATATCATCATTAAAGGCGTATCTCAACATAACTACTAACAATTTTCAATAATATTCCAATACTTTCATTTACTACTGAAGAGAAAGTCCGGGAATTTACTTACCTTGCATCCATGCCACGCTTTTCTTTCCATACTCGCTCCGTTTGACCCGCTTCATCCACAAGCCTCCACCTAGCTTGTTAAGCGCCAAACTATTATCCAATGTTCACAAGTTGGTTAGATTAACCATAATTTAATATGATCTTCCACCTTACACATTTCTATGTATTCATCCGAACACGTAATATAATCACGTTTTACACACAACCAAGTAGACCGCGATTTCATTTAGGCATTTCATATCACTGAAAATGGGCTGTTTTTGGTGACTTGTTTAACATGTTTACAAGTCTTCAAAAATTATGATTTTTTTATGTGGCGTACCTTTCGGAGGGTTAGGCCTTGTGTTAAAATTTCAAGATCTAACTCTTTACGAAAAATTCGTAAAAATTCATTTACTAAGCTGTAATCAGATTCGTCACTTCTGACTGCAGCTTACAAAAAAATTCATTTAAAATTCCTCGTTTATCCGATTGATGAAATTCCAATTGGAAATTCTTTTAATCACTTAAAAATATCTACAGTAAAAATTTGAGATCATAACTAAATTCCTAAATTGAGTTATGACATTCGTAATGGGCTGCAAATTCTGCCAGAAAACGCAGCTTGAACCTTCGATACGGAAAAATTCATAAAACGCTCAATTTTCGTCGAAAAAATGAGATTGCAGTGGAGTTTTAAAGATATTTCCTGGAATTACATTTTAGATTCAAGAAACACATATTTGTTTCACGTTTTGTCCATGTCACAGCCAATACAAGTCGGCTGTAAATTCTTATCAGGAGCTGTTTGAATTCAGCTTTCAATTAAAGCATGTTCTTGACATCACAATACTATTTTTTAGCAATCAAAACCCTAAAAACATCTCATACATGAATTTAGCATCTACAAAAAATCTGAATTTACTTGAGCTAAGCATGATTTCAATATATACTTGTCTAGGGTTTACTCCTAAACACTACAATGTTCCTATTTCATCCATATAACAAGCATGCATCAACAATCTTTGAATTCTCTAGGTTAACTCACAAATTCAACTAGAGATTTCTCATGAAATTTACATACCTTGTGACTCCTTTTTCAGTAGAGATCACTAATTCGTGCTCAGATTTTGATTTGGACCTTCAATTTGATGCTTTTGTTGAAATTAGGGTTATACCCCTTTTGTTTCTCCCCTGGTCGATCGAACTACAACACACACTGGTGTGTGTATTTTAATTTTTCTTTTATAAATGTTTTAATTAAAACATTTTCCTATTTACCCACCTTTAGTCCCTCATGTTTTGTTTTGATATTAAGTAGGTCACAACCTACTTATTTCTAGTAACATTCCCTCTTATTAACTAATAAAAACATAAACTTTTCCCCTTTTTGACAACCTTGGCCCCTCTAGTTGTTACTTGATCACAATTGTAAGTAAATTCCTTTCCTTGATTGTTTTCTTAGACATTTAACCAAGTTTACTAACTTAGTTATTATATTTATTTAATTAAACATGGTACCATTCTAACTGTTGGTGCATCCGTCTGTCGACTTCGTCTTGTATCGAGTCTTGTATTGTAATAGATAGATCATGGCACGGAAAACGAGGAAATGTGTGTTTATAGGTATTTCGCATGAAATGACACAGGGGTCATTTCATACGAAATCAAGATGGGTATTTCGCACGAAATCAGATGTTAATTTCGTTTGAGTAATTTCGTGTGAAATTTGATTCCGCTTGGTCGTTTCAAGCGAAATCACCTCACCTATAAATACCTGATGTGCCTTGTCATTTGTAACGATTCTGATTCCGGTAGCGAAGCTCTGCCGAAGTGTCTACAGCATTGTAATCGACCTGATATCAATCAAAAGACAGTTTAAAGTGATTTCTCGTGCAATTCAGCTGAAATAACATCGATACATTTGTTTCCGCCTTTTGTATTGGTGAAGATCTCTTCTGATCGACTCGTTTGGGTCCCAAAACGATCCTACAAGTGGTATCAGAGCTCAGGAGGAAGAGTTCTTACTATTTCAGCTGCAATTTCTGATTTCTACACTTTCTTTTCAAAATTTTACAAAATTTCACGGTCAAAATGGCTTGATTTTCTCATATTATATGCGAAACAGTGTTTTAACAAACCCTAGAAAGAATCAGACTCTAATTCGAAGTAAGACATAATAAATTTTTGAAAAAACTGTTCGAAAGGTTAATTTCGCTCGAAATTTGATATCATTTCACTTGAACATTGCCATATTTCGCACGAAATAAGATCATATTTCACTTCAAAGGTTATTTCGTTTGAGTGTGAGCATCAGAGTGTTATTCCGTACGAAATAGCAGTTGATTTCACACGAAATCAGCTATTTCGTTTGAAGCTGATTTCGCACCAAAAGGATATTTCGCTTGAAAGTCTATTTCGCGTGAAAAATATACTGATTTCGCTTGAAAAGTTGATTTCGCTTGAAAGAGGATTGATTTCGTTTGAAACTTGATTTCGTGTGAAAATTGATTTCGTGTGAGGAGGGTATTTCATTTAAAACTGACAGTTTGTGAACTTTTGAAAACCAAAACATGGAGAACGAGTTTTATAATGCCTTTGCTAGTCCGATGACTATTGCTCAAAATACGATGCTTGAAAATGAAACAAGAACAACCCAAAAACCACCTAAGCTCATGAGTATCGAGGAATACAGTGGATGGGCTGAACGTTTTGAAACTTGGGTTCAAGCATATCACTTAGATGCGTGGGAACACACTGAATCTCAATATACTAGACCAGTTGGAAATGGTGGGGTGAAAATTAATATTAGAGATTTAGGGGCTGATGAGAAAAAGAAATACAAAGATGAAAAAAATGATGGTTAGTCTTTTGCAGCAAGCCATTAAAGAAGACATTCTGATTCTACTTCAACACAATGGAAGTGCACATTCGATATGGACAGAATTAGAATCAAAGTTTCCTGGTAGTGATGAAATGATCAAGAATAAAAAGTCGCTTATGAAGAAAGAATTTGATCTTTTCCGTGGATTGAGATCTGAAAATATAAAACAGATCATTGAAAGATATTGCAATTTGTTGAAGAATATAAGCAGATTAAACATCAGAAAAGATAATGATGAACTGATTGAAAAGTTGGCTGATGCGTTGCCACACGATACTTGGGGCACGTATCTTATGATGTTGAAAAATAAACCAGATTTTGACAAGCTAACTTTGAGTGAGTTTATTAAACAAATGGAAGCTCAAGAGATGGAACAAATAAAGATAGCAAGAATGAAAAACTATGATGGAGAACAAGACATTGGGTTGTATTACAAAAGTGGTGTTAGTGAGAAGACCAATATTTCACCAAAAATTGAAACTGCCTTCAATGCAAAAAGTTCTTCTGAAAGTTCATCTCAAGGATCAAGTAACAAAATGGGATTTTCGTCATATCCATCGTTTGATCCAAATTTTTCAACAACAAAGAGTGGGAAAGTTCTTCAATGCAATATTGCATTAAATCTTGAGAATGATCAGAACTACTCGGAAGAAGTTGCAAAAAGTCATATGTCTTTGTTGGTGACTGTGCTAGAATCGTATGGTAGTTTGATTGCAGGGAGGATCGGAAATCCTATGTTGACTAAAGAGGATTACGATCAGGTTGATGCTGAGGAGATGGAATCGATGGATATAAAATGGTGTTTGGAAAGCGTATTGAGAAGAGCCAAAAAGTTTAAACAAATTACCGGAAGAGATGATTTCCGTGATGCAAATGTTTCAACTTTAGGATTTGATAAATCTAAAGTTACTTGTTTTCGTTGCAGGGAAAAAGGGCATTTCAAGAGAGAGTGTACAAACCGTGAAGCTAGTGGAGCTCAAAATCCTTTCGGAAACAATGACTACTATCGGAAAGCAATTTATCATCAAGTTGCTCAACAGCCATATCACCAACAGCAGCCACAAACTGCTCATGCGAGGAAAGAGATTGAAGATTCAAAGAAAGCGTGTATGGTAAATCAAAATGATGGAAGTATATCAAAAGATTTCAGTTGGGATACATATATTCCAGTTGATAATAAAGCATGTCTGATAAATCAAGATGATGAAAGATTACCAGAAGGATTTAACTGGGAAAACTTTAGCTGGGATAAGTATTGTCCAGACAAAGAGATCTTAAAAGCTAAAGCTTTTGTTGCTCAAATTGTTAAAGATGATGGTGATAATTACATGGTTGATGATTATTGGGCAGAAAAAATGAGAAAATATTTAGCTAGGCAAAGTAAAAAGGTTGAAGAAGAAGTTTGTGTGATAAAGAAACAGGACAAAGAAATTCCAGTGTTTGAGGTTAAAAAGGAAGTTGTTGCAGAAAAAGTAACCGAGAGCTGTGAAAACTGTGAGACTATGAAGAAGCAAAATAGTCAATTGATTCACAACTTGAACAGGATGAAAGAGTCATATGATGTCCTGAACAAAGCCATGGATCAATACAACAAGTCGAGCAGTGAACAAGCTATAGCAATGAAGACACTCAAAGGAGCGTACATGAGACAGCTTGACAATGTCAACTATTACACTAAAAAGTGTGCTGAGCTTGAGTTAAAATTGGAAACTCAGAGAATAGAAACTGTAACACCCTTGCTTGTTAAATACAATATTTTAATATAAGTTTCGTAAAAATGCATGTTTTTACGATTACACGTAAGTATGTCAATACGAGTTTACTAAAACTTTTACAATTTAAAAGTTTGAACAACTTAATGTAATTGAATTCGTCGTTTAAAAGATACGACAAAACGCCGCGTGGAAGCTTTTAACTTTATCGTGTTCGGTTCTTCTTCGAGCTTGATCTTCATCCGGACACTCTTGGCAATCACTTATGATCAAAACCAACTTAAAAGCTAGTTTTGATAGTTAAATAACAAGTTTAAACAAGTTATATGGGTCAAACAAACAAAATTAAACGTTTTTCATGTTCAGGGGGGGCTAGGCATCACGCCTAGGGGCTAGACGCCCCACCTAGCCCCCTTTTTGGCAGAATGTTTCTTTTATGTTGTTGTACATACCCAGCATGACCCGATTTCACGGAAACGAGCATAACTCTCTCGTTTTTTATCCGTTTTATCCGATTCTTTTTCCTACGCGTCCGTAATTTAATTCTCCATCATATGGAGTTAAAATCCAAAATCCATCATAATAAATTTTGAGACTTATAAGCCTTCAACTCGTTACCTTTTTATCGACTTTTAACCCGTTTATGAATTTTATCAAACAAACATATTTGTTTGATCTTTATATCATATACACTTCTTCAAATTAAGGTTATCTACCATATTAGGTTCTAATCACAGGTTTATTACACAATTTAAACCCGTTTTCGCTCGTATGCTTATTTTGACCCGTTAAGGGTATTTTAAGCACTTAAAGCCTGAAATCGCTTTCATTCATTTCTATCATCTTATTCCTACATTTCTTATCAATTAATCTTCAACTACAACTATATGTGTGTTGGATCTAATGTGGATATCTGTATGTTCCGAGTTTTACCCCTCGGATTATTATTTTACGGCAAGACTCAAATAGAGCCATTTGACTAACGTATTACATCTTTCAACTTCTACACTTATTCTAAGTATTTATCTAATCATGAAACTCGTTTCTAAACAATCTTTAAGGGTTGTTTGTTCAATTTAGCCTACAAGGGCGTTTTGGTCAATTTTGGTCATTCTTTTACGACGAAGGACTTTCAGATACTTGTTTGACCTAAAAATCCGATCTTTTAACTATAACCTTGTTTAGAAACCATTATGTTTCTAAAACACTACATTTAAAACTTGAATTATTCGGTTTATCTTTAGGATAACCAAATATCCAATATGACCTTGTTTAACTCTTAGAAAACCTCAAATTCTACATGATGAGTTGAATCATTACTCAAACCTGGCTCGGATCAATGTATTGACCCGTTACGATACCTTGCCTTAGTGGCGCTAAGTAATAGCGATGTCATCATTCAATCGATATTTATTCCTGTAATCATGAAACTCGACAAAACATTAGCCGATATTGTCAAAGGGTGATATTTTCACCTTTTGACCCGTTTGGTCTATATGACCGTTTACTTTTACGAGATGGATTTATTATCATCTCGTCTACATGACTTGTACCGGTTTACACCATACGGTCAATTTACTTATAAATCTATTTCTTGATTATTTTGACCCTTTTATATCTTATGCCATAAAGTGTCCTTCAAAACTAACGGTTATCGTCAACGAGTGACTACATTGTTGTTTTACCCTTATTAATTGTATTGATTTACCTTATAAGGTAAATCATTCAAAAGTCTTTATTTATTAATCATTACATGACTAAATGACCTTATTAGCTCTTTTTAACCATTCAACATGGTTTATCATTATTATCTTTTGTTCCGAACCTCGCATGTCGGGTCGAAACATCATAAGTCAAATGTGACTTTTGATTATTCAAAATCTATAAAACCAATAGATATCAAGTAAAAAGTGTAAGTTTTGACTTACCTCACATCCGAATTACGCTTTTCTTTTCTCACTTGCTTCAATCGACCCACTTGCTCCCCAAGCTTCACCTAGCTTGTTAAGCGCCAACTATCATTCATCATTCACAAGGTTGTTAGATTAGTCATTCTAAATCATGACTTTCACACCTTATGAATCTTCGACTACTTTTCTTATTGAACTAAATCATAAATCATGAGTTTAATTCTTGTGTCAAGACCCACTTCAAATCAAGTATGAACTCTTAACAAATCCCCATTTTGTTCAAGTAGTTCATTCATACAAGTTAGTATGGTGTTTATAAACACCAATACAACATCAATTTCATTAAATCAACAAAACCCACTTAGCTCATACTTGGTTATTTAGATTAATCACTAGTTTATGGCACAATTCTACAAGTTTGCATCTAGGGTTTGTTCCTAGACTTGTACCCACACTAATATCACTATAACATTGAACATTCATGCAAGAATTTCGTTCATGCAAGTTCATCAAAATTTTGAAATATTACTAATCATCAAAATTCAACATACTTTGTGATCCCCTAAGCTTGGTGATCACGATTTTATTAAAAGCCCCAAATTCTTGGCTTGATTTCTCCTTGATTTTGATCAATTTTGTGAATTTAGGGTTCACTTGATAGAACCCCTTTTGGCTCCTGGGAAATGTCAACCAAACACACAATTGAAGTGTGTGTTTTGGTGTTTTGTTTTAATTAAATAAAACTATTTTCAATTTTGTCATGTTTAGTCCCCTCACTTGTTCAACTTTTTATAAAGAGTATTATTAATCAAGTTTCATTGGCATTTTAACAACATTTAATTAACTAGGTTGATATTCCTAGTTACTTGGCGGGTTCGGGGAAATCACATCTTGTTTTTACTTTAAGTCCCGTTAACTCGGGCCTTTTATATACTTTGTTTTCTCAAAGTATTTATCCTCTTAATTAATATTAGATTTATTTATTTAAATCCTAATATTTACCGGGTGAATTTTTACCACTTACAGTATTTTACCCGTCAGTAATATTAACGGAGTTTGATTACCAAACCCGTTTTTGGGGTGTTACAAGTCTACCCCCTTAAAGAGGTTTCTTCCTCGAAACTTTTTCTTACATGTTTTATCGAGTTTAACTCCATGCATTTGATCTCGATAATCAATCGAGCACTGCTCATATTCTAACCAATTGTTAGTATTAGCAGAAAAGTATGATAATATATTTTTGGTTACTAATCATCTACGTATCTCATACGACATAATGCACTTTGAAATAACGAAATCTCGTTATTTCCACTAGTTTAGTTAACTTAGCAATATTCGTCGCTCGGCTCTGATGTGATTGTACTTCACATTGCATTTCTTAACCGTGATCATGTCACATCATGTTTAATTTATATCAACCTTTCATTTTCGAAAATAACACTTTTCGAATATATCGTCTTGCGCCTATCAGTGTCAAGAATTGAATCTTTCATGCCTACTATTCAAATTCCTATTAGAATTTATATTTGTAAAAATGTTATTTCTTATCAAAACTGAAGTTTTAGTTTAGCATCTTCTCTTTAACTTTTGTCAATTATCCATACCAGGATATTGACAATCCATAATCTATCCTTTTTACAGTCTTAGTTTTATACGAGGATTCTCAATTGATTCCCTTGCTTTGTCTAATTAGCTCGTAGGTTTTATCACTTTGCCTTATAGGCTATTTTACTAGACTTTCACCTCTCTAAGGCGAGGTACTTATAATCTATTTCTTTCTAGTCATGACCCGTAGGTCGTTTTAGTCTCGTAGACCTTTCCTTTGTTTATAACCCCAAAGGTTATGTTGATCCCGTAGATCATTCTTTACTCATGTCATTCTTAAAATACATGTTTGGTGTCAAGGAACTCTGTTTTTGTTTGGAGAATCATTTGGTTTCAAGCATAAGATTGTTTTCTTTCGGACGATTTTCCGACTTTATGACTTTTCACTTCATTTATGCGTCAGTTCTTCTTATGCTTACTGTTATTTGATTTGCATATATTCTTATTTGGTTATGTCCCATTGCCGGGCTCATTACTCTTTTGCATTTAACGCTACCTTTATCCCGTTTGCGTTTACTCATGCCGTTCGACATGATATTATATTCGACCCGTTCAACTTTAAAATAGTTGAACATAATTTATTTCAAATTTCTATTTACATTATCTTGTCGTCTTCTAGTTATGACTCAAAACCCGAGTCTTTTAACTTCCCATCCGAGTTCCCGTTTCTCGGTCCACGCATGCGTTTAATTCCTTACCCATCAACCGGGTGTTTTACCGAAGTCATTATCATTGCAACCCTTCCGGTATGCATTAAGACTTCGTTTCCATTTATTTGGTCGTCTTAGCGAAATCCGTCGCTTTTATTCGACCATGTCTTTTATTCTTTACATGACCACTATTGGCGGCCTTATTAATTATGAGTGACGATTATCATCGTTATCCTTGCTTTACTACGACTAAAGTTAGCAACCTTGATTATCTTTTTCGTGTGGGCAACACCTTTGTTTTTATGACCCGGCGGATCATCTATACTTTGGTTTTACTTGCCCATATTGTTCACCATGGCCCTTTCGTCCAAGATGACTTATTTTCGTGAATTTTCTTTTGATCATTCATTTATATCATCATTTACATTAATCCTTGTCCCTTCTCTCGGGCTCATTATCCTAATGTAATACGCTTCCGTCACCCGGCTGTGCGTTTACATTATTATCAACTATTTTGTTCATTTATTTAATTTGGGTACTTTTTAATTTGTCCCATTCACCCCGTCCTTACTACATCGGATGTAAATGTGTCCGCTATAAGAAGTTCATGGTATCATATGCCACTACTTACTTGGCCAGAGTAAGCGATTAACACATGACACGCATGACCTTTTTATAGTTTTCACATCACGCCCTATGTAAGTAATGCCTCTATTTGTTTCTCTTGGAAACAATATCCCGAATACATTTTCTATTCGGTTTTCCAAGTTTCTAATTTACATATGCAACAATCATTCTCTACATGTTTGTTGCATATTGCTATTTGTGCGTTTACATTCAAAAGCGTGCACTTGGTAATGTTTGCCCCGACGGGCGTTCCTTGCCATTAACCTTGTTTGCGGTCGTTACGTGATTTAGTCCTTGGTGAGCATGCTCCTCTTGTCATACTTCGGACCGTTCCTCTATCATATCCGTAATTTTTTCAACTCTCGCTATCCTCATATGCGAGTGTCCTTCAACTAAAACATATACAACAGTTAGTAATTTCAACATTAAAGGATGCCCGTATTATAATACAAGGCTTTTCTACTATACGCACCAATGCGTGTAATTTCGTTGACTATATCTATTCTATATCGTTTTTATTGGTGTAACGTGTATTACACGATAACCATATGTGTTGTTTTTCAACACTTTAATCATACTAAACCTTTGATATACATGTACATACCGGATTTGCGATCAAGCCTCGAACCGAACACGCTTTACTTTTTAACCATGAGCTCTGATACCAACTTGTAACACCCTTGCTTGTTAAATACAATATTTTAATATAAGTTTCGTAAAAATGCATGTTTTTACGATTACACGTAAGTATGTCAATACGAGTTTACTAAAACTTTTACAATTTAAAAGTTTGAACAACTTAATGTAATTGAATTCGTCGTTTAAAAGATACGACGAAACGCCGCGCGGAAGCTTTTAACTTTATCGTGTTCGGTTCTTCTTCGAGCTTGATCTTCATCCGGACACTCTTGGCAATCACCTATGATCAAAACCAACTTAAAAGTTAGTTTTGATAGTTAAATAACAAGTTTAAACAAGTTATATGGGTCAAACAAACAAAATTAAACGTTTTTCATGTTCAGGGGGGGCTAGGCGTCACGCCTAGGGGCTAGACGCCCCACCTAGTCCCCTTTTTGGCAGAATGTTTCTTTTATGTTGTTGTACATACCTAGCATGACCCGATTTCACAGAAACGAGCATAACTCTCTCGTTTTTTATCCGTTTTACCCGATTCTTTTTCCTACGCGTCCGTAATTTAATTCTCCATCATATGGAGTTAAAATCCAACATCCATCATAATAAATTTTGAGACTTCTAAGCCTTCGACTCGTTACCTTTTTATCGACTTTTAACCCGTTTATGCATTTTATCAAACAAACATATTTGTTTGATCTTTATATCACATACACTTCTTCAAATTAAGGTTATCTACCATATTAGGTTCTAATCACAGGTTTATTACACAATTTAAACCCGTTTTCGCTCTTATGCTTATTTTGACCCGTTAAGGGTATTTTAAGCACTTAAAGCCTGAAATCGCTTTCATTCATTTCTATCATCTTATTCCTACATTTCTTATCAATTAATCTTCAACTACAACTATATGTGTGTTGGATCTAATTTGGATATCTGTATGTTCCGAGTTTTACCCCTCGGATTATTATTTTACGGCAAGACTCAAATAGAGCCATTTGACTAACGTATTACATCTTTCAACTTCTACACTTATTCTAAGTATTTATCTAATCATGAAACTCGTTTCTAAACAATCTTTAAGGGTTGTTTGTTCAATTTAGCCTACAAGGGAGTTTTGGTCAATTTTGGTCCTTCTTTTACGACGAAGGACTTTCAGATACTTGTTTGACCCAAAAATCCGATCTTTTAACTATAACCTTGTTTAGAAACCATTATGTTTCTAAAACACTACATTTAAAACTTAAATTATTCGGTTTATCTTTAAGATAACCAAATATCCAATATGACCTTGTTTAACTCTTAGAAAACCTCAAATTCTACATGATGAGTTGAATCATTACTCAAACCTGGCTCGGATCAATGTATTGACCCGTTACGATACCTTGCCTTAGTGACGCTAAGTAATAGCGATGTCATCATTCAATCGATATTTATTCCTATAATCATGAAACTCGACAAAACATTAGCCGATATTGTCAAAGGGTGATATTTTCACCTTTTGACCCGTTTGGTCTATATGACCGTTTACTTTTACGAGATGGATTTATTATCATCTCGTCTACATGACTTGTACCGGTTTACACCGTACGGTCAATTTACTTATAAATCTATTTCTTGATTATTTTGACCCCTTTATATCTTATGCCATAAAGTGTCCTTCAAAACTAACGGTTATCGTCAACGAGTGACTACATTGTCGTTTTACCCTTAGTAATTGTATTGATTTACCTTATAAGGTAAATCATTCAAAACTCTTTATTTATTAATCATTACATGACTAAATGACCTTATTAGCTCTTTTTAACCATTCAACATGGTTTATCATTATTGTCTTTTGTTCCGAACCTCGCATGTCGGGTCGAAACATCATAAGTCAAATGTGACTTTTGATTATTCAAAATCTATAAAACCAATAGATATCAAGTAAAAGGTGTAAGTTTTGACTTACCTCACATCCGAATTACGCTTTTCTTTTCTCACTTGCTTCAATCGACCCACTAGCTCCCCAAGCTTCACCTAGCTTGTTAAGCGCCAACTATCATTCATCATTCACAAGGTTGTTAGATTAGTCATTCTAAATCATGACTTTCACACCTTATGAATCTTTGACTACTTTTCTTATTGAACTAAATCATAAATCATGAGTTTAATTCTTGTGTCAAGACCCACTTCAAATCAAGTATGAACTCTTAACAAATCCCCATTTTGTTCAAGTAGTTCATTCATACAAGTTAGTATGGTGTTTATAAACACCAATACAACATCAATTTCATTAAATCAACAAAACCCACTTAGCTCATACTTGGTTATTTGGATTAATCACTAGTTTATGGCACAATTCTACAAGTTTGCATCTAGGGTTTGTTCCTAGACTTGTACCCACACTAATATCACTATAACATTGAACATTCATGCAAGAATTTTGTTCATGCAAGTTCATCAAAATTTCGAAATATTACTAATCATCAAAATTCAACATACCTTGTGATCCCCTAAGCTTGGTGATCACGATTTTATTAAAAGCCCCAAATTCTTGGCTTGATTTCTCCTTGATTTTGATCAATTTTGTGAATTTAGGGTTCACTTGATAGAACCCCTTTTGGCTCCTGGGAAATGTCGACCAAACACACACTTGAAGTGTGTGTTTTGGTGTTTTGTTTTAATTAAATAAAACTATTTTCAATTTTGTCATGTTTAGTCCCCTCACTTGTTCAACTTTTTATAAAGAGTATTATTAATCAAGTTTCATTGGCATTTTAACAACATTTAATTAACTAGGTTGATATTCCTAGTTACTTGGCGGGTTCGGGGAAATCACATCTTGTTTTTACTTTAAGTCCCGTTAACTCGGGCCTTTTATATACTTTGTTTTCTCAAAGTATTTATCCTCTTAATTAATATTAGATTTATTTATTTAAATCCTAATATTTACCGGGTGAATTTTTACCACTTACGGTATTTTACCCGTCAGTAATATTAACGGAGTTTGATTACCAAACCCGTTTTTGGGGTGTTACAGAAACCGAGAGAGTAAATGGTTTATTAAAAAGTTACTCATGTTCTACTTTTGTGGTTGACAGGATTTACCCCATTGTAGAAGAAATGAAGACATTTGAAGAAGAAAAATCTGAAGAGAAGAAGTCTGAAACTAAAGAAGATGATGAAGTGAAGATTTCTGGTAAGAAACTAAGTGTTGTCTATAACAAATGTCCACCCCCGGTCGAAAATGGATATTCTCCTCGAAATCCAAATTCAGAAAGAGTAAAAAAGGCAACAAATTTACAGTGGGAGTCTGAGTCTTCAGATAATTTGCCTAAAAACATTGATGTCACGTTCACATCGTCTGACAGTGATCATGAGTCCGAGTTAATAAAGAAAGTGGTCAATTAGGTGTTGGATAAGGATGAAACGGAGGAGTCCAAATCAGAGTCAAAGTCTGAGTCCAACACATCAAATTCAACAGTCAAAAAGGACAAACGGGTTTATAATAAAGAATTTTTGTTATCAAAATCTAATTTGAATGATGAACCGATCAAAGTAGCATATACTTTGAAAGATTCTGACAAATTATATTCTGATAAGGTATTTCCAACAAGAGGTGTTAAAACTGAAATGATCAAAAAGGTTTTCAAACTAACAGAAATTAATATTTCTGAAATAAAAGATGAAAATCTTTCTGAAAAACCCAATCCTTACACCTCAAGAGTTCAACAAAGTTTAAACAAGAAAAAGGGTTACAGTTCTGGTACAGGTTATCAAAAGAAACCAAACCATAACAGTAATTTCAAAAAGAAAGGACTTGGTTTTGTTCCACCAAAAAATCATAAAAATGAGAAAATTTATAAACCAAAAACAGTTTTTGTTACAGGAAAATCATCTGAAGAAGAAAAAGAGCAAGTGTTCAGAATGCAACCCAACAAAGAATTCCTTGCCAAGAAGCAAGAAGAAATGAAGAAAAGTGTTGCTCAGAAGAAGATAGAGACGAGAATCTGTTTTCAATGTAAAACAGTTGGTCACATTGCCAGGAATTGTCCGAAGGCAATCCAAACAAAACAGGGAGTCTCTGGTAAACTGAAAGAAAAGATTGTTGAGAAAACTGAACCACCAACAAACAGATTTAAAGTTTTTGAAAATTCAACTTTTGAGGCTGGTGAATGTTCGAAAGATGTTTACAAAAGAAAGGAGAAACTTAACAATAAAAAATGGGTTGTTAAGAATTCAAGTGATAGTTCTGGTAATGAATCTGATTCCATTAAATCAGAGGAGCCAAAAATTGTTATGAAAGAAGGGAATTCAGTTCCGCCTTTGGATAATGCAAATTTTCCACCATTGCGGGCTGAAAATTTGAAATCTAAAATTGGTAAAGTTGAAATTTCAAATCAATTATTTCCTGAAAAGAAAGAATTTGATGTTGAAAAAGCTTTTAACCCCACAGTGCAAAACATTTTTGGTAAAATGGTTGACGGAAAGATCAAGGGGGTTAAAGAATTTTATGAGAAGAAAACAAAGAAACCGAGTATTGACAACTCGAAATCTCCCAAGGACCGTCAGGCTTGGGAGAATCTCTCTACCTGAAAAAACCTGACTTGCCGGAGATCCCAAGTTGGTAATCGCGGAGCATGTATCGGCATCATTCTTGAAATATTGTTTTGGAAAATTGAAAATTTTTCACTAGTATGACTTACCGGAACTCCCAGGTTGGTAAGTGTGGAGTAGGAATCGGCATCTTGAAATTTCAACCTACAAGAGGTAATGGTTGGTAAGCAAACCAACACGTGGTTGAAAAAGAGGTTTTACCTACAAATGGTTAATCAAGGTCATTAAGTTGAACTTGATTTAACTTTCATTAAAATGAATTGGAAAACAAAGTGATGATCATATCCCCTAACCTACAAGTGGTTTATGAAATCAACAAAACTAATTTTTCGGAAAAACCATTTGATTAAAACAAACTTAAGTGTTTTGAAATCATAATGGGAAAACTGTTTGTTGTGAGGGGGAGTTCTGATTGTTTATGCCAAGTGGATGGCGATTTGAAGCAATTCACATCATGTTGTCAATTTCTTGTACAGTTTGTTTTCAAATTTTCTCAGAAAATCAAAATCGAAACATATTTTGATTTTAGGGGGAGTAAAAATTTAGGAAATTTCGAAAATTTGAAAAGAAAAAGCCAAAAACATTGAAAAATAAAAAATGAGCTTTGTTGTGAAAAAGAGGAAATGATAGTACATCAGTGGACTATCACAGCATGCTAAAGAATTGGAAAGAAAAATGTGATAAACGGTCTCATGATGATGTGCCAGTAGGTTTTTGCACATTTAGTAGATTGTGTCGAGATATAAATCTAAATTTCAAACTTGCTTATCTCGTGGGGAACATCTTTCGGATATATGGGTAACCCCCGAAATCTTGTTTGAAAGGTCTCTCTTTCTGAGATACTAGGTCTTTATGCTTAGTGATATCTGGGGTATTATCCCGGGACTTCTGATTTTGCGGAAGCAATGGCTTAGTCCCCGTATAATACTTTCTGCTTGCTTGAAATATAGCACCACCCTCAGCATAAAAAATGATGAAACATTGAAAAATGTCAATCATGTGCTGTTGAAGAAAAGATTCTCTAAAGGGAACACACCAAAAGTCGAAGCCGTCATCTCTCTGATTTTGCGGAAGCAATAGCCTGAGCTCTCACGGCCCTCGCATTTAACCCCTTACAGATATCATCTAGGTATACTCACCTGTAAGACTGAATATTGGGATCTGGATACGGGAGTATATTCTGAGGTGGGACACGCGAATAAGTTTAAGTGCTTAAAACATTAATCTCGTATCTCGAAACTGTTGAAATTTGTGTGAAGATTTAAGTGGATCAGTATACTGACAATCTAAGTGAATCGTTTAGAACTTAAAATGTTTAAAAAGCTTAAAGGTGTTGGTGATTTGTCTCATAAACTGATATGATCCTCTTACACAAACTCACAAAAATTGTATGTAAATATTTCTTTACTGCATTTCGTTAAAATCAAAATTCCAAAAAGATTTTAGTGTGTTTTAGCATAAATTTTGAAAAATCCAAAAAGATTTTCGACAACTGATGTTGAAGAGCTGATTTTCAAAATTCCGAGTGCTAAGCATGATGAACAACAGGATTGGGAGAAGTTTTTTTTAATGAAGAATGTTTGCTTACAAATGGTCATCAGAAGCTTTTAAATGATAACTCATTCTGAAAAAATATCTGCCAATGATATAATTTTATCAAAATCTTAAATTTGCGAAACTTATGTTTGTGGTAGAGATTGTGCAGGAATGAAGTTTGAGAAAAGCCAGGTTACGATCTTAGTACCTATGAAAAGTGAATTCTAGACTACGATCCCAGCTTAGCGAAAGGGGGAGTCTGATGACATCAAGAGGGAGTTTGAAGATGTAAGTTGTTGATGCTGATGATCTTAAGGAATCAAGAGACCTGATCAAGAGGAATATAGAGACAGGTTGAGATTCTGGGAGAAAGAGAAAGAGATTGATTGAAGATGCTTACAATGGAGAATCTTTGGATATAACGAGAAGACTGATAAAGGCTGAAGGTTTGACAACCGAAGATTCGACACCGAAGACTTCGTCAACATCCGAGGGGGAGTCTGTTGGTGCATCCGTCTGTCGACTTTGTCTTGTATCGAGTCTTGTATTGTAATAGATAGATCATGGCACGAAAAACGAGGAAATGTGGGTTTATAGGTATTTCGCATGAAATGACACAGGGGTTATTTCATACGAAATCAAGATGGGTATTTCGCACGAAATCAAATGTTGATTTTGTTTGAGTAATTTCGTGCGAAATTAGATTCCTCTTGGCCGTTTCAAGCGAAATCACCTCACTTATATATACCTGATGTGCCTTGTCATTTGTAACGATTCTGATTCTGGTAGCGAAGCTCTGCCGAAGTGTCTACAGCATTGTAATCGATCTGATATCAATAAAAAGACAGTTTAAAGTGATTTCTCGTGCAATTCAGCTGAAATAACATCGATACATCTGTTTCCGCCTTTTGTATTGGTGAAGATCTCTTCTGGTCGACTCGTTTGGGTCCCAAAACGATCCTACACTAACGAATTTTAAAATTCGCGTTTTGGGATGTTACAAAAATGAAGAGTAGAGTGTGCATACTACTAGCTCAAGGCTAGGGAAGAACACAAGTTGATGAAGATGATAAATGTGATGGATAATAGCAAATGGAAGAGGTCCTTGAATATCCACAAGCTCCAAGCTTCTTAACTTAGCTTCTAACACCTTGTGATCACTTGGGATAGTATGAAGAAAGCTTGACAATGGTGGTGGTGTTGTGGTGATTCTCGGCCGAGAGCCAAGAGAGGGGGAGGAGAAAGATAAGTGTGTGTTGTGTGTGTGAGATAATGAGGGAATGATCTTCCATGTTATACTTATAACCAAGTTTAATCTTTAACCATCGAGTAATATGTCACTTAAGTACTAAACAAATCTCTTAACAAATCACATAAGATCAAGGGTGGGCCACACCCTTGTGACCGTCGCCCAAGGGGGGGGGGGGGGTTATAGGTTTGGGATGTAATGGATAGGTAGAGATTTTAGTTAGATTTCAAGTATAAGTTTAGGTGTTTTAGTTAATATGATGTTATATAGTGTGTTAGGGTGCTCGGGGATCATAACTAGCTCAGTAATGTTAAAACAATGCTTCTAGTGTAATTTTGGTGTTTCGGGTAGTGTCCGGTTGTTCGGTTAGATACCGGTTCGTTAAAGTGCTAAACTATACCGTTTAGTGTTCTTTAGGGTAGGTGCACGATACCCCTGACCGCGGAGGGGATACCCCCTCCCAGTTCACCACCCGACAAGGATCCCTGGCGGCAAATACCCTCCCAACACTTGGGGTTCGAGAGAGGTGGGGTTGCCACGTCTCGAACCCGAGACCCCAACGATCCAAGTGTTGGAATATGGGTGTCGGTCGCCAACTGAGCTACCCCAGTTGGTTCGTTTAGTGTTCTTTATGTACCCTTTTGTGACACTTTTAATTCCCGACACTTAGGAAAACATTCATGACCATTTAGTCATATTTTTGCATGATACTAGCTTGTTAAAATGCTGATTTTTGCTGATTTATGCTGAATTCAGCACTTTATGTGGGTTTTAGGCACTTTTCGGCACTTAAACTATCACTTAGGAATGCAGTTTTGTGGTCCTTACTTCCCTACACACCATACTAGGGTAGTACTTAGTCTCTGGCCCATACTGGGTCTCAAAACATTGTCTGTCTATGTGCTGAGTCTTGTCAGCATTTTTCTTAGTTATCCGCTAACTGTGCTAACTGTGCTTTGTGCATCGTTTATGACAATATGATTTGCATGTAATAATGATGTGTCATTATGCAATAGGTGATGCACATGTAAGTATGTTACAGTAATCAAAAGTAGTTAATTGTAATTCAGCACAATCATTAAGCACTAATCATGGTTAATTAATTGTACGGATACCTGGATTTTTTACGGTTGTCACATCAACGGTTAGGGCTTGTTTGAGATTTATTTAGGGTAGATGGTATAAATTCACACTCAGTTGGAATGTGTTTTTTTAATGTAAATAAATTTGGGGAATCAAAGGTGGGGTAGGTTCATTCTCCATTTCTTAGTTCCATCCTTAGACCACCCGTAATAGGCGATACTGCCCATCCACCGCCCCCTGGGTGTGTTTAATCTTTTTTTGGTTTTGGTGTGTTTTGAATCACGCGGTTGGGGCGAAAATTTGACCAATCAGATGTAAGCCTCTTTTTCTTGGCCAACCCCCCTTTTTTGGTTAGTTTTTTTATTTAATTCTTTACACCCCTTTTTAACATAATACTCACATCCTCACTACACACATTTTAGAAAAACGCCCAATAATGCCCATTGCTGACTGGACTGCCACATGGCGAAAAACGTCCAAGGGTGGGGGCATTATTCACCCTTACCACTACGCATGGTCTTAGAGGGGCATCCTCTAAAAACTATGTCGTGAAGCTAAGATGGAGGGTCATCCTCCAAGGACTACTCTCACCCATGCCAATAAGCATAACTTAACATTAACCACTCTCATTGACCACCCACTACACGTTGCATCTAAGGCCACCTGGTATACTCTAACACCAATAGGTGTTCATCCTAGTTGGCAACCATTAACACATGTTAAACCGCTCCTGAAGGGTGTTAAGAGGAATTAAAAGCTTCTAATGTTAAGAAGTTAACTAGGAGAGAGAGTGAGGGAATCAAGCATTGCAAAATTTACACACACACACACACACAACAACAACATGCTATATATATGTATTTCAATTAATTTTAAGGGGTGTTAATGGGGTTAAACCATTTCCATGGTGTGCGGTGAAGTTAAAAATGGTCAAGTAGATGATGTGGTACCTACATGTTGTTAAAGGGCGTGAAAGTATACCCCATAGCCTAACTTCACGTTTTTTATCAAATGTATCTTGTCTCACACGTTTTTAACCTATTTCTAATACAATCACCCTCATATATTCATTAAATAAAAAAAAGATAAATTCACTGTAAACTAGACACGTTTTCTTTTACCTTTACGCGGTGTCGGGTTTCAAACAAACTCCAATATCCCCAAAACGGTAACCCATTCTAACATGCGCACCGCGCACCCAGATTTTTAATATTACATTATTACACCCTTTAACAACGGTAACACTCAACAAATTACACCCCTACATATTCACCTCCATTCATCACTTTTTCCCATCATTCCCAACAACAAAAAAACATGAACCTTATTCCAATCCTCTTCCTCCTCGTACTACCGGCCGCCGTGATCCCCATCGGCGTCAACTACGGCACTCTGGGCAACAACCTCCCATCCCACACCGAAGTCGCCAACTTCCTCAAAACCCGCACAATCATCGACCGCGTCAAAATCTTCGACACCAACCCCGACATCATCAAAGCCTTCGCCAACACCAACATCCTCGTAACCGTCACTGTCCCTAACGGCGACATCCCCTCTTTAACCAACCCACGTAACGCCATCCGTTGGGTCAACACCCACATCAAACCCTATCACCCAGCAACCAAATTCCACTACATCTGTGTCGGCACTGAGGTTCTCCACTGGGGCCCGCAGAACCTCGTACCTGCGATGAAGGTGTTACATGCGGCGTTGGTGAAAACTGGGATGAGTGATGTTAAGGTTTCGAGCCCGCATTCGCTTGGGATTTTGTTGGAGTCTAACCCGCCGAGTAATGCGTCGTTTAGACCCGGGTGGGATGTGGGTAATCTTGCCCCGATGTTGCAATTTTTGAGGAAGACTAAAGCTGGGTTTATGGTTAATCCGTATACGTATTTTGGGTATTCTCCTAAGTATGAGGATTTTTGCTTGTTTAAACCTAATGGTGGATTGTTTGATAAAGCTACCGGAAAAAGGTACATTTTATTTTTGTTTATAATAATTGTTTTTATTTTTTTTTAGAACAGCGAAAGGGATTTTTTTTTAGAATTTTCTGCTTTTTAAAATTTTTGTAAAACTTTTCAATTTTATTTATTTTAAATTTTTACTAGGTTGGAACCCCGTGTATTACACGGGTTGAATAAATATAATTTTATATACTAAATAATAAAAAAGTTATATCTTTAAAAACTTGTGCATTGCACGGATTGGATAAACACGTGTATTATACGGCTTCAATACATATAATATAATTGGTTAATACAAACACTCGTTAATATATGTTTTTGAAGAAAATGAACTTTGATGTATTATACACATTTTATAACATTTGACTTTGTTTTTTATTTATTATTATTAGGTTAGAAACTTGTGTATTACATAAGTTATAACATTTACTTTGTTTTATTTATTTATTAATAGGTTAGAAATTTGTTTGTTACACTTGGCTGAATCAATGAAATATAAATAGTTATAAGTAAGCAGAAAAAACAAAAGAAATAGTTTAAATAAAGAAATATTAAATTAATAAGAGATAAGAGAAAAAATAAAATAAAATATTCTTGTTTATTTATAAAAACTTATAATGTTCCGATGTTGGATATATACTATGTTGCTTCGTATAAAGATATTTGTGATCTCAAAACTTACTTATTTAAAAATATTTTAATATAGTTTCATTCTTATTTATTAAAAGAAATTTATAGTGTTCCGATGTTGGATATATATTACGTTGAATACCCATAAGTATTAAATTTAAATAAAAATTACTATCTTTAAAGATAAGTATTATAAAGAACCAATAAGTAATATAAATAAAGAATAGGATATTTTATGTAACTTTATTCGTAAAAATGTTTGAAACATATATTAAATTTAATAATTTAAATTAAATAATAATTATAAGGATAAATGGCCTAGAATAATGACAAGTGTCCCCAAAGTGGTTTCTTTTATTATATAGTATAGATTTTTAGTTAGTTTTTGTTTTTTTTTTAACTTAAAAAATTATTAGTTTAGATTTTTTTTTTTTACTTTTATTGTTTTGAGCAGCGAAGTGAAACTTTATTTTGATTTTTTTTTTGTTCTTAGTTTGATTTTTTTAACTTTAAAAATTGTTAATTTTTAAATATTTTTTAAAGTAAAATTTTCAACTTCAAAAAATTAGTTTTTATTTTTTTTTATGTTTTTTTAAAGTTAACTAGTAAAAAAATTTAACTTCAAAAATTATTTTTATTTTTTATCTTAAAAGAATAGTTTTTTTTTTTTAAGTTAACTAACAATAATAATTTATGAATTAATGAAGGTATACAAACCAGTTTGATTAATGGACGCGGTATACGTTTCAATGAAAAAGTTGGGGTACCCAGATGTGGAAATAATTGTAGCAGAGACAGGGTGGCCATCAGGTGGGGACCCACAAAACACGCACGCGAATCCTGTGAATGCGGCGGCGTACAACGGTGGTTTGTTGAAAAAAGTGTCTTCCGGCGCCGGAACACCGTTGATGCCCGGAAGAAAGTTCGAGACATACATATTTTCGCTGTTTAATGAGAATCTGAAAGGGCCGTCGTTGGATGAGCAGAATTTTGGGCTTTTTAGACCGGATTTTACACAAGTGTATGATATCGGGATCTTGCGGGGACCACAGGTAAATTATTAATTACGTTACCTTATCAAGTTATCTTGTGATTTTATTTCACTTTGTACGTGTCGGTTTTTTATTGGATTTGGGTTTTTACGTGGCACATAGAGGCCGGGTATACCGGAAAGTTGATAATTGTGTTAGGTGTGTTTTGATGGATTTTGACAAATTTTACCTTTACTGACTTTATAAGACAATATAATTCAATTTCAATTATTTTACAAAAGAACAAATTAAAAAAATGGTTCTTTATATTTATGTATGTCACTTATTGTAAACTCTTGCAAGTTATGTTCTTTAGCCATAACTCAGTTAATTTTTGTGGTTAAATCTGACCAAATAGACCATACATAAGAGTAAAATGACCAAAATACCCTCATGGTTTGGTTCGTAAACGAACTCGGTTTTTTTTCATCATGGGCCCAAACCGGCTTATGTCTAATTTCGGTTTTTTTACAAATTTCATGCATGTGAGGGAATTTAACTTATTCAATTAACGTGGTTAGTTGTAAAGGACTGAACCGGCAACAAAAATAAACTTAAAGGATGTTTTTAGCAAGTTTTAAACATTAAGGATGGAACCTGCAAGTTTGATGAAAGATAAGTAACGTTTTGTGCAATTTATTCTTAATTGTTATCATTAGTTTAATTGCCACTTATCTCCAACGGTACCACTACGTTACCAAACGACCCTACAAACTCCATGTGAAACCAGATCACAGCCCAATGATTCTGTCTTGATTTATAATATACAAAATGCCTTAAACTAATTATTATATGAAAATAGTGGACTTGAGTGATGGTAACGCTCCATTTTTCTAACGTTCACTTTTCTCGACGAATTAGGCTCCTGATCTGTCGCCAATGCTACCTCCCACTTATGCACCGGTACCTTCCTTCAGCCCTCGCGCTAGCGGCACCACCCCCACCAGACGCCATGCTTCCGCTCCAAGCTCCACTTGCTCAAATGTCGCACTTGCCCTCGAGTCCGCTGCCATTATTGCCATTGTCATGTTTTTGTTTTCATAGATTTAGAGGGTAAAATATAGAATAAATAATCAAGAATTAGTTCACTTTAAATCTTGTGTAAACAATATTTATAAGTTGTAAAATTTGCCCAGTTGTTTTATTGGTCTTATGTGACAACATTTACCTTGTGCATAAACTGTTGGTAAATATTGCTCTTTTTGTTTTCTATACAGGAATTACCAACAGGCCCATCAGGCCCATCATCAAAGCCTGCAGCACCGGCCCAAGGAAAGAAGTGGTGTGTACCTAAATCAAATGCAACTCCTGCTGCACTCCAGTCCAACATAGACTATGTCTGCAGCCATGGTACGGATTGCAGGCCCATTCAGGCTGGTGGTGCCTGCTTTCAGCCCAATAATGTACGGGCTCACGCAGCGTTCGTTATGAACTCTTTCTACCAGTCCAATGGCCGTCACGACTTTAATTGTGATTTTGCTCAAACCGGTGTCATCACCTTCACCGATCCAAGTAATGTTTATTTTCCATTCATTTAACCTTTAAATTCACATTGTCTATAAATAGATGCATTTCTATTGTTGGTCACCTACTTAGGGGGGGGGGGGGGGGGGGGGGGGGGTGTAAATAAGCTGGGATCGAGCTTGTCGAAGTTTGAGTCGGCTCGTTTAACTTTCAAACTCTACTTTTTAACACTTGAACTCACTTTGTGAGTATTTTTTTCAAGCTTGATCTTGCATCTTTTATTATTTGTTAATTATCTAAATATGTTTTATTTTGTATACATATATAATTATTTTTATATATTTACAATTAGAATTTTATGTATAATAATATTTATTTTTAAATAAAACTTGATTCGAGCTTTTATTGAGTCGTTCTGAAGTGGCTCGAGGAGTCCATTTGTGTAAGCTAATCAGGCTTTTTCATTATCATGTCAAATTCGAATACTTAGGGTTTTTTGAAAGTCATGCGTAATTGACTGTGTTATGATTTAATTGTTTAGGTAATGGCTCGTGTAAGTATCGTGCTTAAGCTAGGGATGAACAAAACAACAAGACAACGAGATTGAACAAGGGCAGGACAGAGCATGCAATTGTTTTGTTGAGGTTGTGATTGATTATTCTTTTGTTGTAACATCTAATCTTATGATGCCCGAATAGTATCTTTATTTAATCATCAGGCTTCCCCTTAAGGCTTTATTTTGGTCACATGATTTTTCTTGTCGTTTAGTAACTGTCACAATTTGTTTATGTAAACCCCAAACCAAGATGTTTATTGCCTAAATCAACAGTATGATACAAAATCTCTGATAGAACGAAACAATCTTAGAAACTATAAAATGGTCATCAACAAACTGATGAGCTCACAAGATTCACGAACAACATGTCTTCTAATCAGGTCTTCACTACATCAGCCCATCAATCCATAAGCCCACTAGTGTCTTCGAGGCCCACTTGATAGAAATTGTATAAGAAGCCCACCTCATTAAAAGACAAAACATTAGAACCGACTTATTTAAACCCCCTGGGGTTTAAGCCAATTGGTACTTTGACCCACTCCGTGGAAAATATTGCAATTTGCCCACCCCCCCTCCCTAAAACATTGTTATGTCGCAAGATTACCCCCTGTTGTCAAATAAGTTAACAGATCTGTTAAGTGGAATGTGAAATGACTATGTTACCCTTTCATATTACCCCCTATGGTTTGTTCTAAGCAAACGTATTACCCCCCACTGTTAAATGACTAAATTGTCATTTCTTATTACCTCCTATACTTTGTTGTAAGAAACAGTATTACCCCCCGTTTTAAGTATTTCATTGCTTCCTTACCCCCTTCAGTAACCAAAACCCTTCCCGTCAAAAAGGTTTGACCAGCCAAAGTCAAAGGATGCAGAAACTAAGTGTAAAACCTGGTATTTGAATCTAATAATGCACATAAACTAACTAATTGCCTAACCTGTTGCAAATGGACTTTGGTAAATGCCTAACCTGCTGCAAATGCTCATTTAACCTGCTCAAACATGCCGAAAATGAATCTGCTGCACAAACCTGCTCAATTTTACCCCATGCTGCACAAACTAAATGCCATATTTGATATAATACCCTGCTGCAAATGCAGATGACAAATGCACAAATCTACCTGCTGCAACCTTAAAGATCTCACAGATTGAACAATGAAACATTTTATGTCATATTTGATATAATACCTTTTTGATGATTATTTAACATTGTATCTACAAATGTTTCTTTTAAGATCTAGAAATACAAATCCAGTTACATCAAGAACATACTTGATACATTGCAAATGCAAATATATACAATTATAACTAAGCCTAACTGATGCACATTTTATCCCTTTTGATGATTATTTAACATTTTATCTACAAATGAATCTGCTGCTCAAATCTACCTAATGCAAATGCAAATGCACATTATAACTAAGCCTAACTGATGCACATCACACTCATGCTTTAAAAAAACATTCAACTAGGCATTAGATCACAATCTGCTGTTCAACATTATTAGTATCAAAACATTAATATATACAATTATCATACATATTAAACCAAAAGATCCTAAAGTCAGACTACGTAAATAGATTATATATTACAGTTCAACTAGGCAACCATTTCCTGCTGAGGGGGAAACTGGAAGTGTAGGAAAGGGCGGTCTCGCATTTTCACCACCATCGAGAACACAATCGATCGTAGTGAAACACGAATCCTCGTGTCCACTGCAAACACAGAAAGAAACACATACATGAAAATGATCCTTGTTCAATAACCTGACATTACTTGTTCAATGATCCATGTTCAATAACCCTTGTTTTTTTTCAATAACCCATGTTCAATAACCCTTGTTCAATAACCACATTTCTTGTTCGATTTTACCTGACAAGTGCGAGAGGATTTCTCTGATGGTGGAAACAGTCGGCATTTTGCTGGTGGTGGAAGGTCTGAGCTGATCTGAGAGCCGGTGGAAGGTGGCGAGCTGAGCTGATCGCAGCCGAGGTGGTGGAAGGTGTGGGGGATCGCCGGTGTGGAAGGTGTGGGGAGTGGAGTGGTGGGAAGCTTAGGGGGTAAGATTGTTTCTTAAGTTAATATATAGGGTGTTTATTTTATATTTGAGACAAAACTAAGTGCAAATGACAATAATACCCTTTGACCTTTTATAGGTTACGTTGACTTTAAACACTTTTTAACGGTAGGGGGTTATCTTGCGACACAACAACAATGTTGAGGGGGCAAATTGCAATATTTTCCAGGGATAGGTCAGAGTGCGAATTGGCTTAAACCCCAGGGGGTAAAATTGCAGTTTACTCTAACTAATAAAACAAAATATAAAACTGAACCAATATATAACAGTAACAATATGGTGATAATACACTAACTCCAATCGATAGGGGTGCTCGGTTAGTTCTTTTGAGTAACTAGTATTAAGCCCCCTTGTGTTGCGGCGGGGGCGTAAAAGCGTGTTACGTAGCACCAATAGCACATCATCGTACGCAAGCAGTAACATCGAAAAAGCTCGTATTAAAAAAGAAATAAAAAAAGAAAATAAATAAATAAAATCGAACGAAAAGCAGGAGTAAAAAAGTTGAACTATGCAAGTGAAACATAAAACATAGAAAACAATAACTAAGTCGATCCACCACCAACGACCGCCAACACTTAAGTTGCGACATGTTAATGCGAAAAAATTGGACCGAAACGTAACACATTGAAAAGAATAACTAAGTCGGCCTAGGACCCACGTGGTGCGAAAAATTTGCTAAACGGAGAAATAATAGACGTAAAAAGGTTGATCCACAAACACGTTTCGCCTTGTTAACTTGCAAACTTTAGAGCGAAACGTAAAAACGTTGAACCACACGCGCACGTTGTGCCGTGTTAACTCGCAAAATTCAGATGGAAACTTAAAACAAAATTTTGTGAAAGATGAAAAGTATAGGGACTGAAGTTGACAGTAAAAAAGTTGTAAAGATTAAATGGGAAAAGTTGAAAAAAATTGGGCTAAAAGTAAAAAAATCAAATTTTGCGAGGTTAAATTACAAAAATGAAAAGTTTTGGGTTAAAAGTAAAAGGAGTATTGGATTTTAATAATCACAACTATTCGTCGTTAGCCGCCAACAGTCCTAGCTTTAAAAATAACCATTGGCAGTCCCAACTATTAATATATTGATCTCCAATGGATCCTGACTAACAGAACCCAAACGCCTTTAGTCTCCGGTCGCCGGAAAAATGTTTTTGGCCAGAAAAAAGGTTACTAAAGGTCCGATCTAAGGTTACAAACAGGGTTGGGACGGAAATGTTGAGTTTTCCGGCCAAAAAGTTGAGTTTTCCGGTCAAAAAGAAGTTTTCTGGCGACCTCAATAATTGGTGCTTTTGCTAGAAAAAAGTTCTTAAAGGTCCGTAATAAAGTTACAAAGAGGTTTGAGACGAAAAGGTTGAATTTTCTGGCCAAAAAGGAGTTTTCCGGCCAAAAACGTTTTTCCGGCGACCGGATACTAACGGCGTTAGGGTTTTATCAGTCAGGGTCCATTGGAGGCCAATATGTTAATAGTTGATACTGCCAGTGATTATTTTTGAAGTTGAGACTGTTAACGACCAACGACGAATAGTTGAGATTATTAAAATTTAATATTCTTTTTTTAATTGAAAATGAGAAGTTAGGGTTGATCGTAGAAAGGTTGTAGTAATCTCCATCTTTTTAGAGAAGTTGTATTGGACGATTTATGTACTTTAGTGAGAAAATTAAACAACATTCGGTGAAAGACCAAGACGTGGACATTTTATAAACATTATAAGCAATTGCATTTGTGTGATATATCGTCCTAATTAATATTTGCAACAAAACTTCTCTTGAATTATCACAAAGATGATATAAAACGTATTCTAGTTATGCATGATGAGTTGAATTGACTTGTGTAACTGTAAGTATTGACGCAAATTGAGGGGTTGGTAACTTGGTATTACATAAAGCCATGCGTAACGAGGCACTACAGAGACGCGAAGGAGCTTGATAACGCCTTCAATACTGCCCCTTGTGCGTTATAGGGGCATGAAGAGAGACATATATTTCTAGTATAACGTCCAACTAAGAGAAAATAAAACGAAAAGTAATAATTGAAATAATATTAAGGGGCGTTAACCATTATAATTTTTTAAATGAGTGTTATAATTCTCATATAGCGGAAAATAACCCTTAGTGGCATTACCTATCACGGATCATCTAAAAATATCTAAATATTGATTTAATCAATGTATACTGACCTTTTTTTCAAGGCAACAGGATCACCAGATATAAATTAGGGGCTAAATTTAGATTCAAAAATATATAATACAAAATAAATTAATAAGAGTTTAAATATCATATTAATTTGAATGCACTTGGCTCTTAACCAATCACCCAAGAGACTAATATTTCCAACTTATATAAATATTTTTACACTACAATTAGTCTACACACACCACTGGGAAAAAAAAAAAAAAAAAAAAAAAAAAACTCTTCATTCTTTTCCTATCATCAATATCAGTTACTCACACACACATCACCAATCAATCACCCTCTTCCCCCACCACCACCATCGCCACCGTACACCACCGGTCCACCACCATGGACGACAAACACCACCACAAAACCAACAAAAGCAAACAAACCTAAAACCACGCAAACTCCAACCACTCAGTCAAACCATCATCTCAAGTCAACGGCCTCCGTTTTGGCGGTCAACTCATAGTCAAATCATTCACCATCTGCCGTACCAAACCCACTGAACTCCACCGTCTCCTTTATCTTTTGCCGTCACCGGAGTTCCTCTCCACCGCCGCCTTTATCCCGACAAACTTCACAATCTTGGCCCACCATGCTTGGCACACACTCACCCTCGGACTCGACACTAAGAAGTCAAAGGTTGATATGTTTGTGTTCGAGTCAGAAGATATGAAGGTGGCGGTGGACCGGGTTTGGCCGGTGGAGATACCGTTAGGAGATGTTGTTACAACAAATACGAGACCTTGAATAGTGGACTGGCTGGTTAGGCAAAAGGCTTCAAGAGTTGAAGTTTGCCTAACGCAGGTCGTGAGGTCCTCCTACGTTTACTAGACGTAGAAGGAGGTTCACTAGTTTTACTTGTTGCTTACTTAAGATCTTTGGCTGAAGAATGTTCAGCCTCGGATGTAAGGGTGAGTAAGTTATATGTCACACCCCGATTTCCACGTGTCACCGGTGGGCCCGGTGGGGGAGTATCGTGACGTGGTTGGCAACGTAATAGTCAAACAACACAATATTATTATGCACAGCGGAAGCAAATTTAAAAATATGATACAACCGAATTTATTTATTGTAATATCAAGTATCACAATGTTCGGATGTTTATCCACAGAACGGATCGAAACAAAATAATATTAATGGTGCAACAAACTTCAGGCATCCTAAGCTTGCGAGACTTTTTATTGATGCTTAGGAGACAATCCAGCCAATTTCGTTTAGTACCTGCATTCAGTCTTTTTGGGAAAATACGTCAGTTTACACTGGTAAATACAATCAACTGACTCATTTTGGAAAATGATTGAAAATTTGGTTTGGATGCACATGGCATAAACATTTTTATAACTTGGGAGAATTATTTAATATTATAATCTTGTGAACGAATTACATGTTACTTATGCGTTCAGTAGCCCGGATCTAGTCCGGGTTAAAGATCAATAGACACACCACATAATTGAGTTATACACGACAGGTGTACGCCTACACCCCGTGCTCAGGTCGTGGCCATCTCGTAAGATAATGCCAAGGATATCCGGGACATGGTCATTAACCCCCCAAAGGCTGTAAAGTAAACAAGACTGTTTAAACGAGCCGATCAAATTATTCAACTACCCACTAAGCGTGGATATTTGATGCCCGATCAAGCGGTATGCTATATACCGTAACCCAAGCCCGTATAGGGAAAATAAGTTAAAAGTATTTACCTGATGCAAAGTATAATTCACAATAAGCAAAAGGCACGTAGCTTTTACTGGTTCTCCTAATCTGGAACGAAGGTTTAATATAACCTATTAGAATCCTAACGGGTCTTTAATTAAGCTTAAGCTTAGACCGGCTAGTTTCAAAGATACGGTTCGTACGCACGATTAAGCGAAGACCGGATAGAATGTGATTTAGACCCGAAAAGTTTGAAGACTTGTTTAATATGGGTTTATTATTCACATTCTGGATTTTGAGATAAAACCGATAAGATTTGACCCGTTTCGGCTAATTTATGTAAACTTGTTACATAAACCGAACCGAACGCGAAATAAGCGTAACGGGTATCCGTAAGAGCCATATACAGGTTTCCTAAGTTAATATGCTTCAAATATGTTGTGACATCAGTAGGATGTCTTTCGTTATGCCCGAATCGAATTTAAACACAAACTATGCCCCGTAGGGGTAGTTTGGTCATTTTAAAGATTGTAAAAGAGTCTAAATGTTTAACTGAGTTACAGGTCTGATGTAAACAGCAAACATACTCAATTTGATGAGTTATAACAGTAGGCTAAAGCATATATGTGAAATTTATCATCTTTAACCAAACTATGCCCCGTAGGGGTATTTTGGTAATTTCACACAAGCCGAAAAGCTCAAAAACGAAGTCTGAGTTAATCAACCTTTGCTTACTGTTAAAATATCATAATTTTCCTCCTATATCAGTAGGTATCAACCCGGGTATGTCCAATATGTTTTTAAAACATACTATGCGTTAAAAATGCTAATTAAGGCGATTAAAGGCCATTTCCGGGTTCGATACTTAAATCTGATATTTTTATATTTCCAGAAGGCTTAAAATAATTTATTTATCATATGTGATCAGTGGCAAAAGGTTTGGAGTCGTTTAGATATGTAAAACTCATTTTATGGCCCGTAAGGGCAAAACCGACATTTACCGAATTATGCCTACGCCTATGAGTTATGCTCAACCTAAAATTAATTAAAAATCTTTAAAAATCCTAAAATAATATATTACATCAGTGGGTAAAATATTTGATACCAAAAAGTATGTTTAACTAGGCTATACGCTAATTACGCCATTTTATTAACATAAAGCATTAATTTTGCGATAATGAGCATAACTCTTAATCTACAAGTCAAACTGATGTCAAACTTTGCATACAAGTTTATATATCAGTATTTAAGGTTTCTACACTTTTACATTTTCATAAATCACGTTTTAAGGTAATAAGGGCATAACGGTCAACATATGAGCAATTAACGGAAACTTGCATATTAATTGGATAACTAATGAACCAAGGTGAGTAATCACAGAGGGTTGTTCTAACATGTAACTTAATCCAATTTAAGCTCTGAGGCATTTCTAAAACATGCCTAAACGGGTCAGAACTGAAAGTCAAAGTGAAAGTCAAACTATGTGACTTTCGGTTCCGAACCGGGTCTAAACAGGAAATAGTCGGGTTGAACATGTTTAGACATGTTCTTACACTTATTACTAAGTTATAACAATGAACAAACAGGTTATATATGTTCTAGATAGCTAATTATGCATAAATGACATTTTAAGCATTATGTTGACTTTTTAATTAGAAGTTTGACCCGACATTTGACCTGGTTAGGATGGTGATCAGGGGAAACCCTTTTGAGGTTTTATTACCCACATAAATACCATCCTATAACTACTTTTAATTCGAGATATGACTGAGCCATTATTGACTAATCTCGTAGTCAAACCGTAATTACGACGGTTTGACTTTTAGCTAATTAACCAAGCTAAACTCAAACAAAGAAGAACTAGAAGACTTACAAGAGTCCTATGCACGACTTAAGATCAAATGGGAGAGTTCCTTAGCTCCAGAAATGCTCCAAATGATCAGATGGAAGTGTGATGAACAACATTGCACAAAGTGGCTTTATATAGTGAAATTCCCACCATAAGAAGTTGACAACTAGCTCTATGATCAACCATAACCATCCAATACATGTCCCTAGTGTTCTAGCACAGTTAGGGGTCGCCCACCAAGTTGCAAATGCGATTAAAAGTCGAGTTTCCGCGAATACAGGGGCCTGTCCCCGTTTTCTGTATCTGGGGGCCGGAAGCGGCCCGCTTCCCATTTACCCAAAACCAAAGCGGGCCGCATGGGCCTGCAAAATCTGAATTTTGATTTTCTTTGTTTTCCAACTTGACCTTTGGTTAAATTGAAAGGGTAATTAGGTCTTAACTTGCAATTTGACCCCTTGTAATATACCCACAAGGACTTTAGGACTTATACCCACCTTGCCAAGTCCCTGAACACTTCCGGTTAACCCGAAAAGCCTTAACTTTCAACGTTAACACTTTAACCCCTCGTACACGAATTTGATCATAACTTTCTCATACGATATCGAAACTTTATGAAATTTTAATCGTGCATTCAAGTGAGCATAATTTATATTTACAAAGCTTCGGGTTTGTCAAAAGGTCACTCAGAGGTATATCTTTAACATGTTGACACATTTAACCCCTGTAGTTTGTAATCTCTCACTTTTAGCTTCGTATGATCCATGATTTATTCGTTTGATGTTATGAACATCATGTAGGGTTATTATGAAGTATATTTATTCACTGTTGACACTTAGAATCCGTATAATCACATACTTTCCATGTTTGTCAACTTTAGTCCTTTTATAACATTCTTTCATACGTTCAAACTTTATGACACGTGTCAACACATTATAGGACGTGAATTTTCGAGGTGTTACATCCTCACCCCCTTAAAATAAATCTCGACCCGAGATTTACTGAAATAAGTAAGGGTACTTTTCTTTCATCGTGGATTCAACCTCCCACGTGTATTCGGGACCTCTACGGGCATCCCATTTGACCTTTACAAAAGGTATATGCTTCCTTCGAAGCTTCCTTACCTGTTGATCTTCAATCGACAAAGGTTTTTCCACAAACTTTAAGCTCTCATCTATATGCACATCTGTATGTGGTATTACCAGTGATTCATCAGCGAAGCACTTCTTCAGATTGCAGATGTGGAACACGTTGTGAATTCCACTGAGCTCTTCCGGTAAGTTCAACTTATAGGCAACTGACCCGACACGTTCGATAACCTCGAAAGGTCCTATGTATCTCGGGCTTAGCTTGCCTTTCTTACCAAATCGCATCACCCCCTTCCAGGGTGACACTTTAAGTAGGACTTTGTCACCTACTTCGAAGTGAACATCCTTGCGATTTGGATCCGCGTAACTCTTCTGCCTATCCCGGGCAGCTTTGAGACGGTCACGAATCTGGGCAATCTTGTTCGTCGTTTCGAACACTATCTCCGGTCCAGATAATTGGACATCTCCAACTTCTGCCCAACAAATGGGCGATCTACACTTTCTACCGTATAATGCCTCAAAAGGCGCAGCCTTGATGCTGGTATGGTAGCTATTGTTGTAGGAGAATTCGATTAATGGTAGATTCTTATCCCAACTACCTCCCAAATCAATCGCACATGCACGTAGCATGTCTTCCAACGTTTGAATAGTACGCTCACTCTGACCGTCAGTCTGAGGATGGTAAGCCGTACTAAAATTCAAACGTGTGCCCAAAGATTGTTGGAAACTTTTCCAAAAATGTGACGTGTACCTAGTATCCCGGTCAGAGATAATAGATACAGGTATGCCATGTAGGGCTACAATCTTATCAACGTATAACTGGGCTAACATATCGGAGCTGTAAGTCTCCTTGATGGGTAAGAAATGAGCTGACTTAGTCAGTCTGTCAACTATAACCCATATTGTATCATTGCCTTTCCTTGTCTTTGGCAGCTTGGTAATAAAATCCATAGTTACCATTTCTCACTTCCACGTAGGAAGTTCAGGCTGTTGTAGCAAACCTGACGGTTTCTGATGCTCGACTTTGACTTGCGCACATGTCAAGCATTTTGCTACATGGGTGGCTACAGACTTTTTCAAGCCTATCCACCAATAATTTGCCTTCAAATCCTGGTACATCTTATCAGCTCCAGGATGAACGGAGTATTTGGAACTATGGGCTTCTTGGAGGATGACATCACGAAGTCCCCCATAAATTGGAACCCATATTCGTCCATTCAATCGTAAAATTCCATCCTTGCTCAGAGTTAACTGCTCTTCAGTTACTCCTAGCTTTTCATTGGGATAGTTAGCTTCCAACACAGCTTCCTTCTGTGCAGCTAACAACCTTTCCATCAGACTGTTCTTTAGTTCCATGCGCTTGGCATTGATTCTGATGGGTTTAACCCTTTCTTTCCGACTCAAGGCATCGGCGACTACATTCGCCTTGCCGGGATGGTATTTGATTTCACAATCATAATCATTTAAAGTCTCCATCCAGCGGCGTTGCCTCATGTTTAGTTCCTTCTGATTAAACAGATGTTGGAGGCTTTTGTGATCAGAATAGATCACACATTTGACACCATAGAGATAGTGCCTCCAAAGCTTCAGTGCGAATACAACGACACCCAGCTCCAAGTCATGGGTGGTGTAATTCTTTTCATGCACTTTCAATTGTCTTGAAGCGTAGGCGATAACTTTGCCTTTCTGCATAAGCACACACCCCATGCCAGTGTGCGAAGCATCACAATAAACCACAAAGTCTTCAATTCTGTCTGGCAGTGTCAGTACTGGGGCGTTGCTCAACTTTTGCTTCAAGATATCAAAGGATTCTTGCTGTTTAGGGCCCCAAACAAACTTAACCTTCTTTTTAGTTAAGGAGGTTAGGGGTGCAGCAATCCTTGAAAAATTTTCAATGAAACGCCTATAATATCCTGCCAATCCCAGGAAGCTACGAATCTCCGTAGGCGTCTTTGGCTCTTGCCAATTCATAACAGCTTCAACTTTAGCGGGATCCACTTGGATACCCCGCTCACTAACCACATGTCCAAGAAATTGGACCTCTCGAAGCCAAAATTCACACTTGGAGAATTTGGCATAGAGTTTCTCTTGATGCAAGAGCTTGAGAATACAACGAAGGTGTTTCTCATGGTCAGCTTGATTCTTTGAGTAGATAAGAATGTCGTCGATGAAAACGATGACGAATTTATCTAAGTAAGGCTTGCAGACGCGATTCATGAGATCCATGAACGCGGCTGGTGCATTAGTGAGCCCAAAAGGCATCACTAGGAACTCGTAGTGACCGTAACGAGTCCTAAATGCAGTCTTGTGCACGTCTTCATCCTTGACCTTCAATTGATGGTAGCTTGACCTCAAATCGATCTTCGAGAAGTAACTTGCCCCTTGAAGCTGATCGAACAAATCGTTGATTCTGGGCAGGGGATACCTGTTCTTGATCGTGACTTTATTTAGCTCGCGATAGTCGATGCACAGGCGCATCGACCCATCCTTCTTCTTGACAAACAAGATTGGCGCTCCCCAAGGAGATTAACTAGGTCTAATGAAACCTTTAGCCAGCAATTCATCTAGCTGCGTCCGCAACTCCTTCATTTCTGTGGGTGCCAATCTGTATGGTGCCCTGGCAACAGGTGCCGCTCCGGGGATGATATCGATCCTGAATTCCACTTGCCTATCTGGTGGCAAACCAGGTAGATCTTCAGGAAACACTTCTGGGTATTCAGAAATGACATGGATGTCTTCCATCTTTGGTTTGGGCTCATCAATAATCACTTGCGCCATGTAGATGACACACCCCTTCTTCAAACACTTGGAAGCCTTGAGCATAGTCACCTGCTCCGGCAGTCCATACTGTGTATCTCCCCGAATGGTAAGTGATTCACCAGACGGAGTCTTTATTACCACTTGTTTCTGGTTACAGACAATTTGGGCCTGGTTATGAGATAACCAGTCCATACCCAGAACTATGTCAAAACCAGCCAACTTAAAGGGAAGTAGAGATAGAGGAAAAGAATGGTTCTTAATGGATATAACACATCCATCTAATACTGTAGAGACGGTTTCTATGGTACCATCTGCTAACTCTACCTCATAGTTTACGCTTAAGGTTTTGACAGGTAAATTCAACAATTTACAAAACTTATGATCTACGAAAGACTTATCTGCGCCTGAATCAAAAAGTACTCTTGCAAAGACATCATTTACAAGGAAAGTACCTATTATGACATTGTCGTCTTGCACAGCCTCTTTCGCGTCCATCCTGAAGACTCTGGCATTAGTCTTCTTAGCCTCCTCAGGCTTCTTGTTGTATTTTGGGCAGTTGGTCTTGATGTGCCCCTTTTCATTGCAACGGTAGCACGTTGCGTCTTTCATCTTCTTGCAATCCAGGGTTTTGTGATCCGTGGACTTGCAAATACCACAAGCAAAGGATTTTGACTGAGTCTGAGAGTTAGACTCCAGTCTGCACTTTCCATAGTGCTGTTTCTTGCAAATTTTACACTTGGGCTTTTCACTAGAATTATGCCCATCCTTCCTCGACTCCGACCCTTTCTTGTTGTCACCGCTCCCACGGTGCTTCTTGTTCGACTTTCGTGAACCATCATCTTCACGCTTCCTCTTCTCGGCATCCTTATTCCTCAGCGATCTCTGCCTGACCGCATCCAGAGTGAGGGATAAGGAAATGTCAGCTACAGACCTGAAGGTAGCTGGCCGAGAAGCTTTTACGCTTGCCTTGATTTCCGGGGCTAAACCACCAATAAAGCGAGCGATTCTTTTTGGCTCCGGGGTTACCAGATAAGGTACCAACCGGGACAACGTATTGAAGCTTGTCAGATAAGCTTGGCAGTCGAGGTTCGTCATCACCAACGATAGAAAGTCAGATTCTATCTTTTCCACCTCGTGTTGAGGGCAAAAATTTTCCTTGATTAGGGCGATAAATTGATCCCATGACATATTGTACAATGGGATTTTCCCGGTGGCTTGAACTAGAGATCTCCACCATGCTAATGCTACACCCTTGAAGGACTGTGACACAAACTTAACCACATCCTTTTCAGCACCCGCTGATATCTACCACTGTCTCCATCTCGTCAAGCCATGTCATACAATCGACGGCTCCCTTCTCCCCATTAAAATCCCTGGGCTTACAAGACACGAAGTACTTATAGGAGCAACCCTTGTTACGGGGTTCTTGATGCAGTACTAGTGCCTGAGATGGAACACTTTGATGGTTGGTGGACTGACGGTCATCACCATCTTTCTTGGGTCCATTCTTTTTGGGAGGAGGCTTTCTATGAGCCTCAGAATGTGTCCTGGGCTTTGAATGTGATGCGGAGTGGGTCCTACTTCAAGTGCCACTGTATTCTTCATACTGCCTTTCCAAAGCCTGTGTAACAGCGCCGTCTATGATCGCTTTTAATTCAGCACCAGTTAACGTAATCTGGGCGTTCTCATTTGGCTCCACTGGATGGCTATTTATTTCATTTGAGTCATCCATTTGAATTGAACTGTTGCAGAAAACAAGGACAATATTTTATTTGGGAGTTTATTATGGAATTACCCCTTAGGGTAACTCGTTAACCATGGTAACAGAGACCACATTTGGTTAACTTATTAATCGTATTAATTTAGGATTTCAATTAAAATTTATCCTAATTATAAACAATAACAATATATATTAGCACATAAGGCTTAGTCACATGGACAATTTAAATTATCAGCTATGATTTCAGAGAATCAAGACTTTTAAGGTTTGAACCTAGTTCATTAGCTTTATTTGACAGGGAGTTGTGGCTACCACTGTCTTTTGGCTCATTTAGAAATGAGCAGGGCCAGTAGGCGTTATATTACCACGTATGGTAAACATATGATCATCTTAATTGATGATGTAAACCCAGGATTCAGAGATCATTAAACTGGGTTAGGAATCTTCTAAAGAATTCCCTTATAAAAATGACGTATGTGATTTTTTTTTAATAAATCACGTCTGCCAGGAGTGTTAACATGTTTTACGATGTTAACAGGGATTTGAATCTTTTAAACAGGTCTTACCATCTTGGCCCGGTCTTATTTTTGACACGAGACTAGGTTTCACACTTTAAGATTTTTAATTCAATAATTACTTAGGCAGATTTATTTAAGAGGAATGATTTTAATTTGTTTATTTCATTTGTAATTTATTTATGCACATTAAGCAATATGAAATTTATAAAACAAACATTCCATTGATTTATTCAAAATCTTACATGTTGCCCTAAACGGGTCTTTCAAATAACAAACTACCCACGTAGGGGTCAAACAAGTACTTACCCACGCAGGGGCTTAATAACACACATGTCCACGCAGGGACTAATACAAACGATACACCCACGTAGGGGTTAAAACAAACAAGCATGCCCACGCAGGGGCTCAAAGCAAACATACCAACACACATACCCACATAGGGGCTTAACAACCAAATACACCCACGCAGGGGCTTACACAGAAAATGGGAGGATTCAATGATCCTTCTTGTTCTTCCCCTTGATCAAGCCTACTAATCCTTGGAAGAATGTCTGCCTCTCCCTGCAGTCCTCGTGAACTACCCGTTCAACTTGATTCAACCTCTGAATGAGTTCTTCATGTTCAGGTGGTGAGAATCTAGGTGGCTGCGATTGAGCCCGGATGATGGGTCTAGGAGGTATCTGGTATCCATGAGTCGGGTAACTCACCCCCCATGGATCCCCATAGGGTCCTTGGGTGTTGTAGTTCGCTGCTACCATGTACGGATCAGCCTCCGCGTACCCATAGTTGTGATGCGTTGGGGGTTCAAACGGGTTGTAAGCCATGCCACCCGTATATGCCGGGATTGGGTTATCAAATCCCATCGGCGGTGGCTGTAGCACAGCAGGGTTGGAGGGTCCACCCATTTGCGGGTCCTCCTGGTGCGGTGGGTAGTGGCTGGCACTTGACTGATGTGGGGAACTGAAATTAAAGCCCCCCGGTCGTACAGACATACGGGCACTGGTTCTCCTACGCCTCGGCGGTTGAGGAGGTGCCGGCTGAACTGGTGGCGGTGGCGTAACTGCCACAAATCGGTGATCCTCTGATGAATCTTGATGATGCGGCTACGGCTGTGGCTCCTGCTGCTCATGTTGCTGCCCATGAGACGACGAGTGGTAAGAAGGTGTATAGTACCACTCGTGCTGATTGAACAGGGCTTGGAAACTGTCTGGACCACCATAGGGTGATCCGTTAAAAGGCGATCCGTCGGAGATCTCGATCGGATGGTTTGGAGTACCACTTGCCGGCATGACGGGGTCCGTATCCTCGTCCATATCATCTGCGTGATCTCCTGAAAAGTGGTCACCTGGACCCAGTTGGTTAAAACCCACGGGTTCTTGTAAGTAGTTGGTCGGGTTAAACTGGCCTCTGAACACTGGAGTAGGGTCCCCATAGGAATGATGGGACAAAGATCTCTGCAGCGGTATGTAGGAAGGCAGAGGGTTGTTGGGCTCGTCTTCCGAATGTGGTCCGTATGAATTGTGGACCGGAGGTGTAGAGCTGTGCGAAACGGATCGTCTCGCCGGTTCAAACAGGTTTCTCCTGTTCCGTCGTGGATCTTCGCTCTCCGTAGCAGTTGGAGCTCGTACATTGGACGGTCCAGCTTCATGGTCATTGGGGGCGGTGACTGGCCCCTTGCCTCGTCCTCGTGTCCGGAAAAATCTTGGAGGCATTTTTGATATTCCTGTCAATAAAGCATAAGATAACAATAACAAATATAAAAGTTAAAGGACAAAACAAAACCGAATAAGGTGGAATTTGTCCTATGTTATATGTCTAGACTCGAAGGTTTAGATATGTGCAATTGTGTAACTGAGATTAAACACAAAAGGCTAGTGTTTAATTCACTCAGTGTTGGCTCTGATACCAACCTGTCACACCCCGATTTCCACGTGTCACCGGTGGGGGAGTATCGTGACGTGGTTGGCAACGTAATAGTCAAACAACACAATATTATTATGCACAGCGGAAGCAAATTTAAAAATATGATACAACCGAATTTATTTATTGTAATATCAAGTATCACAATGTTCGGATGTTTATCCACAGAACGGATCGAAACAAAATAATATTAATGGTTCAACAGACTTCAGGCATCCTAAGCTTGCGAGACTTTTTATTGATGCTTAGGAGACAATCCAGCCAATTTCGTTTAGTACCTGCATTCAGTCTTTTTGGGAAAATACGTCAGTTTACACTGGTAAATACAATCAACTGACTCATTTTGGAAAATGATTGAAAATTTGGTTTGGATGCACATGGCATAAACATTTTTATAACTTGGGAGAATTATTTAATATTATAATCTTGTGAACGAATTACATGTTACTTATGCGTTCAGTAGTCCGGATCTAGTCCGGGTTAAAGATCAATAGACACACCACATAATTGAGTTATACACGACAGGTGTACGCCTACACCCCGTGCTCAGGTCGTGGCCATCTCGTAAGATAATGCCAAGGATATCCGGGACATGGTCATTAACCCCCCAAAGGCTGTAAAGTAAACAAGACTGTTTAAACGAGCCGATCAAATTATTCAACTACCCACTAAGCGTGGATATTTGATGCCCGATCAAGCGGTATGCTATATATCGTAACCCAAGCCCGTATAGGGAAAATAAGTTAAAAGTATTTACCTGATGCAAAGTATAATTCACAATAAGCAAAAGGCACGTAGCTTTTACTGGTTCTCCTAATCTGGAACAAAGGTTTAATATAACCTATTAGAATCCTAACGGGTCTTTAATTAAGCTTAAGCTTAGACCGGCTAGTTTCAAAGATACGGTTCGTACGCACGATTAAGCGAAGACCGGATAGAATGTGATTTAGACCTGAAAAGTTTGAAGACTTGTTTAATATGGGTTTATTATTCACATTCTGGATTTTGAGATAAAACCGATAAGGTTTGACCCGTTTCGGCTAATTTATGTAAACTTGTTACATAAACCGAACGCGAAATAAGCGTAACGGGTATCCGTAAGAGCCATATACAGGTTTCCTAAGTTAATATGCTTCAAATATGTTGTGACATCAGTAGGATGTCTTTCGTTATGCCCGAATCGAATTTAAACACAAACTATGCCCCGTAGGGGTAGTTTGGTCATTTTAAAGATTGTAAAAGAGTCTAAATGTTTAACTGAGTTACAGGTCTGATGTAAACAGCAAACATACTCAATTTGATGAGTTATAACAGTAGGCTAAAGCATATATGTGAAATTTATCATCTTTAACCAAACTATGCCCCGTAGGGGTATTTTGGTAATTTCACACAAGCCGAAAAGCTCAAAAACGAAGTCTGAGTTAATCAACCTTTGCTTACTGTTAAAATATCATAATTTTCCTCCTATATCAGTAGGTATCAACCCGGGTATGTCCAATATGTTTTTAAAACATACTATGCGTTAAAAATGCTAATTAAGGCGATTAAAGGCCATTTCCGGGTTCAATACTTAAATCTGATATTTTTATATTTCCAGAAGGCTTAAAATAATTTATTTATCATATGTGATCAGTGGCAAAAGGTTTGGAGTCGTTTAGATATGTAAAACTCATTTTATGGCCCGTTAGGGCAAAACCGACATTTACCGAATTAAGCCTACGCCTATGAGTTATGCTCAGCCTAAAATTAATTAAAAATCTTTAAAAATCCTAAAATAATATATTACATCAGTGGGTAAAATATTTGATACCAAAAAGTATGTTTAACTAGGCTATACGCTAATTACGCTATTTTATTAACATAAAGCATTAATTTTGCGATAATGAGCATAACTCTTAATCTACAAGTCAAACTGATGTCAAACTTTGCATACAAGTTTATATATCAGTATTTAAGGTTTCTACACTTTTACATTTTCATAAATCACGTTTTAAGGTAATAAGGGCATAACGGTCAACATATGAGCAATTAACTTAGGAAACCTGTATATGTAACAAGTTTACATAAATTAGCCGAAACGGGTCTAAACAGGAAATAGTCGGGTTGAACATGTTTAGACATGTTCTTACACTTATTAATAAGTTATAACAATGATCAAACAGGTTATATATGTTCTAGATAGCTAATTATGCATAAATGACATTTTAAGCATTATGTTGACTTTTTAATTAGAAGTTTGACCCGACATTTGACCTGGTTAGGATGGTGATCATGGGAAACCCTTTTGAGGTTTTATTACCCACATAAATACCATCCTATAACTACTTTTAATTCGAGATATGACTGAGCCATTATTGACTAATCTCGTAGTCAAACCGTAATTACGACGGTTTGACTTTTAGCTAATTAACCAAGCTAAACTCAAACAAAGAAGAACTAGAAGACTTACAAGAGTCCTATGCACGACTTAAGATCAAATGGGAGAGTTCCTTAGCTCCAGAAATGCTCCAAATGATCAGATGGAAGTGTGATGGACAACATTGCACAAAGTGGCTTTATATAGTGAAATTCCCACCATAAGAAGTTGACAACTAGCTCTATGATCAACCACAACCATCCAACACATGTCCCTAGTGTTCTAGCACAGTTAGGGGTCGCCCACCAAGTTGCAAATGCGATTAAAAGTTGAGTTTCCGCGAATACAGGGGCCTGTCCCCGTTTTCTGTATCTGGGGGCCGGAAGCGGCCCGCTTCCCATTTACCCGAAACCAATGCGGGCCGCATGGGCCTGCAAAATCTGAATTTTGATTTTCTTTGTTTTCCAACTTGACCTTTGGTTAAATTGAAAGGGTAATTAGGTCTTAACTTGCAATTTGACCCCTTGTAATATACCCACAAGGACTTTAGGACTTACACCCACCTTGCCAAGTCCCTGAACACTTCTGGTTAACCCGAAAAACCTTAACTTTCAACGTTAACACTTTAACCCCTCGTACACGAATTTGATCATAACTTTCTCATACGATATCGAAACTTTATGAAATTTTAATTGTGCATTCAAGTGAGCATAATTTATATTTACAAAGCTTCGGGTTTGTCAAAAGGTCACTCAGAGGTATATCTTTAACATGTTGACACATTTAACCCCTGTAGTTTGTAATCTCTCACTTTTAGCTTCGTATGATCCATGATTTATTCGTTTGATGTTATGAACATCATGTAGGGTTATTATGAAGTATATTTATTAACTGTTGACACTTAGAATCCGTATAATCACATACTTTCCATGTTTGTCAACTTTAGTCCTTTTATAACATTCTTTCATACGTTCAAACTTTATGACACGTGTCAACACATTATAGGACGTGAATTTTCGAGGTGTTACATTATATAATTTGGAGTGAAGAAGAGAAACGTGCATGAAGCAAGTTCTCGAAAGACAAGAGAGAAGATCAGAGATCCGAGAAGATCTGGACTCATCAGGAATGTCCGAAATGTAGGATGTCATTTATAAAGAAGGTTTCTTCCCAAAGGGGAAACCTTTGACTTAGTGAACCTCTGCTGCAGTAGGAGGCTTACCCATTTAGGGGTTGAAGGCTTTGGACCTGCAGGTAAAAGGATGTTCTCTTTGGTGCACGTCACTTTTGCGGCTGAGTTGGTGAATTATCAGTTGATGTGATTGATTACTGTGCTTGTTCTCTTCTGCTCATAATGTTTCGCGGGTTTTGAACATTTTAACCTTTTGAGCTGTTATGTGTTTTAGTCATATTATTGAGATTTGTGCTACCCCCGTCATCAGCCCCTCAAGTCAAAGGTGTTTGGGGGTGTATGCTCAAATGCTTCTGACTTTTACACATTGTTTTTTACTGCTTAAAGGCTTCAAGGCTTCAGGGGTTGGGAGCAGTTGAGAATTTGAATTTTGAACTGACAACTGATGTGATGGGTGGCAGTTTTTCAGGCAGCGGTTGTAATTACACGATAGGTAATCATAGCTTCCTTTTTAATATTTATTTCCCATTTATTAATATCACTTGATAATCTTTTCACTTATCTTCTCCAAGGGTTTTTCGTTATTCTTCTTTCGTTCAGGTTAGTCATCGTCTTTTCTTCTTTGATTTTTCTGTTCTTTGCTTTGATCATGGGTGCACGTAAAGATCTTTCTGTTAGTTTTTCTCGCCTTACTCAAGAGGAAGTAGAGGCCTTTTGTATGGAATGGGGCATTGGTCTGAATTTCAATCCGGTTGCACCGGGTTGTGACAAGTCCATTGATAAATGCCCTTCCGGGTCTATTGATTTATACTGTCGTCACTTCGAATTCTCCAATATTCGTCATCCCTTCTCAACTTTTGCATTGAATGTTTTAGAGTATTACCGAGTTTCGTTTGGTCAAATCCATCCAAAAGGTATGGCTAGGGTTTTACATTTTGAAGTTTTATGCCGGGCTTCTGGTTATATCCCTCTTTGTTGTTGTTCCGCCGATTCTTCCGATTGGCGAAGAACGGTGATTGGTTTACCTTCGAAACATCTAAAGTCGACACTTGTTTGATTTCTTCCATGGTTACCACCCTTGGTGCCTGGAAAGACCAGTTCTTCTAGGTTTTAGAGTCAATTGTACCCTTTAAAATGGTGCGGAGACACCCAGATGCCATTCTCAATGAATCAGAACCCTCTGAGTCTGATTTATGATTGTTTTCTTAAGGCCATCCGGCAATGTCCTTCAAGGGTTTGGCCTTTTCCCGAACATTTGCTAGTTTTGTTAGGTATTAGCAAATTGTGGGATAAGCCTGATCGGGATCCGGTTCTAACGAGGAGTGGTCAGGGTATGCATTTCCCCTGTTTTACTTTTTACATTCCTTTGAATTGTTTGCTTATGCTTTTCTTTCTTATGAATTTTGCAGTTATGTCTGCATTGGATTTTGTGAAGAGTGACGACACATCAGAGGTTGTTTTTACGGATGCTCAAGCTGCAGAGGGTGATGATGCAGTTGCTAGGGGTTCTGAACACGGATTTGAAGATGTGGGGTATGTTGTTCCGAATGTCAAGGGTTTTACCAAAACTGCTGCTCCTAAGGCTTTGACCCGCCGTTCTGCTCGTCGTATGTTAAAGAGTGTTGCTCAATCCATTTCCTCTGATCCTGTGGAATTGAGCGACGACATTGAAGTTTCTGAGGGTCAAGGCCCTGATGCTGAAAAGGAGAAGAATTTGGTTGTTGTCGGTAAGAAGAAAGCTTCCGGTAAGAAGGTTGCAGTAACCCCTGTTCAAGGTTCATCAAGCAAGGATGTTGAAGGCTTGAGTGAAGATAAATTTTATGTTCCGAATTGGAGTGTTAAGGTTGGGGACAGTTTCAAAGATGCAAGTGTTTGTGCTGACGTGTTAGCTAATTTTGTTCCTCCCGGTGTCCGAGGTACTATATCAGAGATGGAGGGTGACACCATGCTTTCAAGGTTGATGTTGAGCTCCTGCAACCTTTCTGCCCTAGTGGCTAAAGGTGTCACTCGCTTTCGCAAAGGAATGCAGGAGTATGAAGAGTTCTCGAAGAAGAAGGAAAAGATGAAGGCTTCCATGGCTGCTATTAAAAAGGACATTGACAGCTTTTCGAAGAAGGAGGAAGCTTGGGTTAAGAAGGTTGGTGAGTTGATCCGCAGGCACGAGATTGAGATTAATGATTTGAAAAAGAGTTTTGAGGGGGATAAGTTGAAGCTGAAGGCTGATAGGGAAGCCTTGAATGTTCAAAAGAAGGCCTTTGCTGAAGAAAAGGAAGGCTTGAAGGCCTCTGTGGTTCAAGCTACTAGTGATAACCAGTGGCTTATTGAGCAAGGCTTCCAGCAGGTTGTCACTTATCTCCTTCACTCTACTGAATTTAACTCTGCCCTTGGAGAGGTCTACACCAAATTGCTGAACTATGGGAAACATTTGGGCTTGGTTGCTGGTTTCAAACTTCACGAGTCTGGTCAAGCCTTAGAACAATCTCCTATGTTTCGCCCCGAAGCCTTTGGAGTTTTTAAGTAGCCTGTTCAACAGATGGAAAGGCTGACTTACCCTTATGTAAGTGAAGTTTCATCTTGCTTTGGTAAACCTCTTTCCGTCTTACAGGAACTGAAACTAGTTGGGCTAAATAAGAAGGTTTGTGCTGAAGTGCTTGATTCCCCGTCCAAGAAGCGTTCTCGTTCAGGTGATAATGAAGAGACTTTCTCAAAGGATGCCGATGTTTCCAAGGAAGCAAGCCTCGAGGGTTTAGCGGTTGGAGGTGATGGTGGTCCGAAGGCCAAGAAAGCAAAGAAGGCCAAGAAAGGTAAGAGTGATGGTTTTGGGGCTTCAAAGCCTTCTGCTGGTGTTTAAACAATATATTCGTAGCTTTCTTAACACTTAAAACAATTTGATATTTTGTATGTTTTTAAACTTCTAACTTGGGAGGGAACCGTTTAGGTCCCTATAGTGGTCGAAGCCTTGAAGGCTTCGTTGAACAATTTGTAGGTTTTAAGGCCCTTGAGGCCCCTTATGCTATGCTTTAATTTTCTAGTACTTGTTCTATAATGTTATTTTTTATACTGCCTTGGTTTTGTTAGAGGAACTTGGTTAAACAACTTGCAGCTTGAAGCCTTCGAGGCTTCCAGGTGTTGCTTGATGCTTGTAGCTTGGTGTTTAACTAGGTGTTTTGAATTCTAAGTTTCATACAACCTTATGTTTTTGTGTTGTTATTTTGTTCCTTTCCTTGTGCATTGTTTATGTAATTGTCTTTGTTGGTGTTGTGTTTTCCTTATGTTATTTATATCTTGAAGGGTTCAGTGCTGCAGTCACTTAGCCTTTATATTTTTAAAAAGAAGGGCTAACACTTATCCTATTTATTATTTTATTTAGTTTAATTTTGGTTCGTAAGCCTGTTGATGAGGGTTTGTTTTTTGGAAGATTTTCTAAGGCTTAAGGAACATTTGGTGAAGGTTGCTCAGACCCGTCTATGAGACAAGTTTGTTAAAAAATTTCTAAGTCTCATGGAGTTGTATTGATATAGGAACTTGACGGGTGGTACATAGGAAAACCCTTAATGATGTTAAAAGACAGATTTATCCTTCACTTAATCGCGTAATTATCTTGAATTAGATTACTACGGTTGCTTATGTTTCAGGTGCGGTTCGGGAGCTAAAAAGGGATAAAACGCAGCTTTAGACGGTTTGGAGATGAACGGGTCGTGCGTGGGAGGAATGAAGAAACAAAACACACAAGTCAGGGCTCCACCTTCTTTCAAGGCCATTGCATCCTGTTTTTGCTCTTCAACCCGGAGTGCATAAGCATGTACCTGTTCAGAAAAATCACACAAGCAAACATCCAAACCATCCTCCTCATACTCATGCGGGTTGCATCCATCAACTATATCTGCCATGAAACACTCATCAACTCCATTAGCATTAGAATTGTTAGTAAAAACATTCAAACGCATTTTTCGATTCCCAAAAGTCATATCGACTGTACCAAATCTACAATCGATCACTGTATGTGCGGTACTCAAAAATGGCCGACCCAAAATTACATTTTGTTGTTGTTTTGGGTCCGCGGACGAGTAGTCCAAGACTAGAAAGTCAACCGGGTAATAAAATTCATCAATTTTAACAATTACATTTTGAACCATCCCTCGAGGTAACTTATGAGACAAATCGGCCAAAACAACCGTTGTCTCTACTCTAGCTAACGGACCAAAATCATATTGGTCATATAAGCCCCCCGGTAAAATACTAACTCCGGCTCCAAGATCTAGTAACGCCTTTGCCATTTGAAAATTACCAACTTGTATGTTAATCAATGGTGTGCCCGGATCTTGGAGCTTAGGAGGAAGCTCCCCATTCAAAACTGCACTCACTTGCCCGGTTAAATCCACCCGCTTAGGCATTTTCTTCTTTTGTTGCCTCTTTTGTGTGCATAATTCCTTTAGAAATTTTTCATAGGCGGGTATTTGTTTTATTGCATCAAGGAGTGGAAGGTTAATTTTAACTTGTTTAAACATGTCCCACAACTCTTCTTTTTGGGGACCTCTTGGTGCAATAAAATTTTTCTTTCCCGGGTCAAGTAAAGCCGATGGAAACGGGACTTGACTCGGTTCACCCTCAACTTTTTCACTTTTTTCATTTTCACCCAAACCCGGTTTGTTAACATTTGATTCTTTAGGTTTAACCGGTGAAACTTCATCATCACTATCATTACCCGTAATGTCCTCAACTACCCCCTCAACCAAATCAGGTGACAAATTAGCTTTAAATTCTTTTCCACTTCTTAAAACACTAACATGATGAACATTAACATTACCTCGTGACGAACCATGTGAAGGATTTACCTTGGTATCGCTAGGAAGTTGACCTTTGTTTTTCTTCAATTCCGCAACATCGGTTGCCAATTGACCCATTTGGGTTGTTAGTGATTGGATGCTCTTGTCACGAACCTCATCCTTTTGCATCCGGACTTCATCGAGTTGATTTCGCTTTTGCATCTCCGCTTGCATGCTTTTTAACATTTCCATCATCTCGTTTCCACCCGAAGACCCCCTTGTTCTTGACCCGTTTGGTACTGTTTTTGGTATCCTTGATTGTTCCCACCTCTATATCCACTTTGATTGTTGTAAGGTTGGCGCGAACCAAAGTTACCTTGGCTACCTTGAAAGTTCGGGTTAGCTTGATTTGAAGGGTTCCCATACTGAAAATTTGGGTGATTCCTCAACCCGGGGTGGTAAGTATTAGAATTCATGTTGTAGTTTCTACCACCCCCTCCTTGACCTTGAATCGCATGAACTTCTTCATATTGCTCTTCCACCATTCCTTGGCAATTTTCAGCTGCATGACCTATTTCATTACACAATGCACAAACATCATAAATTTGGTTAGTGGTTTGAACATTACCATCATCTATTGCATGCACTTGAGGTCGGGCAATGGCCGGTCGTGCTCTCCTCGATGCTTGAGCTTTCCTCTTTGAAGTGATTGCCATTTGCTCCAAAAACTCCCAATCGTCATTCTCATAATTTGTACCAAAAGTTCCACCGGTAATAGACATTAAGTCGCGAGCATCTTCGGCACTCAACCCCTCATGAAAGGCATTCATCAACTCCCAAAGTTCAATTCCATGATGAGGACAATTCTTGATCATCATGTTAAAACGCTCAAAGGCTTCATGAAACATTTCGCCTTGTTGTTGTTGAAAACTCCTCAACCCATTCCTAGCATCGTTGGTCTTTTGAGCGGTGTAAAATTCGGCTAGGAAAATTTGTTGCATCTCCGCCCAAGTATAAATAGATGCTGAAGGCAAAGTGTAGAACCACTTCTTTGCCTTGTCCTCCAAAGAAAATTGAAACAGGACTAACTTGACATCATCAGCCGAAAAACCTTGACTCCCAAGAGTATTGCAAATTGAGTCATAGGCCTCTAAGTGGAAATACGGTTCCTCCGTTGCTAGCCCTTTATATTTCGGCAAACTTTGCAAATAATTTGTTCTCACTTCAAAGGTCCTCTCTTGATCATTGTGAGGAATAACTACCGGTGAGGGATTTTGAGTGATTACCGGCCTAAAATGCGCTTCAATTCCTCTCGCATGTTCTCTAAGATGCCTTCTTGGCACACCCAACCTAACCCTTGGTCAAATAGGGCCCATTGACCTTGGTATAGGCCCTTGTGGTACATGTGGTTGAAATTGTTGTTGTGGCATCGGTTGGTGTTGAATCGGCCTTTGAAATTGAGGTTGTACGTTTTGCGGCCGAACTTGTTGCAATGGTATAGGGCGTTGCACTTGTGGTCCTTGTGGCCTTGGCCGAATGTTTTGTGGTATAATTTGTTGTTGTTGTGGCATTCCACCTACACTTGCCATCCCTTGAAGTTGACCTTGCACATAACTGGACTCTCCTTGATCACCATAACCCCCATAAGCATACCCGTCTTCATCATAACCCTCAAAATCTTCATAACCTTCCTCATATCCATCTCCCCCTATACCCGAAGATTACCCAAATGGAAGGGTAGAGTATTGAAAGCCCGATTGGTTCGATGGTCTGAATGTTGAAGTAGCATGGACAATGGTTGAATTTGGTGGTATTGAATAGTGGGAAGATGATTGACCCGTAGATGGGGGAAAGAAGTGGGATAATGGTGGGATTGTGGCTGAAGGACTAAAGGTAAGATTGGGTTCAACTTGAGTAGTACTCGGTTGTGTGGTGTTGGTTGGTGTAGTGTCATGAGGTGGAGTAGGAATTGTAGTGGAATTTGGTATGGTTGTGTTTGGTGATGGTTGTGTGGAAGCAGGTATGAATGATGAGGTCATTTGACCCGTTGTGGGTGGTACTTGAGATTCTTGCATGATGTTTCGTGGTGTGATGGGTGATGTAGGTGAACCAATAATTCTGTTTTCTCTTACTAAAACACGGTTTTGCCTTCGCGTTCTTTCGATCTCCGGATCAAATGACAATGGTGAAGACTTATGAGAGCCTCTAGTATGCATGCACCTGTAGAACCTGCACACTAAACACACCAGTGTAAACCCGAAAATAACAAAGCAAAACTAACCAACTGACACACGTTGCGCACAACTCCCCGGCAACGGCGCCAAAATTTGACGTGATGTCGTGGTACACGCAAATTTAATCCAAATAACAACTATAGATAGTGGTAAATGGGTACCGAACTCAGGGAGTATGTGGAAAATGTGTAGATTTAATAGCTTTGCGATTTAACTAAAATTAACCTAATTTGCAGAATTTAAAGATTAATGATTTGGATTGTTGTTTTAGAAAACTAAATTACTAGTTAATTGTAAATCAAAATTGGGTGTTTAACAGATTAAGAGAAAATGACCATCTTAGGTTCCGGTTTCCGTTAACAATTGTGTGCAAATCCAACTAGAAAGAATTACATAGACATAACTCATGCATAAACGTTTGTTGTGATAAAAGGGAACAAAGTACTCGGATTATGTAAACGCGAGGTTGTTACCCGATGATCAATTAACCAATATCCAACCCTAACCCTTCCCGTGATATCTCGATTGTCAACGACACCAAGAACGTACGATTTAGATTAGGAACAAAACATCAATTAACAATTTACAATCAAACATTCATGCATCATAATAAACATAGCAACATACCAAGTCTATTATTCTAGAAATAAAGATTCATCACACAAAAGTCAATAAGAAACCTTCACCTAAGATGATCACCGATAGTTTAGCCAGACATTGTTTGGTGGATCATCATAACATCAAGATTGAAGTTCATGTGAATCAAAAGACAAACCGAATGTTAGAAATTGTTCACAAACACTTGCCACAAGCCAAAATTCGCCCCAACACTCCAGAGAAACGTCCAATGATGAGATAATCCCAAAAGACACCATAAAAAAACTGTTTTAATGAGCAGTTACGAAGTTGTGCGTCGCCTCCACCGTAATTTACGGTACCACCGTAAATTACGGTGGTCTTCAATGTGTTACGATGGGTGAAGACTGTGTTACGGTGGGAATATAGCATATTTCAGGGCCACCGTAAATTACGGTGGCCACCGTAATTTACGGTGGAGCCCTGACTTGTGTGTTTTGTTTCTTCATTCCTCCCACGCACGACCCGTTCATCTCCAAACCGTCCAAAGCTGCGTTTTATCCCTTTTAGTTTAATTTTGGTTCGTAAGCCTGTTGATGAGGGTTTGTTTTTTGGAAGATTTTCTAAGGCTTAAGGAACATTTGGGGAAGGTTGCTCAGACCCGTCTATGAGACAAGTTTGTTATAAAATTTCTAAGTCTCATGGAGTTGTATTGATATAGGAACTCACTGTGACACCCTGCGTCCCTAAACTTTTAGCTATTGTCAATTTTAGCCCCTATACTATGTGACTCTTGACACTTATGAGACTTGTGAATCTCAGTGCTATGAAACTTGAATCTTATTGATACTTGACACTTAAATTCTATGAAGCTAGATTCTTGAAGCTTGACTTTAAATACTAGATTCTTAATACTTAACTCTAGACACTTGGTTCTTGATACTTAATGCTATGATACTTGATTCTAGATTCTTGATACTTGATTCTTGAAGCTTGATTCTTGGTACTTGATACTTGGTGTTTGACTCTTGAGGCTCGTGAAACTTGAGACTTGGTTGAACGAGGGACTGGAGACTTGACACTTGTGTAAACTCGAAAACTTGGAAACTTTGGTTATGTGATAATTGTCACACCCCTTTCTAAGGCGAAAGCACGAGGTGTGATCATGAAAGGTTCTCATTGTATACGAATGGTAAACATACTACATGCTCGTAAAAATAACTTCAAATGCCAATAATATTACATAACTGAAAACATAGGTTAAGTTTTTACATCACAAGACAACATTTTGTCTGATAAGTTTACAACTTTATTCAAAGATCAACATAAACAACATCCAAGAGCAAGAGTAAGGCCGCGCGCACATCCACTTTAGTTACCTGAAATACATGTGAGTTTTTGGAAAAACGTCAACATAATGTTGGTGTGAATTCATGCAATTTTGTATTGAACGTTTGTACACTTTGTATGAAAATATGGTATGTAATTTTGTATGTATCAAGTATTTCTGTATGTATCAAGGTTGTTAATGGGTTGCAAGGCCATTAACATGTGATACGACATAGGAAGCATCCAAACCATAGGCATTTTTCTAGTTGTTGATTCACGACTGAGACACAAAAGCACTACTCGGTACTCGTTCTCACCAACAGTGTGGCTGCCCGAAAACCCGTTAGATCTAACCTTTTGTTCTGCGGTCTAGGTATATTGTTGATTAATGGTGCTTATGGTACCCTATTCGTGACACGATTTCTCGTATCATTTCTCGTATCATTTCTCAATTCTTGTATCCATCATACCATTTGTAAACATTGTAACATTTGTAACATGTATTTCACCCCCGAAGTTATAAAACTGAAAACAGTTTAAAGAAAAGGGGGAGCATGGACTCACAACTTTGCGTTTCTTGCGCCGTAAACTTCACCGGGTTTGCTTATATAGCGTCGTGACCTATACGTGTTTTATTAACGTTAGTCACTAGACTTGTATCACACAAGTACGAGTCACCATCTTTTATGTTTTTGTTCTTTGTGTGTTAAAAATAATTTATATTTTTAACTATGTATTTTACTTATATTATTTTCTCAAAAATAAATATAAGTATCTTGTATTTTTCACCCGAGTTATGTATTTTGTCCAAAACTTCATTTCATGTTCATATCTTGTCTAAGTTACGTACTCTATTAAGTAATATATTTTCATAAATATATTTTCTTGTATTTGTCTATGCATGTTGTATGTGTATTTTGTATTTTCACTCCTTGGGAGTATTTAGTGTATTTTCAAGTCCTAATACACTATCACATACAATACGTATTATATACACTTAGCACAACATTTGGTGATCAATAAATATATATATCTTTCTCAAAAATATACATACTTAGTATCAATTTTTATCTTGAAGAAATCATCATTTCTTAACTTGGAGTTTACATAAAAATTAGGGAAACCTTGGTAAATGCTTTTAGGTAAATTTTTAGGGAATAAGTTTCACCAAAACTTATATTTTTCTAAGTGTCAAAATTTATAGAAATTTTGACAGAGTTTCCCCTAAAAATGGAGGTTTCCCATGTTTTCAAAACATGTGTTTATTTTCTTTTAAAATCATCACAACAATCAACAACTCATTCAACACTTACCAAGTGTTAAAATCAAGTATATTACACTACATCATGAACTTGAAGTTTTTGTAAAACTTGTAGTAACTTACCATGTTATTTAGTAGGTTTAGTTACCCTTAAAAACATGGTTATTTGTTTGTAAATCACTTTATTAAAAGATCTAGTCATTTACAACTTGTAAGATGATTTTTCTAAAAATACTTCTCTTGTATTTTTCGTGTTACATACATGTTTCTAGTCTTGTGTTTAAACACTAAAAATATTATTAGTTTACTTAGAAACCATGACTTGGTAAGTCTTGTAAATAAACTTGGTTTCTTGAGAAAATCATTTTTGTAATAAACTATTTACAAGATTTGTATTTTGTTTATATCATTTTTACATATGAAAATCACTTTCATTATTCAAGTTCATGAATACATAAAGCATGAAGATCTTGGTCTTTCACAAGATCACCACTTTAACTTACTAGATCATGTGTTTAATCACAATCTAGTAGGTTTCTTATGATGTCTAACATCACTAACACAAATCATCAATCAACAAGAAGCAAATCAACATATTCAACATGTATTCTTACATTTTTAAGCTTATGTTAAAGTATCATGATCATGTTCTTTTGTGTTCTTCAAGATTAACAATATTCATCATCTTTTATTCATCAAAATATGAAGCAACAAGTTACAAGAAGCTTACAACTAGCACAAGGGCTAGGGAAGAACACTTGAAGATAAAGATGACAAATGTGATGGTTAGAAGCAAATGGAGAAGGTTCTTCAAGATCTACAAGCTCTAAACCTCCTTAGACATCTTCTTGCACCATGTAACTAGCTTGGAATGGATGAACAATTGATGAAGATGGTGGTGGTGTGGGTGGTGGCTCACGGCCGTAGAGAGAGGAGAGAGGAGGAGGTGTGTTGGTGTGAAGTGATGAAATGGTTATACTTATATATCTTCACAAGATCTTACCATATCAAATTGAATCCAAGAGAGATATAGTGAATCAATGGAAATCTAGGAAAGATCAAATAAGATATGGGCAAGATTTTGGCAAATATTTGGTGGGGGCCACCCCTTTGAAACCATAAACAAGAATGGGGGGGGGGGGGGGGCAAAGTGTAATTTCCAATCTTTAATTTTATAAACAAGTTAGCTTTCAAGTGTAATTTTTAGGGACTTGATGTGTTATTATGTTATAAGAGGTGTTATGGTGTTCGGGGACCATAACTAGTTCAGAAATATTAAAATAATGCTTCTAGTAATATTTTGATGTTCTGGGTAATGTCCGGTTGTTCGGTTAAATACCGGTTCGTTAAAGTGCTAAATTGCACCGTTTAGTGTCCTTTATGTATCCTTTTGTGACCCTTTTAATTCCCAACACTTAGGAGGGTATTCTGGATAATAAAACATGAATTCTGCATAATATTTATGTATTAAAAAGCTGATTATAGCTGAATCCTGTAAAATTCTGCACTTAAATTGCGTTTCGGGTGCTTTTTAGTGCGTATTTTAGCTTACGGAAAGTCTATATGTTAACCCTTGTATATACTCTTGGGTTTTAATGTATTCTTGACGTTGGACCTACACCTAGGCTCCAATTCTATTGTCTGACTGCTTTCTGCAGAATTGTTGACACAATGTGTCTTACCGGTGAGTTTACTAGTATTTCTGACGCAACGCTATCATTAATGCATAAAGCAAATTTCTTGTAGTATAAAACGTGCATGAATTCACAAGTATATCATGTAATCAAACAATGTTGACATTTAAGCACATAATTTCAGTCATTAAATATTAATTAAATTGTACGGAAATTACCGGTTTTGTGCCAGTTGTCACAATAATATTACACAAAAATACGCAACGGAACGCTTAATTTAACTCGCAAAATGAACCGAAGACGGAAAAGTTGCAAAATGGATTGGACTATCTGAATGGAGATCTGATCGGATGACCATCAGATCGGAGGGCCATTCGATCGAACAGCCATCCGATCCATTCGCCACACCGCCTTAACTCCTCTCTTGCCCTATAAATAGGACCTGTCACATCATCCTTCACTGATGTTACAGCCTCCTCCGTTCCAGACGCACGCACTCTCATTCTTGGGCACTTTTCTTCAATTCTAGGTCGATCCTTGTAAGTTTTCAACCTAAATCTTGTACAACTTCAATCTACACATGATTCTCCTTAAAAATCACACTTTTCACCATGAAATCTCTAAGAATCGAGCTCTTAAGGATGACATCATCATGGCGGTTGTACAAACAGTTGTGTGATGTCATTCTAGTCAAGATCTAGCTCAGATCTAAGGAATTTCTTGTGTTTTTACACCAAATCTTTACTAAATCTAAGGTTTTTCAATCGATTTCATGTTTATCTTCAACTTCTCTTAAACTTTTACTTAAAACGGTGGAATCCGGATCCAAACAGGCTATAGAATTGATGGTTAGTCTAGAGTCGGCTTGGAAATGGATTATCACCAGAGAAGATGACCAGAATACGGATTCGGACATGAACACCGTCAAAGAACAGAACCTGATCGGACTGGGTGATTCCCATCCGATCAGACAGGCTGAACTTTGATGTGTTTTTCTCCATTGTCTTAATACGTGCCATGTCGTCATCAAACTCGGAACTTAGAAACTTCACAAGGTTGCAAGAAGGACGAAGTCGTCTTAATCGAATGGCAATCTGATTGAACTGCCGTCCGATCGAACGGCTATCCGATCAAAGTGACATGTGTCTTATAACCTCCAACACTTGAACTATTTTGAGTCTAAAGCTTAGAGCTTTGAAACTTGCACACGAATAGTCATTTGACCAAACGGCCATCCTATCGGATGACCATCCGATCGAATAACTTGGTATAAACACTTGGTATGAAAGTTGAATCATTTTGGGAAACACTCAAACTTTGGATCGAGTGACCATTCGACCGAATGGCCATCCGTACGGATGACCATCCGATCGGATGGCGATCCGTCTGAATCACATAAGTCATCCGACCAAATGACCATCCGTTCGGATGACCATCCGATCAGGTGACTGATCCTACACTTTGCACAATTCCCGTTATTTTGTTCGACGCTTATCTATTGTACTCTAATCAGGCTAATCCTAAGAGCTCCCTTTGATCCAATAACAATGCTACTGTTAAGAAATCACTGTGAGTAAACTTGATCCTTTTCGTTTTAAACTTTTGGGATGCAACATGTATTCTATGAAACTTGAAACTTGATACTTTTGAATCTAAACTCTATCCTCTGTGAATGTGAAACTTGATACTTCTGGATTCTTGATTCTTTATGCTATGTGAACGTTTAATCCCTATGTGTAGTTCCGCCTTAACAATAGTAGCGCTATAGGACGATGCACCTCCCCATTATTCTCGAGGGTATTGTTAGGAGGATTCTATTTGCTTTCCTTGATTCTTGGGAAAGTGGTTAAAGCATCGGGACACTTGGGCTATCACCTGGACTGCGAACACTAGCATGGCTGAAACTATTTTATCGTTTACATGATGGATATGAGTCTTTTTAAACTATTATGCTATATACTCAAACTTGTATACTCGCCAGTACATTATTGTATTGACTTTATTTTAATACATGTTGCAGGCTGATAGGATGCTGGAATCATGGAAATCAAGCTAGGACCGATGCTTAGACACTCGCCTAGTTTAATCTAGAAGTTTGAACAATGTTTTGTTGCTATGACCGATACTTTCGTTTGAGTTTGATGTTTTTTAGACAATGTTATCATGAAACTTAATTAAATACTATTGAAACTATAGTGTTATGGAAACTTTTGAGCAATCTGAACGCTTAGTGCCGCACCCCGATGTTTCCGCCATCGGTTGGGGTGTGACAGATTGGTATCAAAGCCATAACTATAGGGAATTAGGATAAGTAGGAATACTTTCCCTAGTCTATAGTTCTTGGAATCTTGACTCTTATCTGTTTTTTAGACTTATGCATTCTACCGTATCTGCTTCCTAGCAGCACATTTCCTGTTAAACTTACATGCCTTTCCTAAGGCTGACACAATATACACTTGTAAACTTTGGAAACACTGCTAAACAGTGTTTGTATTTTGCACGAGATTTGCCCTCAAGTCAGGAGTAACATCCGAACCTTGATGGGAAATTTCCTTACTTTATTCTAGTAGGTCTTGTCTGTTGACAAGTACCGACGCTATTAGGGTACGAAGTTGCCAAGATAGAGATGAAACTCAGACCTTGATAACTAGTCCAACTCTTTGTTTTTCATGTCTCGCCAAAGTCTTGAAATTCCCAATCAATTAAGAACGTGGAATGACCAAAAGGACGAATATTGTAGGCCTAACATCGATGACGTATTTGTCTAAGTAAGCCAAGACACGTTGCCTCAATTAGAAAAGGGGTTCGATTCACTTTAGTTTGTCATCGTTCCTCTACCCGAAACAATCCTATGTTTTATGAGCCTATCTTTTATGCTATCTCGATTTTTATGTATGGTTTTAAACTTGATTCTTCGTTATTTTTGGACTTTTTACACAAATTGCACGTATGTTAGCAATCTAAAACTCTAATCATAACACCTCAGAACAAACTAAATTTACGAAGCTTTATTCATCATGTTAGTCTACCTAGGAATATTGATCGACTATGATACTATGTGAAGTTATCTGAGGAATCTATGTGTTATTGTGGTTGTGAAGCACCAAACGTAACATGGCCCCGAAGTACGAGACAGAAGTGACATGTCTAAAACATGGTGGATACGCCGCTGGTACTTCCTATATATAAGTGTTTCCGACATGTTACCAACTTTCGTACCACGTGCCATGCGAAACTTAGTGCTTTGCAGACCGGTGATGAGAATGTTGAACTCTAAACTATGAGAAACTACTTGTGTAATCTATGTGAAATCTATGTGTAATCTACTTATGAGTAACAAAATACGAAACGTAGCCTAGCGCCGAAGACGAGGCAGACGTGGCATGTCCGAAACATGGTGGATACGCCGCTGGTACTTCCTATATATAAGTGTTTCTGGCATGTTACCGAACCTTCGTTCCACGCGCTAAGTGAAGTTCGTTGTTTTGCGGACTCGGGTTGAAGTTGTTGAATCTATTTGGTTAATCTATGTGAAAGTCTTGTGAGGATGATGGAGTTTAGTGTTATGGTTGGTGAAGCACGACACCGAGGATGAGACGGACGTGACATGATTGAAGCATGGTGGATACGCCGCTGGTACTTCCTATATATAAGTGCTTCCATCATGTTTCCGAACTTTCATAGCATGTGCCGTGTGGGGATTCGTTGTTTTGTGGATTATAGTGAGATGGTTGAACACTAATCTATGTGAATCTATTGGGATAATCTAGGTGTGTATGATGATGATGATGAGTGTGATGTTATGTTTGGCAATTGCGACACGTAACATGACACCGAATACGAGGCAGAAGCGATGTGCCCGAAGCGTGGTAGATACGCCGCTGGTACTTCCTATATATAAGCATTTCTGACATGTTGCCAAACTTCATACAACGTGCCATGCGAAGGTCATGGGTTTGTGGTGTTGGATCTATTGGAATCTATGTGAAACTAAAACTCGAATCTTTAAACTACGTGAAACTTGTTGAATCTTATTTTATCGTGTGTGAATCTATATACTGTGAGACTTTGAGATCTAAACTTATACGATCCTCTTGTTGGATCTTTAGATGTCTTCTCGTAAGCTGTCCGACACTTTCAAGAGATCCAGGGAGAAGTCTCAGAAAAAGATGATGTCCTTCATGGCTGACCAGATCGCTCGAGTCGTGCCAAAGATCGTCTCTGAGATCCAGGGATCTAACACTCCACCCTTTTTTGTTGACTCTAAGACAGAGAAAGTAAAACATACAAAGTTCAACTACAAACACTTTGTCTCTTGCAACCCTAAGCCTTTCACGAGCAGTGATGGGGTGACTGCTATGCTGGAATGGTTTGACAGCATTGAGGTTACCTTCATTAATATCGAGTGCCCAGAGCATTTAAAGACTACGAGTGCAACGAGAATGTTTCAAGGCAGAGCTCTAGAGTGGTGGCCGAATGAGAGAAACATCCATTCTAATAAAGAAGCATATGCTCTTCCATGGGCTGAGGTGCGAGAATTGATGATGCTTGAATTCTGCCCTCCCCATGAACAACTGAAGCTCGAAGAAGAGTTCTAGCATTTGAAGCAAATTGGCGATGACAATCTGGCTTATACTACCCGTTTTAAACAACTCAGCTTAATCGTGCCTCACTTGGTTTCTACTCCTAAACGCATTATAACCAAGTACATCAATGGGTTACCTCCTGCTATGCGAGATTCGATTGAAGCAGCTCGACTCGAGACAATTGAAGAAGTGTACCGTCTGGCAGCAAGTTTGAACAACAATCGCGTACGTGATAAACAGTTTGGAAACTCCGCCCCTTCGAAAACAGCAAATCAAGTTACCCAGCAGCCTAGTGGCAGCAAGAACAAGAGGAGAAAGTCACAGGGTTCAGGATGCAATGCGATTGTTCCTGCTGCAAACCCTGCTACTAAGCCTGCTCCTGCTACTGCTGTTTCAAATTCTACTGCTCCTGAAATCAAAAAGCAGTACACTGGGCCTCACCCTAAGTGTGCAACCTGCAACTTTCATCATCTTGTCACCTCTGCTTGTCACTTGTGCACCAACTGCAATCGCTATGGTCACACGACTCCTTATTGCCGTCAAGTTAACCCGGCCCAACCAGCTCAGCAAGCCCCAGTTCAGGCAGCTCTACCAGCTCTCCCAGCTGTTCCGCAGAATCCTAGACCAGTCAATGCAGTTCGTGCATGCTACAAGTGTGGAGACACTACTCATCTCCGTAACCAGTGTCCGCAGCTAAACCAGGAGCAACAGCCAGCCGCTCGTGGACGAGCATTCAACCTCAATGCTAATCAGGCTCGTAACGACAATGACGTCATTAATGGAACGTTCCTCGTCAATAATCTTTGCTTTGATACTATTTGATACTGGTGCCGACAGAAGCTTTGTGTCCGTAGAATTTGAATCTTTGTTAAATTGTGCACTCTCGAAACTACGTAAGTCATTCTCTGTTGAGGTTGCAAATGGCAAGTCTATTCTAGTTGATTCTATTCTCAGTGGTTGTTCCTTGACTCTTAACGACCACGTTTTTACTATTGATCTCATACCCATGCAATTGGGTAGTTTTGATGTCATAATCGGCATGGATTGGTTGCGTAAGAATCATGCCCAGATTGCTTGTCACGAGAAGTTTGTTCGTCTACCTCTTCCGTCCGGTGATATCTTACACGTCTACGGAGACCGACCTTCTAGAGGACTGAAGTTGATGTCATGCACTCAAGCGAGCAGATGCTTACGTAAACAGAACTTTGCCTTCTTGGCCCACGTGGTGGAACAAAAGGGCAAGGGAAAGAACATAAGCGACGTTCCAGTAGTGTGTGATTTCCCTGACATCTTTTCTGAAGAGCTACCTGGTCTTCCTCCTCCTAGATCTGTTGATTTTCGTATCGATCTCATACCTGGCGCGACTCCTGTCGCCAAGGCTCCCTACCGACTTGCACCTTCCGAGATGCAAAAGCTATCTAGTCAATTGCAAGAATTGCTCGACAAGGGATTCATTCATCCAAGTACCTCTCCGTGGGGTGCTCCTGTGTTATTCGTCAAAAAGAAAGATGGCTCATTTCGTATGTGTATCGATTACCGTGAACTTAACAAGCTTACCGTCAAGAATCGTTATCCTCTCCCTCGTATCGATGATTTATTCGACCAACTATAAGGCGCGTCCTGTTTCTCGAAAATCGATCTTCGATCTGGCTATCACGAGCTCCGTGTTCTTGAAGATGATGTACCCAAAACCGCATTTCATACTCGTTATGGGCACTACGAGTTCGTGGTCATGCCTTTTGGCCTGACCAACGCACCTGCCCTGTTCATGGATCTTATGAATCTTGTTTGTAAACCTTATCTGGATCGTTTTGTGATAGTCTTTATTGATGATATTCTCATTTATTCCAAAACTAGAGCTGATCATGCTCGTCATTTACGCTTGATGCTTGAGTTACTACGTGGTGAACGCTTATACGCTAAATTCCCTAAGTGTGAGTTCTGGATTGATGAAGTACAATTTCTTGGTCACGTTGTCAGTAAGCAAGGTATTCATGTTGACCCTTCTAAAATCAAAGCTGTGAAGAATTGGAGTACGCCTAAATCTGCATCTGAGATTCGTTCTTTCCTAGGATTGGCGGGTTATTACCGTCGATTTATCTCGGACTTTTCCAAGATCGTCGTTCCTCTTACTTCGTTGACTCAAAAAGAGAAACCTTTTGCTTGTGGTCCCGAGCAAGAGGAATCTTTTCAGACTCTTAAGACCCTTTTGTGTAACGCTCCTGTTCTTACTCTCCCTGATGGGAATGACGACTTCGTGGTATATTGCGATGCCTCGAACCATGTCTTGGATTGTGTGCTCATGCAGCGGGACAGAGTTATTGCTTATGCCTCCCGTCAACTCAAGATACATGAGAAAAACTATACTACTCACGATCTAGAGCTTGGTGCAGTTGTGTTTGCGTTAAAGATTTGGCGACACTATATGTATGGAACTAAGTGTGTGTGGTTTTCACTGACCATAAGAGCCTTCAACATATCTTTAACCAGAAGGAACTGAACATGCGACAGAGACGTTGGGTGGAATTGCTTAACGACTACGACTGCGAAATTCGCTATCATCCTGGCAAGGCGAATGTCGTGGCCGACGCTCTTAGTCGTAAGGCACATGTTAATACTATTCATTGTTATCATATCTCTAGTGATCTTCATACTTGTATTCGTGAAGCTCAATATTCGTCAGCAAATGAAGGAAGTCTAGAAGTGGAAATCCAAGGCGCTAAAATCGATCAACTTGAAACAAAGTCGGATGGACTTCAATACTACCTCAATCGCATCTGGGTACCGGATCGCGATAACTTACGTGAGCTTATTATGAATGAGGCCCACAAGTCTCGATACTCTATTAATCCTGGTGCCAATAAGATGTACCATGACTTGGGTACGACCTATTGGTGGCCTGGTATGAAAAAGGATATCGCTGCCTATGTCTCGAAGTGCCTCACTTGTTTAAAAGTGAAGGCTGAACATCAACGTCCCTCAGGACTCTTGGAACAACCTGAAATTCCTGTTTGGAAATGGGATAGCATCGCTATGGACTTTATTACCAAACTACCCCATACACCCGCTGGTCTTGATAGTATTTGGGTAATCGTTGACCGTTTGACTAAATCAGCCACTTTCTTCCTATCCGCGAAGATTATAAAGTGGAGAAACTTGCTTGAATCTATACCGATGAGATTATATGCCGTCATGGCATACCCATTGACATAATCTCTGACCGTGATGGTCGATTCACTTCACGTCTTTGGCAAACTTTCCAGTCCGCTATGGGTTCTATTTTGAATCTTAGCATAGCCATTCATCCTCAAACGGATGGACAGACTGAGCGCACTATACAAACCCTAGAGGATATGCTTCGCTCTTGTGTCATCGACTTTGGTGGTAATTGGGATGTACATTTACCATTGATTGAGTTCTCGTACAAAAATAGATATCATTCCAGTATTCAGATGGCTCATTTTGAAGCTTTATATGGTCACAAGTGCCGATCTCCTCTCAGCTGGCATGAGATTGGTGACAAGCAACATACTGGCCCTGAGATCATTCAAGAGACGACGGATAAGATTCTTCAGATTCGCGATAACTTGATCAAGGCTAGGAGCAGACAAAAGAGCTATGCGGATAAAAGGCGTAAGCCTCTGGAATTTGGTGTTAGAGATCGAGTACTGCTCAAGGTATCTCCCTGGAAGGGAGTGGATCGTTTTGGTAATAAGGGAAAGCTCTCCCCTCGCTATGTGGGTCCTTTCACGATACTCGAAAGGATTGGTAAGGTGGCATACCGACTCGACCTGCGACAAGAACTTAATAGTGTACATCCGGTATTCCACGTATCAAACCTCAGAAAGTGTTTAGCCATCGAGGAACTTCAGGTTCCCGTCAAAGACTTGCAAGTGAACGAAACCTTACATTTTGTGGAGAAACCAGTTGAAATCATGGACCAAGGTGTCAAGCGATTGAGGCGCAACAAAATCCCCATAGTTAAGGTACGATGGGAAGGCAAGCGTGGCGCTGAATTCACCTGGGAACTCAAGAGCGAAATGAAGGCCAAGTATCCGCAGCTCTTCGAGTAGTCTTCCTCTTAGATTTCGGGGACGAAATCTCCTAAAGGAGGGGAGACTGTGACGCCCTGCGTCCCTAAACTTTTAGCTATTGTAAATTTTAGCCCCTATACTATGTGACTCTTGACACTTATGAGACTTGTGAATCTCGATGCTATGAAACTTGAATCTTATTGATACTTGACACTTAAATTCTATGAAGCTAGATTCTTGAAGCTTGACTTTAAATACTAGATTCTTAATACTTAACTCTAGACACTTGATTCTTGATACTTAATGCTATGATACTTGATTCTAGATTCTTGATACTTGATTCTTGAGGCTTCATTCTTGGTACTTGATACTTGGTGCTTGACTCTTGAGGCTCGTGAAACTTGAGACTTGGTTGAACGAGGGACTAGAGACTTGACACTTGTGTAAACTCAGAACCTTGGAAACTTTGGTTATGTGATAATATTACCCAAAAATACGCAACGAAACACTTAATTTAACTCGCAAAACGAACCGAAGACGGAAAAGTTGCAAAATTGTGACAACTCGAGTTTTCAAGGTCTTTCCTCATAACTGCATTTTCATAATTCATTTCGTTGTAATATGTGCACCGTGCTATTTGATTTATAAACCACTGTAATGTGCTACTTGGTTAAATATTAAACAGTTTGTGATATATGTAGTGTGTTGTTATATATGGATTCATGTGACGAAATTTAGGAGGGTTTCGCCACAAACCCGTCCCACGAACCTTGGAGTTTCGTCACCAATCAACTCGACGAAAACCCTTGGGGTTTCGTCATACCCTCATCGACGAAACATGGGTTTCGCCGGCCCAGGCTTTCACCGAAGCCCATTAAGGGCCCAGTACGCTATTATGGGTATAATTAAGAGAAACTGCTTCATTCGGCACACTTTTAGCATAATTAAAAACCCTAGAGCCTCTCTTGTGTGACGGCAACCACTACCCCTCACCATCATCTTTCTAGGAATTTTTGTGTTTCATCTTAACCGGTTAGTCACAATTATCGATTCGATCTACTTGTTGCTATATGTGTAAATAGCTATCATAATGAGAAAGTCTGATTTCTGAATGGTTTGGCTATGATTAATGTTTAGATTGAGAATCATGTGATTAGGGTTTTTACTACTCTTGTGCAAATCGATTGTTTAGGAACTGTATGATAGTAACTCATGAGATTGCATTTGTTCACGCTTCTGTTGATATGGCACTTGTGTTGAATGGATCTTATCATTGAAATACATACAGGTTGCAACCTAGATTGTATAAGGTTATTTTGTGAATTAGGGTTCATGCTAGGTACTATGTGCCACGATGTAATTGGTATGATAGAGTAGCATCAATGATTATTGTATGATAACTGTATGAACGGCGGATAATGATGATTAGGGTTTCTGCATAATTGATTAACTGATGACATGACGTAAACTTCGCATTCTGACGAAACACTGATGTCGACGAAACCTGGGGGTTTCGTCAACAGAGGTCACGACGAAACATTGGGGGTTTCGTCAAGGGGAGTCACGGCGAAACTTGGGGAGTTTCGTCAGTGGGGATCACGACGAAACAGGGGGTTTCGTCAAGAGGTAAACAAGCACAGTAACTCAGTTAAGTCTGTTAATGAAATAACCATGTTAGTTTGAGGAACAGTTATGTGTTAAGCTTGATTGAATGCTATTTGCTTCATGAAGAACATATTTATACGTGAACTTCGTGAATGTAAACTGATTGTGTACACGTGCATACTCTAGGCTTTGACTGATAAATTGTGATCAAGTAACTAATCAAACCGAGCAAACCGAGGTGAGTTCACACACTTTCTAAGGCATGGGATTCCCGGTGGTTAGGAATGGGTTAAAGAATTAAAACGGAACCTACATATCCTCACTGGGTAGGATATGTACGGCCATCCTCCTTGGGTAGGATGCCAATATTAATCATGCGTATTCTCCTTGGGTAGAATACGTACGTTCGTCCTCCTTGGGTAGGACAACAACCTTAAACTTACTAGACAAAACTCTATCATTAAGTCCCTCATCTTATATCGATTTAATCGCCGAGGCCGATGGTGAGTGGGTCATTAGTTAATAGCGCTATTAGGTTTGACAAACCTCACACCATGCCGGTCGGACGGGCGTGTACTAATGGATCATGGAAAACTGTCAATGATGATAGACATTGACGTAGGGCACAACTATTGTTCGTCAGTTGTCGATATGGTAACGGTCTAGTGGTTCACATGGGGAAGCCCTCACTGATTATGGATATGGTTTGGGAAATAAAGGAACTGGTTAACTCGTGGTTTACGAAACAACTTGTGGTTTTCAAAACAAACTGGTAAAACTAAACAACCAACTGTGAAGTCGCTCAACTTTGTTGTTGACTCGTTGTTACATGCCTTGCAGGTCGTTAGATGCTCATGGAGCTTGCACGAGGAGGAGGTCGTTGTGGGATATGGACTGTTATGTCCCGTACATCACATTTGAACTTTAAACTATGTTTATGTTATTTAAACATTACTATGCTCCCGCTGATTACTTAAACATGTTTGGTTTCTTTTAAACACCAATTATATTGGGTTTGGTTTATTTACTTAATTGCATAGTTCAATATGATTGGTGGCTGGATCCTGGTCAGTCACGCCTCCAAGCAGTGATACTCCGCATGTGGATTTTGGGGGTGTGACAGATTGGTATCAGAGCCATTGGTTATAGTGAACTTGGTTTTAAAAAGGGGAAAAGCTTTTTGATAAAACCTGACTATAACCTGTACAGTGCTCAACGATCCACAACGACGCTTCGCTCCACGTGCAAGGCTCAACATTCTAGGTGATATGGTTTATGTTATATTACCTACTTGTTAGTTACATAGTACATTGCTCATGGTATGCTTTGGTTAACGTAGCAACTATTGTTAGACACTCATTGTGTGCTTACTCTCTTCTGTCACTCCGCACTTACGCATTGTCACGACACTTTACTCACCAATGCTCTCTTATTTGTGAAGATCATGAGTGGACGTATCAACCTAACTCAGGCCCAGCTGACGGCCTTAATCAATGAACAAGTTGCTGCAGCACTCGCAGCTGCTCAGGCAGGAGGTCAACCTGCACAGCCTCCTGTGTGTACTTTCAAAACTTTCATGGACTGCCGACCTACTACTTTCAACGGCACTGAAGGAGCTGTAGGCCTCCTCCACTGGTTCTAGAAGCTCGAGTCTGTCTTCGAGATGTGTGAATGCCCTGAGGCTCGAAGGGTGAAATATGCTACTGGTACTCTTGAAGGCGTGGCGCTCACGTGGTGGAACGCTCAGGTTCAAATGCTGGGGATAGTTGCTGCTAATGCCACCCCATGGAATGAATTCAAGGATTTGATCAAGGAGGAATACTGCAACTGTGATGACATCCACAAGGTGGAAGTAGAGTTATTCAACTTAAAGATGACGGGGTCGGAAATCGAAGCGTATACGAAAAGATCAAACGAACTGGCTATCTTGTGTCCTACTATGGTAGATCCTCCTATCAAGCGTATCGAGCTGTACCTCTAAGGTTTAGTGCCAGAGATTCAGAGTCATGTGACTGCAGCAAACCTCGCCACTATTCAGCAAGTTATTCGTTTAGCTCCATCAGAACTTGAAGAACTGTCTACTCAACTACAAGAACTCTTGGACAAGGGTTTCATTCGTCCTAGCTCTTCACCCTGGGGAGCTCCAGTGTTATTTGTGAAGAAGAAAGACGGTACTTTCAGAATGTGTATTGACTACCGCGAACTCAACAAGGTGACAGTAAAGAATCGCTATCCTCTTCCACGCATCGATGACTTATTCGACCAGCTGCAAGGGTCGAGCTACTACTCGAAGATTGACCTGAGGTCAGGCTACCATCAACTGAGAGTCCGAGACGAGGATATCTCTAAGACAGCGTTCAGAACTCGTTATGGGCATTACGAGTTTCTAGTTATGCCTTTCGGATTGACGAATGCACCTGTGGTCTTTATGGATCTTATGAACAGAATGTGTAAGCCTTATCTGGATAAGTTTGTTATTGTTTTCATCGACGACATCCTGATCTATTCTAAGAGTTAGGAGGAACACGAGCACCATCTACGGCTTATTTTGGAACTCCTTCGAACAGAACAGTTGTACGCTAAGTTTTCAAAATGTGACTTTTGGCTTCGTAAAGTCCATTTCTTAGGCCATGTGGTAAATAGGGATGGGATTCATGTTAATCCATCCAAGGTTGATTCGATCAAAGACTGGCCTGCACCCCGTACACCAACAAAAATCCGCCAATTCTTGGGTTTGGCGGGCTACTACAGAAGTTTCATCAAGGATTTCTCCAAGATCGCGCAACCTCTCACTTCACTAACTCAGAAAGGTGTCACCTATCGTTGGGGTGATGCACAGGAATCGGCATTTCAGCACTTGAAAGATAGACTATGTAGTGCACCTATCCTCCCATTGCCTGAGGGTACAGACGACTTTGTAGTTTATTGCGACGCGTCCATTCAGGGACTTGGTTGCGTGTTGATGCAACGTGACAAGGTCATTGCTTATGCATCGCGGAAACTTAAGGTTCACGAGAAGAATTACACTACTCACGATCTGGAGCTGGGAGCAGTTGTTTTCGCACTTAAGATATGGAGACATTACCTGTACGGTACCAAGTGCACCATTTACACCGATCACAGGAGTCTCGAGCATATCTTCAAGAAAAAGGAGTTAAACATGAGACAACGTCGATGGGTCGAACTCTTGAATGATTACGAATGCGCGATCAAGTACCATCCGGGCAAGGCCAATGTTGTGGCCGATGCCCTTAGTCGAAAGGATACTACACCAAAACGCGTGCGAGCGTTACAACTTACCATCCAATCTAGTCTTCCTACTCAGATACGAGATGCTCAGGTTGAAGCATTGAAAGCAGAGAACATCAGGGCGGAATCTCTACGAGGATCGAGGAAACGGTTAGAGCAAAAGGAAGACGGCGCCTACTATGTAAACGGGCGTATCTGGGTCCCACTTTACGGAAACTTACGCGAGCTTGTGATGGATGAAGCACACAAGTCTCGTTACTCAGTACATCCTGGTTCGGATAAGATGTACCACGACTTAAAGACTACATACTGGTGGCCTAGCATGAAAGCCAACATAGCAACTTACGTCAGTAAATGCTTGACTTGTGCGAGAGTCAAGATTGAATATCAGAAACCATCAGGCCTACTCCAACAACCAGAGATCCCAACATGGAAATAGGAGCAAATTTCCATGGATTTCGTTACTGGCCTACCTAGATCTCAACGCGGGAATGACACTATTTGGGTGATCGTGAATCGACTCACAAAGTCTGCACACTTCTTGGCTATCAAGGAAACGGATAAGTTCTCCACTCTAGCAGACGTTTATCTTAAGGAAGTTGTTTCGAGGCACGGAGTGCCAACCTCTATTATTTCCGATCGTGATGCGCGTTTTACTTCTGAACTGTGGCAAGCAATGCACAAGTCTTTTGGCTCACGTTTAGACATGAGCACAGCTTATCACCCGCAAACAGATGGGCAGTCTGAACGCCCCATCCAAACCCTTGAAGACATGCTTCGGGCATGTGTAATTGATTTTGGCAATGGTTGGGAAAAGCACCTCCCTTTGGTGGAGTTTTCGTACAACAACAGTTATCACACCAGCATCCAAGCTGCTCCGTTTGAGGCATTGTACGGATGTAAATGCCGATCACCTCTTTGTTGGGCAGAAGTTGGTGACAGCCAAATCACAGGCCCATAACTTGTGGTAGACACGACTAAGAAGATTGCTCAGATACGACAACGAATGGCGGCAGCTCGCGACCGTCAGAAAAGCTACGCTGATAAGCGTAGGAAACCACTCGAGTTCCAGGTTGGGGATCGAGTGCTACTCAAAGTCTCACCCTGGAAGGGTGTGGTTCATTTTGGTAAAAGGGGCAAACTCAATCCGCGTTACGTTGGACCGTTCGAAATCGTTGAAAAAATTGGCAAAGTCGCTTACAAGTTGACTCTACCTGAAGAACTCAGCGGAGTTCACAACGTATTTCACGTGTCAAATCTGAAGAAATGTCTGTCAGATGAGACCCTCATAGCTCCTTTGAAGGAGCTCACTATCGACGATCAGTTGCGATTCGTCGAGGAACCTGTAGAGTTCACAGACCGAGACGTTAAGATTCTCAAGCGCACTAGAATACCTCTTGTTCGAGTTCGTTGGAACTCCCGTCGTGCCCCAGAGTACACCTGGGAACGAGAAGACCAAATGAAACTAAAGTATCCCCAGTTGTTCGAGAACAGTGCAACCACTACTGAGGCTGAAGCTACTACAGAATTTCGGGACGAAATTCCAAACCAACGGGGGATGATGTGACACCCCAGGAAAACCAGGAAACAACGCAACACAACTAGCTTCCTCAGTAACCACGTGCTAAATTTCGGGACAAAATTTCTTTCAAGTTGGGGATGATGCGACAACTCGAGTTTTCAAGGTCTTTCCTCATAACTGCATTTTCATAATTCATTTCGTTGTAATATGTGCACCGTGCTATTTGATTTATAAACCACTGTAATGTGCTACTTGGTTAAATATTAAACAGTTTGTGATATATGTAGTGTGTTGTTATATATGGATTCATGTGATAGTAACTCATGAGATTGCATTTGTTCACGCTTCTGTTGATATGGCACTTGTGTTGAATGGATCTTATCATTGAAATACATACAGTTTGCAACCTAGATTGTATAAGGTTATTTTGTGAATTAGGGTTCATGCTAGGTACTATGTGCCACGATGTAATTGGTATGATAGAGTAGCATCAATGATTATTGTATGATAACTGTATGAACGGCGGATAATGATGATTAGGGTTTCTACATAATTGATTAACTGATGACATGACGTAACCTTTGCATTCTGACGAAACACTGATGTAGACGAAACCTGGGGGTTTCGTTAACAGAGGTCACGACAAAACATTGGGGGTTTCGTCAAGGGGAGTCACGGCGAAACTTGGGGAGTTTCGTCAGTGGGGATCACGACGAAACAGGGGGTTTCGTCAAGAGGTAAACAAGCACAGTAACTCAGTTAAGTCTGTTAATGAAATAACCATGTTAGTTTGAGGAACAGTTATGTGTTAAGCTTGATTGAATGCTATGTGCTTCATGATGAACATATTTATACGTGAACTTCGTGAATGTAAACTGATTGTGTACACGTGCATACTCTAGGCTTTGACTGATAAATTGTGATCAAGTAACTAATCAAACCGAGCAAACCGAGGTGAGTTCACACACTTTCTAAGGCATGGGATTCCCGGTGGTTGGGAATGGGTTAAAGAATTAAAACGGAACCTACATATCCTCACTGGGTAGGATATGTACGGCCATCCTCCTTGGGTAGGATGCAAATATTAATCCTGCGTATTCTCCTTGGGTAGAATACGTACGTTCGTCCTCCTTGGGTAGGACAACAACCTTAAACTTACTAGACAAAACTCTATCATTAAGTCCCTCATCTTATATCGACTTAATCGCCGAGGCCGATGGCGAGCGGGTCATTAGTTAATAGCGCTATTAGGTTTGACAAACCTCACACCGTGCCGGTCGGACGAGCGTGTACTAATGGATAATGGCAAACTGTCAATGATGATAGACATTGACGTAGGGCACAACTATTGTTCGTCAGTTGTCGATATGGTAACGGTCTAGTGGTTCACATGGGGAAGCCCCCACTGATTATGGATATGGTTTGGGAAATAAAGGAACTTGTTAACTCGTGGTTTACGAAACAACTTGTGGTTTTCAAAACAAACTGGTACAACTAAACAACCAACTGTGAAGTCGCTCAACTTTGTTGTTGACTCGTTGTTACATGCCTCGCATGGCGTTAGATGCTCATGGAGCTTGCACGAGGAGGAGGTCGTTGTGGGATATGGACTGTTATGTCCTGTACATCACATTTGAACTTTAAACTATGTTTTGGTTATTTAAACATTACTATGCTCCCGTTGATTACTTAAACATGTTTGGTTTCTTTTAAACACCAATTATATTGGGTTTGGTTTATTTACTTAATTGCATAGTTCAATATGATTGGTGGCTGGATCCTGGTCAGTCACGCCTCCAAGCGGTGATACTCCGCATGTGGATTTTAGGGGTGTGACAGATTGATTGGACTGTCCGAATGGACATCTGATCGGATGACCATCTTATCGGATGTCCATTCGATCGGAGGGCCATTCGATCGAACAGCCATCCGATCCATTCTCCACACCGCCTTAACTCCTCTCATGCACTATAAATAGGACCTGTCACGTCATCCTTCACTGATGTGACAACCTCCTCCGTTCCAGACGCACGCACTCTCATTCTTGGGCACTTTTCTCCAATTCTAGGACGATCCTTGTAAGTTTTCAACCTAAATCTTGTACAACTTCAATCTACACACTATTCTCTACATGATTCTCCGTAAAAATCACAATTTTCACCATGAAATCTCTAAGAATCGAGCTCTTAAGGATGACATCATCATGGCGGTTGTACAAACAGCTGTGTGATATCATTCTAGTCAAGATCTAGCTCAGATCTAAGGAATTTCATGTGTTTTTAAACCAAATCTTTACAAAATCTAAGGTTTTTCAATCGATTTCATGTTTATCTTCAACTTCTCTTAAACATTTACTTAAAACGGTGGAATCCGGATCCAAGCGGGCTGTAGACTTGATGGTTAGTCTGGAGTCGGCTTGGAAATGGATTATCACCAGATAAGATGACCGGAATACGGATTCGGAGATGAACACCATCAAAGAACAGAACCTGATCGGACAGGCTGAACTTTGATGTGTTTTTCTCCATTGTCTTAATACGTGCCATGTCGTCATCAAACTTGGAACTTAGAAACTTCAGAAGGTTGCAAGAAGAACGAAGTCGTCTTAATCGAATGGCAATCCGATCGGACTGCCGTCCGATCGATTGACTATCCGATCAAAGTGGCATGTGTCTTACAACCTCTAACACTTGAACTATTTTGAGTCTGAAGCTTAGAGCTTTGAAACTTGCACACGAAGAGTCATTCGACCGAACGACCATTCGATCGGATGACCATCCGTTCGAATGACTTGGTATAAACACTTGGTATGAAAGTTGAATCATTTTGGGAAACACTCAAACTTTGGATCGAGTGACCATTCGACCGAATGGCCATCCGTACGAATGACCATTCGATCGGATGGCGATCCGTCTGAATCACATAAGTCATCCGACCGGATGACCATCCGTTCAGATGGCCATCCGATCAGGTGACTGATCCTACACTTTGCACAATTCCCGTTATTTTGTTCGACGCTTATCTATTGTACTCTAATCAGGCTAATACTAAGAGCTCCCTTTGATCCAATAACAGTGCTACTGTTAACCAATCACTATGAGTATACTTGATCTCTTTTCGTTTTAAACTTTTGGGATGCAACATGTATTCTATGAAACTTGAAACTTGATACTTTTGAATCTAAACTCTATCCTCTGTGAATGTGAAACTTGATACTTCTGGATTCTTGATTCTTTATGCTATGTGAACATTTAATCCCTATGTGTAGTTCCGCCTTAACAATAGTAGCGCTATAGGATGATGCACCTCCCCATTATTCTCGGGGGTATTGTTAGGAGGATTCTATTTGCTTTCCTTGATTCTTGGGAAAGTGGTTAAAGCATCGGGACACTTGGGCTATCACTTGGACTGCGAACACTAGCATGGCTGAAACTATTTTATCGTTTACATGATGGATATGAGTCTTTTTAAACTATTATGCTATATACTCAAACTTGTATACTCGCCAGTACATTATTGTATTGACTTTATTTTAATACATGTTGCAGGCTGATAGGATGCTGGAATCATGGAAATCAAGCTAGGACCGATGCTTAGAAAGTCGCCTAGTTTAATCTAGAAGTTTGAACAATGTTTTGTTGCTATGACCGATACTTTCGTTTGAGTTTGATGTTTTTTAGACAATGTTATCATGAAACTTAATTAAATACTATTGAAACTATAGTGTTATGGAAACTTTTGAGCAATTTGAACGCTTAGTGCCGCACCCCGATGTTTCCGCCATCGGTTGGGGTGTGACACTCACCCCTTATATTGGTCCATTCAACCCTTGAACCTATTGAGCGATATGGCATGGGAGCTCATCCTCTTACATGACCCTTGTCATGGAGTTTCTTGCTAGGTCCTCAACCTGATTATAGGATTAAAGTGTGCAAATTACAAGGGAACAAAAACAACACTTTGCCAACTTTTTCTAACACATGTTTCTAGACGTGGAACCTTTTAAGGTTTTTGCCGTTCCAATGTCTGGGAAGCTTTTTGCCATTTGAGTCAGCTAGCTTGTAGGATCCTCCCTTGTGAGCTTCGAGAATGGCATATGGTCCTTCCCATTTGGGACCCAGTTTTCCCTGGCTTTCCTTCTTGCTTGCCTCATTGTTTCTAAGGACTAGGTCACCAGGATTGAATCGTTCATGCTTTACCCTGGCGTTGTGGCAGGATTCCATCTTTTGCTTGGACCTTTCTTCTTGAATGGCTACTTGATCCCGTACTTCCTCTAGGAGTTCTAAGTTCAACATCGTCTCTTGCTTATTTGTTACTAGATCAATGTTGAACGTTCTCTTCGTTGTAACTCCTATTTCTGCTGGGATTACAACTTCAGATCCGAACACCAAGCTATAAGGTGTTTTCTTGTGGCTTGTTTTTTCAGTAGTTCTGATTGCCCATAACACGTTTGGGAGTTTTTCAAGCCAATTGGTGTCATGCTTTCCCAATCGTGTTTTGATGCCTTCCACAATGCTTCGATTCGTTTTTTCAACCTGGCCATTGGATTGAGGGTAGGCCACTGAGCTGAAGACTTGTGTTATCCGGAACTCTTTGCACCATGAACTGAAAGGCTTTTCAGCAAGCTATTTTCCATTGTCCATGACCAGTACTCCTGGCAACCCAAATCGGCAAATGATGCTTTCCCATACGAAATCAATGATTTGCTTTCCTGTTATCTTTGCCAGTGGTTTTACCTCCGGCCATTTAGTGAAGTAGTCCACCGCTACTAGAAGGAATTTAACTCCTCCTTTGGCAGGAGGGAATGGTCCAACAATGTCTATTCCCCATTTATGGAATGACCAGGCAGACGAGATGGGAACCAAGTCATGCTTTAGGCTTTTTGGCACTGGGGCATGTATTTGACAGGCTTCACATTTTTTCAGTTGCTCATTTGCATCTCGATGCATGGTGGGCCAAAAATACCCGAGGTTCATCAACTTTGAGACTACTGATCTTGGGCCAAAATGAGCTCCGCAAATTCCTTCGTGAACCTCCCTAATCAAGTATTGACTTTGCTCCGGGCCAACACAACGAAGAAATGGTGCAAGGTACCCCTTTTTGTAAAGGATGTCTTCTTACAACACATATTGTCTTGACTTTATTTGAACCCTTTCAGCTTCTACTTGATCACTTGGTAGTTCACCGTTTGTGAGGAATTTGATCAAAGGGGTCATCCAATTTGTACCTTCTTCAGTGATGACATCTTTTACTTCGAGCTCTTGAGTTGATGACTTCTTCAACACTTCAACCAATACCTTTTTGGTGAGATGGGCAAAGGTTAATGAGGCAAGTTTGCTTAGTGATCAGCCTTTTTGTTTTGTGATCTTGGGACTTGTTTGATTGTGCATGCTTCAAATGCATTCATAAGCTCCTTTGCCTTCTCACAGTATTTCTTCATGTTTGGTTCTTTGGCCATGTAGTTGTCACTTACTTTGTTTGAAACAAGCAATGAGTCTGTGAAGACTTGAAGCCTTTTGACACCCATTTTCCTTGCAAGCTTGAGTCCAGCAATCAATGCTTCATACTCAGCTTCATTGTTTGTAGTCTGAAATTCAAGACGAATGGCATACGTGAACTCCAATTCATTAGGATCAATTAGAACTAACCCTGCTCCTGACCCTTCAACGCTGGAAGCTCCGTCGGTAAAGAGCTTCCATGTATGGGGGTTAGAGGGTTCAGTGGAGGCTGTATTGACTTTTGTTATTGTTTCTTTGGGCATTTTCAAGATGAAATCAGCCAAGATTTGGGCTTTTACAGCTTTTTTTGGGACATAGATGATATTTTGTTCACCTAGTTCCACAGCCCATTTGACTAATCGTCCAGAAGTTTTGGGTTTTTCAAGCACATTTTTGATTGGTTGGTTCGTGACCACTTGTATGGGATTTGCTTGAAAGTATCTCCGAAGCTTTCTAGCTGTTTTGACTAATGCAAGAGCAAGTTTTTCTAGTGAGTGATACTTGGTTTCTGGAAACTTTAAGGTTTTACTGAAAAAGTAAAAAGGTACCTGATCCTTGTTTCTTTCGATGGTCAGGACTGCTCTGATTGCTTCCTCAGCGATTGATAAATAGATAGAGATCAGTTCCGCTGTTTCAGGAGCTACAACGTTTGGCAGTGAAGCCAGGTGTTGCTTCATTTGCCTGAAGGCTTCATCCGCTTCTTCTGTCCACTTTAAGTCCCTTTTATTTGTACATCCTTGAAGGGTTTTGAAAAAAGAAAGGGAACTTTCTGCCAGCTCAGAGGTAAAACGCTTCAAAGCTGCCAACTTACCGTTCAAGCTTTCAACCTCTTTTTTGCTTTGTGGGGATTTTGCTTCTAGGATAGCTTTGACCTTGTTGGGATTGGATTTTATGCTTTGCTTTCCTACAATGTGCCCCAGGAACTTGCCTTCCTCAAATCCAAACGAACACTTCATCGGGTTTAGCTTCATGTTTATCTTTCTGAGATTTCGGAATGTCTCTTGAATATCATCAAGCATTTAGCCCTCAGACTTGCTTTTAATTACCAGGTCATCCACATAGGCTTCTATGTTTTTTCCGATTTGTTCAACAAATTCTTTGTCCACCAATCGTTGGTAAGTCGCACCTGCATTTTTTAGGCCAAAAGCATCTTTTGGTAGCAAAAAATACCTTTGAATTTGGTGGTAGCCTTTATAAGTGATGCGTGTGAAGTGTGTATATAAGTTTAAGTATATTTTAAGCCCTTTTACACTTTCTTTAGCCAAGTTTTAAATTTATAAAACACGATATTTACTAACACTAAACACACATATGGGCAAGTGCACCCATCGTTAGCGTAGTATAGTGTTGGTAAGATACCGAGGTCGTCCAAGGACACAAGAGCTTTTAGTACCGGTTTATCCTCAACGTCTAATCAAATCAAAAGTTTAGAAAAATGTTTTAAACTGAGAAAATAAAAACTAACTAAAATGCTGAAAAATAAAAATAAAATAAAAACAGATAGACAAGATGAATCACTTGGCTCCGACTCGTGTTTAGTGTAACCTTTGATTATTTTCGCAGTTTTGCACTATTTAAGAGATTATCTTAGTTATTGTAGTTGGCCCCTCTTGTAACAACCCGCACTTTTGTGCGTTGTTACTACTCGATGTACTCATTACGCCTAGCACCAGAGATTCGGATCATAATGTAACTATATCGTATATATCGCTATTCGAAGGATAATCGCATATTTTCGAAATACAATATTGCTATACTATACACTAGTATCACGAACACTAGCACTCACGGAGGCATTGAGTTAGGACCTATTCTAACCTTCTCAGTGGCCGTGGTGTGTCGAACCGCAGACAATTAACGCTAACAAGGACTCTCGGGTGAGTGCTATAGCTCCCGTCGTTGTGACGATGACGACAATACGAGTGAATGGTACCCCGTCAGTCTTTGTGGCACTACACGCAATAACGTTCACGATGACATCAAGAAAGGACCTATACTACCCTCATTGATGGTCGTGAAACGTCGCTAATAATCGCATACTCGAATCAGAAACCGAAGGTTATATCGAAACTGTGGATTATGGATACGTAAATACGACCTCTAGTGATATATATATACGTATATAATAATAATATAAATTAAGTATGGAAAGCACGTACTTCGAAAACTATCGTAACTATTAAAAAGCGAAGAAATTCATCGCGTCAGGATAGCCATCCGGACGGATAGCAATCCGGACGGATAGCAACCCGGACGGATAGCTATCCGCACGACTTGGCTATCCGCACGACTTGGCTATCCGCACGATCGGGCCATCCGGACCAAAACCCACTTCAGCTCCACTTTTGCCTATAAATACCATGTCACATCACTTGAACAGTGATGTGACAGCTCCCGCTCGGCCAAACATGCTCAGGACCCTTTTCTCTCGATTTCCTCGCGATTCCGGTAAGATTTCAACCTAAAACTTGTACTTTTGCAATCTACCCTCGATTCTACATCATTCTATCGTTTAAAACTCAACTTCTAACCATGAAATCTGCGGATTTGAGGTGTTTTAAGGTGATGTCACCAAGTGTTCTTACGAACTTCAAGTTGTGACCTCATCCCACCATAAACGACTCAGATCTGGGTGGTTTCCACATGTTTTGATAAAGAATCTCACCTAAATCTATGTATTCCACCGAGGAACTGTATGATTTCGAATTAACCATGAAGAACCATCAAGAACGGCCAGATCTGATGGAACGGGGTGATTCCCGGCCGTTAGAACGGGTCGGAATTGACGGAATCTCAAGTGTTAGTGCGAGATTACACGGTCCCGGTAACTCTACACGTGTTCCCTCCGATAAACACCCAGAAACGGTGTTCAGAATGCGAAGCAAACGTGTCATCCGCACGAATCACATGTCATCCGGACGGACAACATGTCCGCACGGGCAACATGTCCGCACGGGCAACATGTCCGCACGGGCAACATGTCCGCACGGACAACATGTCATCCATACGACTGGACCACTCATCATTCAAGCGAATGCCCATCCGACCGGATTTCCATCCGATCGGATAATCACTGATACACGGCATCCAAACGAATGGCCATCCGGCCGGATTGCCATCCGACCGGATAGTCACTAAACCTTATCACTTCAAATGAATGACCAATAGTCACCTGTTGTACCCGACACCGCTTAACGCACTCTCATTCAATCAGGCTAACTCAGACGCAACCCAAATCAAGCTGTGTTTACTTACCGATAACGCACTGTGAGTATACTTGAACCCTTTTTAATCGTGTTTTGGGTGTAACATACGTTTCTAACAAATCAAACTTATCAATCGAACTATTCAATCAATCGAATTATCACTTGCGAATAACTGTTATGCATAGATATACGTGATACTAGTTGCATATGTGCTAGGGCTTATACTCGCGACGTCCCACCATGACTAGTATAGTACTATTGCGCCCGACAGGGTCTAGTTTGCCATCGCATATTCGAGCATCGAGAACTTAATTGGTAGTATCAGCTTTGTGAGTATGTATGTCGTGTGTTACGTCCTTGCATATGGAAATTCGCTACACTTTTGATCTATTATGCTACTTATCAAACCTGTATACTCGCCAATACTTTTGTATTGACAAATATTTTAACGTATGTTGCAGGTTAGATCGCAGGCTATATCAAATCAAGCTAGGAAGTCTAGAAACTCCACTAAAATCTAGGTTGTCGGATTTGTATTGTTTGAGAGGACAAGAAATCTGTGATAACTTATGTGATTGTATTATTTGTTAGTATGGGATAATGAATGTATTAAATATTATCGCAATATAGTTGTTATGGATTCTCTTGAGCAATCTGATTCGCCTAGTGCCGCGCCCCGATGATTCCGCCATCGGTTGGGGTGTGACAGATTGGTATCAGAGCCATAACTATAGGGAATTAGGCCAGACTCGACCTAGTCCGGGTCGACGTCTTAGAAATCGACCTAGTCTATAGTCTAAGTACCAACAGGCCGACTCGTACGAACCCAGTAGGTTTGTATCGGGCCTACTTGATACTCTCGATCGAAATTGCTAAAAGTAACAACTTTGTGTGAACACAGCGCACTACAGCTTCACACGAAGGAGCCTTTCCTAAGGCTGGAATACTACTTGGCCTTTCCTAAGGCTGACATAATACACGTGTTTTCGAAAATACTCGCATAACGAAACCAAGCGATCCAGTCGAGATCAAGTGTGAAAGCCAAGAACTCTCGATAGGATTGCTCACTCAGCGCATTTTTCTAGCACGAGAACCTTTCATCGAGTTAGGAGTGACATCCACATCTCGACGAAAGTCTCCATTTCAAAATCTAGTGGAACTCACGAATTTATTCGAAGAGCATAACCACAATTAGGAACGAAACTATTAAGTCAGGGGTGAAACCCGTACCTTAATAAGCCGTTCCACTCCCTATAAGCTGGTTTTCAAAAAGCTCTCACCAAGGACTAGACTATCACGATAACTCGAGCCGCGCGAGGCCTAGGAAGACGAATGCCATGAGCTGCATCCCGGTGGAAGCATGGAGCCTTCTAAGTCAACGCGCGTGCACGAGCTTGTTGAATGTAGTTGGGCTACCTGGGTTAGTCGACGCCTAAACACCCAAGGCACTCTATCGTACGAACCACCAATTTTACAACTGGATGGAACTTATTTACATTTTGAAACTTTACGCTTTGTCGATTTCTCGATTTAACGATTTTCTCTCCCTACTTTATAAACACACGATTCGCACAGCCATCGCAATCTAAAACGCAATCCGAATGTTCGCAACGAAACTAATGCATAATCTATCGCCTTCGCTATCGTTATCTCACCTCAACGCGTCCTCGCTTATTCTAAGTCGACCTTTATGAGTATGATTACAAATTACATATATATAAATACATATATATATATATACGTATAAACAAACAAGTCATTGTGTGAGAACTTAGGAACTTCGTGTCTCCTATATGGCTCCTATGTGATCTACATTACCACTATACCATCGCAGCAAGTTTCGAACGCGCTCAACTGCATCGCAAAACTCAAAAATCATTATGATCGAATCTCATTCCAAGTCTCTTCATGTCTAGATGCCTTCCAACAACTCTACCTCGAGACGAGTAGCTAGGAGGAGAGCCAAACGAAGTGTCGATAAGAGGATTGCATCACTTGTGACTAAGGAAGTGAGTAAGCTTATTCCTCGAATTGCCGCTCAAGTGCACTCTCTCAGCAACTCTCGAGCCTCAGAAGACTCCAAGACGGAAGCGCCGAAATCTACTTTTCTCTACAAGCACTTCAAAGCCTGTGACCCGATGGAGTTCACGGGTGAAGGAGGTGTGACTCAACTACTCCAGTGGTTCAATTCTATCGAAGTTACCCTTCGTCAAAGCGGGTGTCCCGATAGTTTCCGTACTACTTGCGCTACCGGAGTATTTCAATCTCGAGCACTCGACTGGTGGACCGCCGAACGTAACAAACGCGGAATCTCCGCAGCTTACGCTCTCTCTTGGAATGAGCTGAAGGAGCTCATGAAGAAAGAGTATTGTCCTCCTCACAAAATCCAGAAGCTAGAAAACGAATTTTGGAAAATCAAGCAACTCGAAGGTGACAACGTTGGCTACACCGTAAGGTTCAAACAGCTTAGCATAATCTGCCCAAGCCAAGTCGACACCTCAGAAAGAGCCATTTCGAAGTATATTCGCGGCTTGCCTGAGTGTGTGGGTGATTTTGTCGAAGCTGCAAGACCTGCTACTATCGAAGAGACCTACCGCGTAGCCGCAGAAATCAACAACAAACGACTCATGGAAGGATTTTACTCCAAAAAAAAATCCTGTCAAGAAAGCTCATCAAGCAATCGCCATTAATTCTTCAGGCGAACATGTTGACGATTCTTCTGATGAATCTACTGACGAATCTTCTGATAAGTCCGCTGGCAATTCTTCTAACGAATCTGTTAACGATTCTTCGGACGAATCTGCCGACGGATCTTCCGATAAATCAGCCAAAGATTCTGCAAGTGAGTCCTCAGACGAATCCTCCAACGACGACACTTCTTCGCAAGACACCGACAAACCCAGCCGCAAGCGAAATACTTCAAGCCCGAGCTCATCAACCACTGAACTGCTGCAACCGAGACCTCTTCAGACAGTTCCGGTATTCCCAAAACGAGCTTACACTGGAGCTCATCCTCAGTGTTACTCGTGTACCTATCATCATCCAGTTGGGGCTGACTGTCGCTATTGCAATAACTGCAACCGTTACGGTCACTTCACCCGCAACTGCCGCATCGAACCGTGAACTTGAGTACAACAACAACAGCTCCGGCAAAAGTCTTCAGCATCAGACATCTAGCAAGCGTAGGATAAAGTTGTAATGATACGATTTCCGACGTTTATTTCTAAGTTTTGAAACTACTCTATTATTCGATGGTGCCACTATGCGTAACATTAACTCTCATTTTCACATTCTCTCTCACACTCTAGTCGTCGCACTTAGACCAGAGTCACACACATACTATATACTATATCACGAAATAATGTGTTTTACCCTCACTACACTCTTAGAACGAGATACGATAAACGTGCAAGGGACAATTAATCACGGGTGCACACGGGATTACTTGAGTCAGTGCACGGAGATCGTAGTAACTTCTAAGGTGCCATAAGCGTTTCGACGAAGTATGACACCAAATCACGGGATCTAAATAGTAGGGGTCAAGCAAGGTGTGCTTCACCATACTACCGAAGTTCCGTGGAGAAAGTGCCACGTGGAGTTGAACGTTATTAGACCTATTATACTATTGTGATTATTTTTCAACACACTACACTCAATCGCAAGGTGTAACAACTGAAATTGCATCATCGCAAGACTTGTCGTAAGTCTGCAAACGCAATGCAATCGCCTCATCGATGGACTCTGGAGAGTCTACCTCGCAGGACAATTGCATCAACGCAAGACTGGTCGTAAGTCTAAGGCAATCAATTTCATCAAGCACGTTAACGCTCACGATGTTGACGGGTGAGGACCTATTCTACCCTCCTCGATAACCGTGATGCGTCGCAACATAACGTCAAGCTCAATCGAAACAAAACTCGACTAATCGCAATCGTTTACCATGTGTATCTCTACCGCTTATTATGTGAATCTGTATCGTTTGCTGTGTATCAATCTATCGCTATGCCGTTAGCTGTGAAATTCGTGTTAGGTTAGAACGCATGACCTCGCTTCACGAGAAGAAGCTCATATGGTTAAAGCAGGGTGTTTTAGTCATATCAACGACCTTTCGTGGAAAAAGGCCATGTGGGGTCTAATGTTAGTTAAACTCTGTGGTGTTAATCAATCAAATCGAATCGCATAAATCGCGCATACCTCCATCGCTTGCAACGCAACAACTGTCGCTTATCGTAATTCGTTTATTGTCGCCGTCATTACTGGTATTGTGTTGTGTTATTCGCTTAATCGCTTATCGTGTATAGTCTACCATCTATTCGTGTATCACGTATCGCGTATCGCTCACTTGATGTTCACCGCAGTCTAGGTGACATTAGCACACATGACACCGCTTCACGAGGCGAAACTAACCTGATTAAACGTGGTGTTTTCACCATGTTAGCAACTTCTCGTGGAAACGTGCCATGTGGGTTTAATGTGGTATCTAATCGAAAACGCGCTATTTGCTTATCGCTTATCACTCGACGCTTACCCAGACACGACACGTAAATGTTTCGTGTCATCGGGCTACTCGCGCACGCTGCTACAACTACGTTCGCAATTCAACTCGCCGGCTAAACTTATTCGATTCTATCTTATACTCGGTCTGACTTTCTATCGATTGGGCCGAGTAAGCGCAAATTCTATCCGTGTCAATATCGGCACACCCGACACCGCCTCACGAAACAGAAGTGATATGGGCAAAACATGGTGGATACGCCGCTGGTACTTCATATATATAAGTGTTTTAAGCATATTAACGAACTTTCGTGGGAAAGTGCCAAGTGGGGCTCGGTGAACAACTACATTTTGTACTATTAAAACTTGTTTTTATAAAAATTTTTGATTTAAAACCGGTGGGCAAAGTGAAATTTTCTCACAACGTGGAGATAACATCGAATCAGCTTAACTCCATGTCCAAGAAAAGTTTCATAAGCCCAAGTTTTCCTTAAAGCTTTTACAACATTCAAACGAAATCCTTCTTAAGACATTGGTTCGACATCGAGTTCAGCTTGAACCCATGCCGTAGGAGAGTTTTCGTAACTTCAGTTTCATCTTCGAATTTCTTAGCATGTTTAAAACCTAAAACTTCCTTGCAACATTGGTTAACATCGACTCAGTTGACCTTATGTTAAGAGGAAAATTTTCAAAATTTCATCCTAAATTCCTTTTTAAATATCTAAAAATAAACGTTTCTCGTAACGTTGGTTAACGATCGACTCAGTTAATGCTACGTCAGGAGAGACCTTTTCAAGCCCTTTAAAGATTTCAATCGCATCGAACTAACAAATTCTTCGCAACATGAAGCACTTGGGAACGCCAACTCGTGGGATATTATTTTTGTCTTCTACGTCGCCTCCTCGCTATCGCAATCGATCTCTCTTATTTCGAAACGCTCTCGTTTGTCAAACTCTCGGTCAAATCACTCGCTATATCCCTACCCATACAAGATCAACTCTCAGAAGTCTACCTATTGGATTAATTTCGGGACGAAATTTCCTAAAGTAGGGGAGACTGTAACAACCCGCACTTTTGGGCGTTGTTACTACTCGATGTACTCGTTACGCCTAGCACCAGAGATTCGGATCATAATGTAACTATATCGTATATATCGCTATTCGAAGGATAATCGCATATTTTCGAAATACAATATTGCTATACTATACACTAGTATCACGAACACTAGCACTCACGGAGGCATTGAGTTAGGACCTATTCTACCCTTCTCAGTGGCCGTGGTGTGTCGAACCGCAGACAATTAACGCTAACAAGGACTCTCGGGTGAGTGCTATAGCTCCCGTCGTTGTGACGATGACGACAATACGAGTGAATGGTACCCCGTCAGTCTTTGTGGCACTACACGCAATAACGTTCACGATGACATCAAGAAAGGACCTATACTACCCTCATTGATGGCCGTGAAACGTCGCTAATAATCGCATACTCGAATCAGAAACCGAAGGTTATATCGAAACTGTGGATTATGGATACGTAAATACGACCTCTAGTGATATATATACGCATATAATAATAATAATATAAATTAAGTATGGAAAGCACGTACTTCTAAAACTATCGTAACTATTAAAAAGCGAAGAAATTCATCGCGTCAGGATAGCCATCCGGACGGATAGCAATCCGGACGGATAGCAACCCGGACGGACAGCTATCCGCACGGATGGGCTATCTGCACGACTTGGCTATCCGCACGATCGGGCCATCCGGACCAAAACCCACTTCAGCTCCACTTTTGCCTATAAATACCATGTCACATCACTTGAACAGTGATGTGACAGCTCCCGCTCGGCCAAACACGCTCAGGACCCTTTTCTCTCGATTTCCTCGCGATTTCCTCGCGATTCCGGTAAGATTTCAACCTAAAACTTGTACTTTTGCAATCTACCCTCGATTCTACATCATTCTATCTTTTAAAACTCAACTTCTAACCATGAAATCTGCGGATTTGAGGCGTTTTGAGGTGATGTCACCAAGTGTTCTTATGAACTTCAAGTTGTGACCTCATCCCACCATAAACGACTCAGATCTGGGTGGTTTCCACATGTTTTGATAACGAATCTCACCTAAATCTATGTATTCCATCGAGGAACTGTATGATTTCGAATTAACCATGAAGAACCATCAAGAACGGCCAGATCTGATGGAACGGGGTGATTCCCGGCCGTTAGAACGGTCGGAATTGACGGAATCTCAAGTGTTAGTGCGAGATTACACGGTCCCGGTAACTCTACACGTGTTCCCTCCGATAAACACCCAGAAACGGTGTTCAGAATGCGAAGCAAACGTGTCATCCGCACGAATCACATGTCATCCGGACGGACAACATGTCCGCACGGACAACATGTCCGTACGGGTAACATGTCCGCACGGGTAACATGTCCGCACGGGCAATATGACCGCACGGGAAACATGTCCGCACGGGAAACATGTCCGCACGAGCAACATGTCCGCACGGATAACATGTCATCCGCACGAGTACATGTCATCCATACGACTGGACCACTCATCATTCAAGCGAATGCCCATCCGACCGGATTTCCATCCGATCGGATAATCACTGATACGCGGCATCCAAACGAATGGCCATCCGGCCGGATTGCCATCCGACCGGATAGTCACTAAACCTTATCACTTCAAACGAATGACCAATAGTCACCTGTTGTACCCGACACCGCTTAACGCACTCTCATTTAATCAGGCTAACTCAGACGCAACCCAAATCAAGCTGTGTTTACTTACCGATTACGCACTGTGAGTATACTTGAACCCTTTTTAATCGTGTTTTGGGTGTAACATACGTTTCTAACAAATCAAACTTATCAATCGAACTATTCAATCAATCGAATTATCACTTGCGAATAACTGTTATGCATAGATATACGTGATACTAGTTGCATATGTGCTAGGGCTTATACTCGCGACGTCCCACCATGACTAGTATAGTACTTTTGCGCCCGACGGGGTCTAGTTTGCCATCGCATATTCGAGCATCGAGGACTTAATTGGTAGTATCAGCTTTGTGAGTATGTATGTCGTGTGTTACGTCCTTGCATATGGAAATTCGCTACACTTTTGATCTATTATGCTACTTATCAAACCTGTATACTCGCCAATACTTTTGTATTGACAAATATTTTAACGTATGTTGCAGGTTAGATCGCAGGCTATATCAAATCAAGCTAGGAAGTCTAGAAACTCCACTAAAATCTAGGTTGTCGGATTTGTATTGTTTGAGAGGACAAGAAATCTGTGAAAACTTATGTGATTGTATTATTTGTTAGTATGGGATAATGAATGTATTAAATATTATCGCAATATAGTTGTTATGGATTCTCTTGAGCAATCTGATTCGCCTAGTGCCGCGCCCCGATGATTCCGCCATCGGTTGGGGTGTGACACCTCTTTTGGAGGTGACGTTACCCTCAACCCAGTAGTTTGAGTCAGCAAGGATACAATCCTAAAGGGTCGGATTATTGAAAGATAATTAATTAAGTTATTAATGCATAATGTGGTAGGCCCCTCTTTTGAAGGCGACGTTACCCTCGGCTAAGTAGTCTGAGTCAGCAGGGATACAGTCCTAAGTAGCCAGGTTAAAATATTAATAGTAGTTTAACTTATGAGGGGATCAAAGAGTTTGGACCCCCGCCATCCAATACCATTAAGTATTGAAGGAGGTCCTACTAAATTTGACCCAGGTCCTTTGCAGGATCTATACACTGAACAATGGCAAGACTCTTACCAAAACGTTCCCTTAACCCCCGACCAGGTAGCCAACATACCTCCATATAGACCGTAGAGATATGAATGGTGAAAATCTTTTATTTTATATAGACAGTAAAATAATGCCAAGACACCACGGACAAACGATAAGGACGAATCACCTTCAACATAAGAAACTAGTTATTAAAGTCATTAATACATAACCAATTAAAAAGTGCAAAAAGATTAAAAATAACAAGTATTACACTAGACACTTTGTCTTCACCAAGTGATGTAAGAGACTTAGGCAAACATGGCCTTGATTGTCAAGAACTCTTACGATCAATCTTGGATCTCGAGACGACTCACACACTCTATGATGGACAATGGATGATGGTGGTGGATGATGGTGTTATGGTGGTGGTGGGTGGTGGGTGAAGTGTGAGAGAGGTGGTGTGCCAAGGGATGGTTTGAGCTTGAGCCAAGCACTCCTATTTATAGGCTGAACAGAAGCTCGGGCACGGCCCCGTGTCCAGTGGGCACGGCCCCGTGTCCAGTGGGCACGGCCCCGTGTCCATCCTCTTCTTTGTATTCATTAATTGCTTTTGTCCGCATTAGTTGACCACGGCCCCGTGTCCGCTGGGCACGACCCCGTGTGCAGAAGCATATCTGTACTATCAAGATTTGTCTGGATTCTGCGAATCTTATAGTTGACCACGGCCCCGTGGTGGGCAATAGAAGCTTCTACAACTTTGTCTTTTATGTTGACACTTGGGCACGCCCCCGTGTTCACTGAACACGGGGCGTGTTCAGCCTTCTGTTCTCTTGTTTTGCTTGGGAAGATGCTGTCGTGGGGTCGGGCATGCCACGTTTGTTCCTTTTCTTGTATTTATGTTAGATTTAGCTGCCTTTTTTATTCTTTTGTTAATTTGAGCTCATTTAATCCTGAAAATACAAAAGGAAGACAAAAGCACACTTTTTCCAACATTAGTACTAAAAAGGGTTAGTTTTATGCCACAATTGATGTAATTTATATGTTGCATTTTGCACACATCAATAAGCATCGAGAAAGCACTTGAATAGAAACCCAGTAAGCGAGTCTACTTTGAGATCAATTTCGGGCAAAGGATAACAATCCTTTGGACAGACCTTATTCAAGTCTCTGAAATCGATGCACATTCTCCATGATCCATCGGGCTTCTTGACCATCACCGGGTTGGCTATCCAAGAGTGGTACTTGACCTCTCGGAGTATGCCAGCTTGTACCAACCCTTCAACCTCTTTGCATGCGGCTGCACTTCAATCGGGGGCGAGGCTCCTTTTTTGTTGGACAATGGGCTTCACATTTGATGGAATTTTGAGTTCATGCTCTGCAATATCCCTAGGGATGTCGGTCATGTCATCAGGACACCATGCAAAGATGTCCATGTTATGGGTCAGCAACTTCTTGAGGTATGAGAGAGTTTCTTGAGTGAGGTTGGTGTTAACCCTTATCCTTTGTTTGGGATATTTAGGGTTAATGGCCCAACCTTGTTCTTCACTTTCATTTTTTCCTGAGCTTTCCCCTTCAACCATGAAGGCTTCCTTGGTTGGTTGAAGGGTTGCAATTCCTCTTTTGGTGCGGAACTTTACAATGCCTTGGCCAACGGAGACAGCCATGATAAATTCACCTTGGCCTAGCCTTCCTATAATAACATCGTAGGTGGAAGGCATGTTGATTATGATGAAGGTGCGTGGCTTGGTTCTTTCCATTTCACCCTCCTTGAAGCAGACATCGAGTGTCAGTTGGCCCAAACGCTTGATGGGGATGTCAGCAATGCCTTTGATGGATGACTCAGCTGGTTGGAGCCTTGAACGCTCCTGGTCACTGAGTTGGTTGAAGTATTTTTCAAAGATTATTTATGTTGCTGCACCCGTGTCAATGTATGCTTTACTCGTCTTCAACGTTCCCACAGTGGCTTCGACTACCAAAGGGTTTGAATGAAGCCCCTTTTGTGGTGGTGGGAAGCACAAGCATTGAAGCTCCCAAGCTTCCAAGCGTTGCCGCTTGGTGGGGGTCCCTTCACTAACATTCACCATGTTTACTTCTTTGTTTTTCTATCTCCCATTTTATCTTTTACCCCCTTGACAAGGTGGGCAAGTTCTCCAGACTTGACTGCTTCCCCGATTCTCTTTTTGAGTTGAAAGCAATCGTTGGTATGATGGCCCTTCTCTTCATGGAACTCACAAAATTGAGTAGAATTTGCATTACTTTTGCTCTTGGGCAGGGGTCTTGGCGGTCGAAAGCTATTCGTGACTTCTTCAGTGGTAAGTATCTCTTGAGGAGTTTTGGTCAAGGCTGTGAAGGTCACAACCTTGTCCTTGCTTGAAGAGTTCCGACCTTCAAACCTTCGAGGGTCTGAGCTTCGAGAGCGTTTATCATAAGAACTGTAGTTACCTCTTTTTCGGTTGGGGCTGTTATGCCTCCAACTGGGACCTCTCTTTCTTTGTTCCTTGATGTCAACGGTCTCTTCTCCCCTGATGTTAGCTGAAGCCCTTTCAAAGGCTTCTTCCAATGTTTTGGGCAGACACTTGTTAAAGTCCCTGGTGAGATACTTAGAGGTGATTGCATTCATAAAGCCTACAACCCTCATCTTCTCATCAGCTCCCACATATGACAAACCTTCTTTTTGTATCTTTCAATGAAATCCCTGAGGCTTTCATCGTCCTTTTGCTTGATCTGTAAGATCACAGTGGCATCCTTCACATACATCCTTTGTTGTGAGAAATTAGCCAAGAAGCCTTTGCTTAAGTCATCGAAGGTTCGAATGCTTCGGGCTGGCAAGTCGTTGAACTAGATCCGAGCAGATCCAACGAGGGTTGGCATGAACATTAAGCAACATTCAGCATTGGACCACTTCTCTATCCTTGCTGCCCCTGTGAAGATCTGAATGTGATCTTCTGGATCTTCCGTTCCGTCATAGGTTCGTATGTGTGAAGGCATCTTTATCCTAGTTTGGAAATCGTAATCAGCAATTTGCTGAGAAAAGCATGACAGATTGCTTGGTTTATATGATTTGGCCAAATCCTCTTCCGTTCTTGTGCCTGGGTTGTTGTTAGCATTCCCTTTGGTGGCTAGCACCTGGTTGATGAAGTGCTGCCAAGGGAAAATTGCCATCATTTGGGCAATCGTTTGTGGCATGAGGTTGAAGCCTTGAAGGCTTTCAGGTGCAGCTGCATAGTTGACTCCTAGAGGAGCACTCATGACGGCACTTCGTGCCAAAGGAAGAACAGACAAGGCTTGTTCCCATGTGGTTGTTGCTGGAGGTGGAAGGCTTGCAACAGGAGATTGTAACAACTGATCCAATGTTAGCTCGTGCCCCAATGGTGCACCGGTTGCAACTGGCTGAGAAGAAAATAGAGGAAAAGATGTTGGATCTGGCCTTGTGTATGTATATGGACTGGGATTTGGAGGTGGATGGCTGGGACCAGCTTCATTCCTGGACACGGCTGGTTGTGAGCTTGTGAAAGGAAGAACAGGCGGTCCAGGAGACAATGATGGTGGATGGCTGGGACCAGCTTCATTCCTGGAAACACGGCTGGTTGTGAGCTTGTGAAAGGAAGAACAGGCAGTCCAAGAGACAATGACGGTTCTGGCTCGTCATAATCCAGCCTAATACTTACTCCTTTGTCCCTTTCCCTGTACACGTATTGGTTAAGGAGAGACCTTAACTGTAAGAAGTTGTTAGCGACCCCTTCAGGGGTAAGGTCAATACGTGTGGGAGTGTTGGATGCACCGACATTAGGAGATGGGACTCCCAAACGGGATGGGTCGGTGTTTGGAAGGAGAGAAACTCGGGGTATGTTGCTCCTGTTGGAGTGCTCCCCGGTGTCGAGAACGAAGTAGGTATAGCCACATGAGTTTGGCTAGTGCTGGGGGTAGAGGTACGTGAGACTTGGTTTACCTCTTCCGGAGATTCTCCTCCCGACATGATGATTTCAGAAAGAATGAAGCTACACTACTGGTCTTCTTTTAAGAAAAATGACTGGCGTAGCCCCACGGTGGGCGCCAACTTGTTGTTACAACAAATACGAGACCTTGAGTAGTGGACTGGCTGGTTAGGCAAAAGGCTTCAAGAGTTGAAGTTTGCCTAATGCAGGTCGTGGGGTCCTCCTACGTTTGCTAGACGTAGAAGGAGGTTCACTAGTTTTACTTGTTGCTTACTTAAGATCTTTGGCTGAAGAATGTTTAGCCTCGGATGTAAGGGTGAGTAAGTTATATAATTTGGAGTGAAGAAGAGAAACGTGCATTAAGCAAGTTTTCGAAAGACAAGAGAGAAGATCAGAGATCCGAGAAGATCTGGACTGATCAGGAATGTCCGAAATGTAGGATGTCATTTATAGAGAATGTTTCTTCCCAAAGGGGAAACCTTTGACTTAGTGAACCTCTGCTGCAGTAGGAGGCTTACCCATTTAGGGGTTGAAGGCTTTGGACCTGCGGGTAAAAGGCTGTTCTCTTTGATGCACGTTACTTTTGCGGCTGAGTTGGTGAATTATCAGTTGATGTGACTGATTACTGTGCTTGTTCTCTTCTGCTCATAATGTTTCGCGGGTTTTGAACCTTTTAACCTTTTGAGCTGTTATGTGTTTTAGTCATATTATTGAGACTTGGGCTACATCCGTCATCAGGAGAGGTGAACCGGAAGTTGATCAGGGGTCTGACCGGGTGTGAACTGGCCCGGTTCAAGTTTAGGAAATGGTGTGTAACGTTTTATGTGTATGCGGTTAGAAGGATTGGGGTTGTGGGGTTTTCTTGTGGTGATGATCTAAGGGTAATTTTGGAAAGTGTGGCCAGTTTGAATGAGTTTTTGGATCATACTGTTATGCTTGCTATGCCTAATCAAAGTATTGGCTTTGTTCCTACTGTTGATACGGTTCATTAGGCTTGCCAAATTTACTATTTTACCCTTTGCAATACTTGATTATATTTCATCATTTTATTAACAAAAACTATTTCGAAACTATAAATTTTCAACATTTTGTTACTTTATTTTATGTAGTTGTAATATATGTATTGGGAGTTTTTCAATATATTTTTTTTTTTTTGCATTTTTCACATTTAATCCAAAGGGTTTTTTTTTTTTTCAATTTAACTTCTTTGACTTTTTTAGTTTTAACCTAAAGCTTTTCAATCTTTCAATTTAACCCCAATACTTTTTTTTATTTTCAACTTTGGCCACTCCATACTTTTCATCTTTCACAAGTTTTTCGTTTTACGTTTCGTTTGAAATTTTGCGAGTCAACACGCAGCAACGTGCGTGTGGGGTTCAACATTTTTTCGTCTGTTTTTTTCTCGTTGAGTTCAATCAGATATGTCAAAACACATGTTTTCACATGGTTAATGCATCACATAACGTTTGAATTAATCCATTCGATGTTTGCGATGTACCGCGCCGCAACGCGTGCGGGTCTTGTTGCTAGTTATTGCCACTTATCAGTTACCACTGCAAATAGTTTTTTGTGTTTTTGTGACTTTATTGTATTTTTTAAGAGGGGTATAGTTGTAAATAGTGTCGAATGTTAAATGATTATCATGTGTTTTTCAAACGTGACTTAAAGACCCTACCACAAGTGAGGGACATCTTAACTATTTTAGTTTAGATGTGAAAGCAAGTGTAATAAAAATAATTATTATTAATATTGTTGGGATTGAACCCTATCAGAGGAACAGATAATGTAAAGCCAAAACTGGATCAAAGCAGTGGATCCAGAATAAGCAGACGTTTACAGTTGGTTCATGCAAATCTCTCCCCTTGAAAGTGGTTTCATATCTGCTGACCTCCTATCTGCTGATCATACTAAGTGCTGACCTACAACTGCTGCTTTATATCTACTGACCAAAGTCAAAGACTGATGGAAGACCAAAGCTCTGTTGACTCTATCTACTGCCTTGGGTCAAGTACTGCTGATCCGGACAAGCACTGCTGGGTTCACAGCAGTGGAAGGATGCAGCAGCAGTTTAAGTGTCTTTTATGTAATGTATTGTAATAGCAGTAGTTTAGTACATCAGTGTTTATAGATCAGTAGTTAGAGTTTGTTAGGAGGTTAGATGTCACTTTCATGGTGACGTCAGCTAAGATGCTCAGTGCTTTGCAAGTGCCTATAAATAGTTCAGTACTTTGTACTGTTCTATTAGCTCTTTTGATCAATCGTCTTCTTTGCACGAACAAACTACTGAGCTCTGGCTGAGGGGGAGTTTGCATTCTTACATCAATCATTGTAATCGTTGTTGAAACAAATTCAATCATTCGGTTCTTTGTGAAAAGATGTTTGATAAAAGTATTACTCTCGTTTGATTGTATGCAAAGTTTGCTTTCATCTTATTTCCGCTGCACAACTCTTTCATTTCCATCTTAATTACAAACGAAAATACAATAAAAAAGAAACTCAGATCCAACAATTGGTATCAGAGCTTGGACAGTCAAATTTGATTTAACAATCATTTTGACGTAAATAGTTCAGCTCATAACAGTTGATACTGATCGTTTGTTCGTCCGTTGAAAAACAGAGCAAGGATAAATCACCATTAAAGTTGATTTCTCAGTGTCTGTAAAACAACAAGAATGACGTCACAATCTCAGGATGATAAAAACAACATTGGCTCACTTTTTAAACCACCTATGCTAAAAAGAAATGAGTACAACATCTGGCAGAGGAGGATGGGTCACATCCTCGCTCAACAAAGCACAGGTTGTTGGAGGTCTGTCACCTTTGGTCCTCATGTTCCTTCAGTGCCAAGCGCTGAAGATGCTAAAAAGTTCGTTCCAAAACCAGTTGAAAATTACACCGAAACTGATTTTCAAAAGATCGAACTAGATGCTAAAGCATTTAGCATCATAGCATCAGCGCTGCCCAATGAAATATATGCTGGACTGTTACATTGTAACAGTGCCAAAGAATTGTGGGACGCACTTAAGGAACAGTTTGGAGGTACTGAAGAAGTTATAGAAAACAATAGGGAAATCCTGAACCAACAGTACGAAACGTTTTGTCATGTTAGAGGTGAATCACTGACTCAACAATTTGAGCGGTTTAGTTGTCTCATCAGTGAACTGAGGCTTGTTAATACCACTTTTACAAACTCAACTCAAAACAGCAGGTTCCTCAGGTCACTGCCCGAAAAATGGGACACTATAGCCTTTGTCACCAGAAATTCACCTGAGTTCAAGGATCTGACCTTGACCCAACTCCATGGTCGACTCCTGACCTACGAAAGGGAGTTGAACCAGAAAAGGAAGTTACAAGAGTCAGGAAAAGCCGTTGATGATTATACATTCGGTAACACTGCTCTTTTGGGTCAAGAAGAATCTGGGAGCAGTGGTAAGGACCAGGGTTATGACCATTTCATTGACATAACTGCTGGAGCTAACTTTAACAACCCTGATCCTCACTCTGCAAGTTATGCATTCACTGCAAACGAAAACCAGATGTCAGATAATTTAAGCTTTGAACTAAATGATTTGCAACATTTTGATCCCACTGATTTAGAGGAAATGGACATCCTGCACCAACTGGCTTTGCTAAGTGTTAGAACTAGCAAGTTTTACAAAAGAACAGGGAGAAAATTCCCAGGTTTGCATGGGAATCTAAGGGTTGGGTTGGATAAATCGAAAATCAAGTGCTACAAGTGTAATAGGTTGGGACATTTTGCTAGGGAATGTAGGAGTCAAAATACTGGTCCCATAATTACTCATCCTAGCTCAAATCCTAGACCTCAAAACCAAAACACTGTGCATTATGCCCAATATGCCCCAGCAGCACAAGTGAACACTGCTCACTATGCTGCTGCCCCTGTGCCAGTACATTATGTCCAAACTACTGTTCCACAAATCCAATATGTTCAAACCCATGTTCCACAGGTACAAGTGCAACCTGTTGCACCTCAAACCACTGCTCCAGCAGCAACACAACCAGATCAACAAAGCTTTTTCACTCAAGGGTTTGTTGACTGGAGCAGTATGCCTGATGATCTTTGTGATGAAAATTTTGCACTCTATGCTTCTAATGATTCTTCACATGATGAGTTTTGTTTGATGGCACTAGAGTCAATACAGGAGGGGGTTGAAGCTGAGGAGGAACAGCAGTACTCTGAAACAGTGGAAGAGGTGATTGAAGCAGTGATTACTGCTGTGGCTGATGAAGTACTGTTGGAAGAAAGTTCAGGTACTCTGATTGAACCAATGATAGATCCATGGTCCATAGAGGACAAAGAAGAAGAGAAAGAAGAAAAGGCTGGTGAAAAGAAGGTAAGAGCTGATGATGATAAAGATCATCAATGTGATTGTGCAATGATGGCAGCTGCCAAGGTATCTCCTCAAGTTCTTGAAAAACTGTGTTCAGACAATTGCATAATTGCTTTTGCTAACATCAAAGAGGTGAATGAAAACCTTCGGGACAAAATCTTAACTGATGAGGTCAAATTTGAAAGCTCTTTAAAAGAACTTAAAAACAAATTGACTGAAAAAGAAAAAGAAATCAGCTGTTTAAAAGAAGAGCAAAGTATAACCAAAACCCAACTTCAAACTATGGTAGAAAAATACCAAGTTTGCAAAAAGGAGTTGGAGTCTGCCCAGATTACTTGTGAAAGATGGGTGGAATCCTGCAAAGGATATGAGGTTATGCTTGAAAAACAGAGAAAAAGCAATGTGAAGTTTGGGGTTGGGTATAGAAAATATGATGATGAAAACACTGCTTTTGAAAACTCTGTTCAAACCACTGATGAAGCTACTGTGCTTATCCCCACAAACAAGAATGGCCAAGAAGTGAAAATCACTGACAAACTTGGCAACAAAATCACACTTAACAGACCAATGGGCTCCTCCACTTTCAAGGAGCTTGAAGATCATCAGTTTAAACCAAAATGGTCTGATGAGTGTGATATTCTTGAAAATTTCAAGCCAATGGACTTTACATCAATTGATGGTGCTAAAGCTCCAAAAGCTAAAGTCATACCTCTCAAAGATATCCCAGCAGTGGTTAAAACCTCTGCTGCAAAGGAATCTGAAAAGAGAAAGAAGAAAGAAAAAATTGATAACTTGTTTTGTGAATTCTGTGAGAAAAGGAATCATCTAACAAAAGATTGTTTCCACTTAAAAGCTTATGATCTAAACAAAACAAGTGTCATTGTTTCAGCAGAAAGCTGCATTGTTTGTGGGAAAACAAACCACAAAACTCAAGCATGTGTGTACCTCAAAAACTTTGATGTGAAAAAGAATGAGTACATGGCTAAAACATCCTTGAGTCCACCATCATCCTCATCATCTGTCAAATTCACCAAGAAACAACCACTGTTTGTGCCAGTACAAACAGCTGTCACAAAACAGCTGAACCAAACATCTGTCAAAAGAGATGTTCAGGTTACTGATGCACCCCCTGCCAATCAGTTCAAAAAGGGCAGAGAAAAACAGTCTTACCAAAGGATTCCACACGTTTATGAGACCTACAAAAGGCCCTCTAAACCCAAAGTGAACAGGCATCCTTTTGGTTACCAGCAGATGATAGGTCAGGACCCACAACAGTGGTTAGAGAAACACTGTCCTAAAACAGTTCAAACCCCTGACCTAACCACTGTCCATCATCTTGCATCCATTCCAGACACTGTTGAGACCCCATCCAAAGCCTTATTGGCTTTGGAGACCTTAATGAACTAATCCTTTTACTTCATGTGCAGGGAGCTTCTGCATGCTTTGATAGTCTTTGGTATGTAGATAGTGGAGGCTCCAGGCACATGACAGGATGTAAAGCCGTCCTCAAAGACTTTAAAATCCATGGTGGGGGTGATATATCCTTTGGGAATAATAGTAAAGGGAAGGTTCTGGGGTCTGGTACAGTGCAATCTGGAAATGTAAAGTTTGAAAATGTCAATCTAATAGACAATCTAAAATTCAACCTTCTGAGTGTGTCCCAAATGAGTGACAAGGGATTTGGGTCATTCTTCACAAAAGACTGTTGTAGGATTGTTGGACCAGAAATGGTCAAAAAGATTGAAGCAATAATTAAATCTGGTCATACTAAACTTGTTGCTCAAAGAAGTGGCAATGTTTATGTTGTTGACATGTCAAAAGAGTGTCCCAGAGCTGATGCCTGTCTGTTCTCAGCTGCCTCTAACAAAGAGACAGAACTTTGGCACAGAAGGCTGGGACACACAAATCTTAAGACAATCACAGAAATTTCAAAAAATGGTTTGGTGAGAGGCCTACCACAAAAATTGTTTTCATGTCCTGAACATTGCATTTCCTGTTTAAAAGGAAAACAGCATAAAAGTTCTTATAAGTCCATTGAAGAGTCCAAAACAACCCAGTGTCTGCAAATGCTACACATGGATTTGTTTGGCCCAGTTCAAGTCATGAGCCTTAAAAAGAAAAGATATTGTTTGGTTATTGTTGATGACTTTTCTAGGTTCACATGGACTTTCTTCTTGCACTCAAAAGATGAAACTGCAGGCATTTTGCAAGACTTTGTAATACAGGTTGAAAAGCAATTTGACCTTCCAGTAAAAAGCTTCAGGAGTGACAATGGCACATAATTCAAAAATAGGGAGTTGGATGCCTTCTGTGTGAAGAAAGGGATTGTAAGGCAGTACAGCATCCCAAGAACACCAGAGCAGAATGGGGTAGTGGAAAGGAAGAACAGAACTCTGATTGAGGCTGCCAGAACCATGCTTGCAGATTCAGGTTTGCCTTTAACTTTCTGGGCAGAGGCAGTAAACACTGCTTGCTATGTTCAGAACAGAGTTTTAATAAACCCCAGGCACAAAAAGACTGCCTATGAAATTCTGTATAAAATTAAACCACTGATCTCATATTTCAAAGTGTTTGGCTGCCCATGCTTTATTTTGAATTTAAAAGATTCCATTTCAAAATTTGCAGCCAAAATTGATTGTGGTTATCATCTGGGATACTCAACCACTGCCAAGGCCTACAAAGTGTTTAATACACGGACCAAGGCAGTGGAGGAGACTTTGAATGTTAAGTTCAATGAACTTTCATCAATGAAAATCCCAGCAAATCCTGCAGATCTGTTTGATCTTGAAAAATTCACTTTTGAAAATACTGCTGTCAAGACTAACAGTGCAGGTTCATCAGAGGATACAACACCAGACTATGGGTATGAAATCATCATCCCTCAAAAGTCTGCCACAAAGGGAAAAGCATCAGCTGTTCAAAACAGTTGTCAAAGCTCTACCACTGCTACCTCAACAATTGTTGACCAAAGTAGCCCATCAACCACTGCTTCCACATCCTCAAACACTGCTGACAAAAGTCCTCAAACAGTGGATAAAAGCCAGCAGTTGTCCACCTCATTACCTCCTATTCCACCACCTTTTGAAACCACTGCTGGATCATCAAAGTCCCCAGCAGTGGTTAGCTCAGATGATACACATTTGCAGCCTTCACCAACCAATGCCATCATACCATACCAAGGAGATTTAATCTTCTTGAGATCTCATCCACCTGATCAAATCATTGGCAACATAAATGAAGGGGTGCTCACAAGAAGCCAAACCCAAAACATTTGTCTTTTTGCTGGTTTTCTATCACTCCATCAGCCAGTCAAGTACCAAGAGGCACTGAAAGACAACAGCTGGGTAGAAGCTATGCAAGAGGAGCTCCAACAGTTTAAAAGACAACAAGTATGGGAGCTTGTACCACTGCCAGAAGAGGTTAGTCCCATTGGCACAAAGTGGGTCTTCAAGAACAAAACTGATGAAAGGGGTATTGTTGTCAAGAATAAAGCCAGGCTTGTGGTTCAAGGTTACAGACAGGAAGAGGGGATTGATTATGATGAAACATTTGCCCCTGTTGCAAGATTAGAAGCAATTAGACTGTTCCTGGCCTTTGCTGTCAACCACAATATGAAGGTGTTTCAAATGGATATCAAAAGTGCTTTCCTCTATGGTACAATTCAAGAAGAGGTGTATGTTTGTCAACCTCCAGGTTTTGAGGATCCATTTTATCCAGATCATGTCTACAGGCTAAACAAAGCCTTGTATGGCTTGAAACAAGCACCAAGAGCCTGGTTTCTCAGACAGTGACTTTGCTGGATGTCACACCACAAGGAAGTCCACATCAGGAGGGTGCCAGTTTCTAGGTGACTGCTTAGTTTCTTGGCAAAGCAAAAAGCAAGCAGCTGTTTCGACATCCACTGCTGAAGCTGAATACATTGCTGCTGCAAGCTGTACAGCCCAACTCCTGTGGCTTCAAAATCAGTTGCTGGATTTTGGTATCACTGCCTTAAAGACACCACTCATGTTGGACAGTCAGGCAGCAGAAAATATCATCAAAAATCCAGTTTCCCACTCAACCACCAAACATATTGACATCAGACATCACTTTGTGAGGGACTGCTATGAAAAAGGTTTGATTTCTCTGCATCATGTCCCAACTAAAGACCAACTGGCTGATGTGCTCACAAAAGCACTTGATACAGCCACTTTTGAAAGTTTGGTCTCTAGGATTGGGATGCTGAACATGGAATAACAAGCAACATCTTGTTTTTCTATGAATAAAAGCAACAAAATGTTTTCAGAAAATCAAAACTCCATCCTTAAAAATAGTTAAAAATGAAGTTTTTTCATTAAGTCCTTAAAAGTCTGCCACTAACCACTGATTGTTCAAAAGTCTGCTATACTTCAAAAGTCTGTCCACTGCTGAAAGTCAACCCCTGCTCTCTCATTATTTTGATAAACTCTGTTGTTCAAAAGCAGTGTCTTATCTACTGATATGCTATCCACTGATAGTAAAAATCATCCACTGCTTTCATACCACTGCCTTCATCAGTCACTTTCAATAAAAGTACTGTCCTTCACTTTCAACAGGGGTTGTCACGTGGACAGTACATATTGGTCAGACCTTTTGTAACGGCTGCCACCTCAGCATTCACTTTCTTCCCTATAAAATCCCCCACTCACCACCAAAACAGGGTTTTACTGTCGAATTGAATTCTTAAAAATTCTCTTCTCAAAGCAGTTTTTCTTCACATTTCTTCACAAATTTCTTCGATCAATCATCCTCAAAATGACAAAATCAAAGAAATCTTCAAAACCCTCATCCAAATCTTCATCGCAAACAGCCTCTCAAAAGGCAATCTCCACTGAAATTCCACACAAACCATCTCACAATCTCCTGGGTATTCTCACAAAACCAGGAACCACAAAAGATTTCGATTCCATCATTGATCTCATGGCAAAATCAAAGTACAAAACCTTGATCACTGCCGATGCACCAATCTATTTGGCAACCCAAAGGGAGTTCTGGAAAAATGCAACCCTTGAAAAACAAGGCGACATTGCAACCACCATAAACTCTTATATAAAGGGTAAAGCTGTCCAAATCACGCCACAATCCATTTCAGAGGTCTTTCAACTCGGTGATCAGGAAGGTAAAATTTCTTTCACTAAAAACGAGTTAAAAATTGACTTCATTGAGCGAGGGTATGAAGCCACAATGATGAAGAAAATAACCTTAGAAAAAGGTTATTTTCCTTCTGCAACCAGATTTTTATTTCATACCCTCCTACTATGTGTTTCAAATAAAACCACTTCTTTTAATGAAATCCCTTAAAAGATTCAAAATCTGGGATATGCTATTCTTCAAGGAGAAAATTTTAACTATTCTCGGGAAATTTTTAAAGATTTGGTTAATAATGTTGAAACAAAATCATTCTTACTGTTTCCAAGGTTTTTAAGTTACTATTTTTCAAAGAAATTCAGTAAGGATGATTTAACTATAATAAATCAGGGTGCTCCTACTCAAATAAACAGTTTAACTACTGAAACTTTTTCAAGGATGTTAGCACCCTGCAAAACACAAGCAGAGGTGCCTGAGCAGATTTTAGTAGTTACAACTGCTCCTCAGGTATCTGCTGCTGAGCCCACTGCTCAAGGTGATCAGAGCAGCAGCACAACTGCTTTGAAACCCACACCTACAATCACCAAAAAGCCAACAAAAAGAAAAACACAAAAACCCCCCAAAACCCTCAAAAAGGCATCTCTGGAGGATGAGATACCAGAGCTTCTGCCAGTGACAACACAAAAGTCACAAGAAACCACTGCTGCTTCTTCCTCACAGCAGTTGGTACAAATATCTCCACCCATAACCAAAACTCCTCCTGTTTCTTCACAAAAAGAACAGGTTGTACAAATAGGGTCTCCACATCATGATGCTCTGGAAACACTCGTTTCTATCATCCACAGTCCAATGCCCGGGACACATCCTACTTCTACACCAACCATCACATCCACATTTCCCTCACCAATAAAACCACTGTTGGATGCAATTGATTTGAACCAGGCATTATCCAGTCCTTCTCAATCACCTATTAATGAGAATATACCTCAACAACTGACTGGGTCTGATGTATCAATCTTTGCTAACCCACCAACACAACCTGAGGAGGTTACACCCCTTGAGTTACAAGTAACTCTTGGTGGTAATCCAAGTGAAGCAGCCACTACAACTGTTACACCCACTGGGTTACATTTGGACAGTGGTTACATTCATAAGACTTCCTTGGAGGCAATTCCTTTTATAGCACCTCTGTCAACCATCAGTGGATTTATTTATCCTACTGGCAACATCAAAAGGTTGTCAAGTGTTGAAGGAAGAAGACCCCAGTACCAAGAAAAAGGGGCATCAGTGGTTAATGTTTGGAGTATATTCCCTACATCTACCTCTGATAAAACCACTGCTTGTGGGAAATCAGATGATCCCATTAACTTGGGTGATGGTTTAAAGTACCAGAAATTGACGGATCGTATTGCAAAGCTTGATAACTCTGTTGCAGAACTCAAAGATCTGCTCCAACAGGTGTTACAGGTTCAGAAGGTACACACAACTGCTATTCCACCTCAAGCACCTGCCCCACAAAGGACACCTGCTACAAATGAGCTCTGGAATCTATTTCAATCTTTTCTCCAACACCAAGCACAAATAGCAGATCAGCAACATGAAAAACATGTACAACAGCTGAGAAATGCAATGGAGTCAAGATTCAAGAACACTCAGGCTGACTTAAAGGCTCTCAAAACTCAGATCTTGCACACCACTGGCACTGCTCCTCCAAACATACGTTTCATTTATGACCTCCCAGAAGATAATGCCAAAAAGGGGGAGAAATTTAAGGAGTGGAAAAGGAAGGGTATAGAAGATGGTCTTTATCTTGAACCAGAAAATTCAAACATGACCAAAAAGATCCCTTTGCCAGATGGTAGCAAGAAGATTGATGTGACAACAAATGCACTAGCAGAAGCAATTGCAAGTGTGAAGAGAGATAGAGAGGCCAAAAGGAAAGCCAGGGTGGACAGAATGGATCATCCAGAACAGGGTACTTCTGGGTCAAGGGATCATGAAAATCCTGTTGAGGAAAAGAAGAAGCCTACTAGAAAAGTGAGGCAACCCAAATCCATTCCTATCAGACGTTCAAAGTCTGCTCAAAAACCACCACACAAAACAGCTGATGCATCAGGAGTTACAAAAACTACTGCTTGCCAAACAGTTGTTCCATCAACACACACCACATCAACACACACAACATCCACTGCTTTATCATCATCACCACCAAAAACAACACCTGCTGACATACAGCAGAAGACAGCAGATGTTATAACATCTGTTGTAATGACAACAGTGGTTGAAACACCAGTTGTTTCAACAGCTGTTAGTCAATCACAATCCACTGCCTATACATCTACCACCACTGTTCCATCCAAAGCATCATCAGTCCCTCCTACAAAAAGGAGAAGACTAGTTCTCAAAGATGATGACAATTCACCATCACCAACATCTTCAAAATCTTTAGCTCTTGTCACAATACCAAAACCTGTTCCTCTCTCTTCAGTTCCAATGTACAAGCCCTTACCTCCTGCAGGTGTTCAATTTCCTCTTGAACTAGCAGCTGTTAGAGATGAAATAAAATCCTTCTACTATGAGGATGACCCTGCCAAAAGGAGGTTGCCATCAATAAAAGGATATCCGTGGCCTAAAAATGTTGATGAATACTTGGAAATCAAAGCCAAGCAAGCAGAGGATATTTCAAAAAGAAACACACAAGGGAAGTCTGACAAAGAAATTTCAAGAAATTATCAATATTTGCTCACACAAGTCAGATCCCTAGAGCAATTTGCAAAAAATGTTAGTCAACAAATTTCTGAAAGAGCAGCTGAATCTCTGAAGAAAGACTACATTGAAAGCATTATGGCTCACAAAAGGTACAAAGGAGAGAGATATATGTACAAAGAGTGGACTGTTCCTGAGCTTGAAGATGAAGCTGCAAGAATTCAAGACATGATAAAAAGGAAGGTCACTCACACTCCTCCTAACTGGGCAAAATTTAGAAAGAATGTACCTGACAAACAGGAAGAGCTGAAGAGGATGAAAGAGGAATTGGTAGCAGCTGATTATGGTAACAAAAGACAAGTTGCTAGATGGAAAGAAGATATGGTCAGGGCTACTTACAAAAAGTTGGAACAATTAAGAAAGAAAGATCCCACAGTTCCTCAAAAGCCTAACTATCCTGAAGCAGCGGTTTCAAAAAGACCTTCAAAGCTGCAAATCAGGAGATCCACAGCTCCAGTTGGTGCTACCATCTACAAAAGAAGGCCACACAAACAACTGATTGCTGAAACCATCAAAGAGTTAATGGAAGGTGAAGACCTTGGAAAAGAGGGTATAAAGAAAATGATCATGGAAACTCTTGGTTTGGATCAAACTGCAAGTACTGCTCAGCCAGTCATGAATAGGCCAGCCTCTCCAAATACTTCTGCAAATAAACATCTCCCAAGAAACCCACCAGGCTCAAAAATACAAAAGTGGGAAACTGACAAACAGACCTGCGTATTGACTTTGCTCAGGTCTGGTGGAGGAGTGGAGAAAATATCAAGGGAACAAGCTCTTGGCCTGAGTCTTGAAGATTTGCAGGATCTCCTTGATCTTCCACTCAGCAGGGATGATGAAGATACAGATGCCCTTGACTTTGAACTACAATTCAAAGGTCAGATAAGGGAGCTGTTGTTGAGGCAATAAAGATTTCCACAAATAATGAAGAGTTTTGGCATTATCTGTTCCAGGGGGAGATTGTTGGGATTGAACCCTATCAGAGGAACAGATAATGTAAAGCCAAAACTGGATCAAAGCAGTGGATCCAGAATAAGCAGACGTTTACAGTTGGTTCATGCAAATCTCTCCCCTTGAAAGTGGTTTCATATCTGCTGACCTCCTATCTGCTGATCATACTAAGTGCTGACCTACAACTGCTGCTTTATATCTACTGACCAAAGTCAAAGACTGATGGAAGACCAAAGCTCTGTTGACTCTATCTACTGCCTTGGGTCAAGTACTGCTGATCCGGACAAGCACTGCTGGGTTCACAGCAGTGGAAGGATGCAGCAGCAGTTTAAGTGTCTTTTATGTAATGTATTGTAATAGCAGTAGTTTAGTACATCAGTGTTTATAGATCAGTAGTTAGAGTTTGTTAGGAGGTTAGATGTCACTTTCATGGTGACGTCAGCTAAGATGCTCAGTGCTTTGCAAGTGCCTATAAATAGTTCAGTACTTTGTACTGTTCTATTAGCTCTTTTGATCAATCGTCTTCTTTGCACGAACAAACTACTGAGCTCTGGCTGAGGGGGAGTTTGCATTCTTACATCAATCATTGTAATCGTTGTTGAAACAAATTCAATCATTCGGTTCTTTGTGAAAAGATGTTTGATAAAAGTATTACTCTCGTTTGATTGTATGCAAAGTTTGCTTTCATCTTATTTCCGCTGCACAACTCTTTCATTTCCATCTTAATTACAAACGAAAATACAATCAAAAAGAAACTCAGATCCAACAAATATAATTTACTTAAAATAATTATAAACATTTAAGAGGTTAATATGTATTAGGGTGGAGGGTATGGTTGCCCTCTGTATCTCCATACTTCAACATCTCTCATCCACATCAGCGTGATATAAGAGTTCATTACTTACTTATCCAACTTGCAAAATGAGAGTAAATGGATTTGCATTTCTTACTTCTATTGCCCCAACCATTTTTTAAATTAAATTTTGAGTAAATTACAAGTTTTGTTCTTTATGTTAACACACTTTTTTCTGATGACGAGTTGTACAAAACTCATCAACTTTAACGCCAATGGACACCGTCTGAAAAAGAGTGTTAACATAAAGGACAAAACGTGTAATTTACTCTTAAATTTTAAAAAAATAACTAACAAACAAAAATTGCTTTGGTTTATGTTTGAAAGGGGTCAACCCAAATGTCCATATTCACTTCGGCAAGAGGAGCAAACACTTGAAACAAACCCCCTTGCCGCAGGCCTGAATAGGGATCTTATCATTTATCTAAGGCCGACACCCCGAACTTTTCGCTCGCTCGTTAGCAGAGAGTATGTAGTTTTCGTATAGAAATTTTTGGGTATATACATTTTTGACCCCCCGGTTTTATAGAAATTTTTGGTATATACGTTTTCGATCCCCAGTCGGAAATCTCAAGCTTCGCCACTGTCTATAATTACTTTGTTTTATCTCACTAAAATTCAATTACACACACACATATATGACATATGTTGCCATGAATACAAAACTACAAAGTTATTTAACTGATTAATGGTATGAACATGAGCCTGTTCAGTTTTATCAATGATTCAAAACGAATCATAACCAAACAATCCAGTTATACACTCAATGAAACAATCCAGTCAAGAATTATGAAATCATCAGAGTAATTCAAAAACAAATATGAAAATCAAAGAATCAAGGAACTGTAGTACAATACTTCAATAATAGTCTTTTTAGACAAATTTCACATATTATATACGTACTTAAATCATAAATCAAAATATAGTAAAAATATAAGCAAGCAAGCAGCATACTTTCATCATCCCAGTTGCATAAATCAGAAGCATTTTCTATGCACAATCGACGGACCAGACTCATCATACTCCGCCTTGGCTATCCACATCTGCACCAAACCAAACATAAACCATTAGTAAAAAAGTTCATAAACATCATCAAAAACATGTTTCATTAACAAAAACAAACCTGCTGGAAGGTGCTGAGTGATGCGAGAATCGACCCACCAATCCAGACACTATACTTCCTCTCAGGTGGGGCCACAACCTTAATCTTCATGCTACTCGGGGCCAACGCGGTAATCTCTTTACTCATCCTGTCAGCAATACCCGGGAACATAGTCGTACCGCCACTAAGCACAATGTTTCCGTAAAGATCCTTCCTAATATCCACGTCACACTTCATGATGGAGTTGTATGTAGTCTCATGAATACCCGCAGCTTCCATTCCGATCATTGATGGCTGGAACAGGACTTCTGGGCACCTGAACCGCTCTGCCCCGATGGTTATCACCTGACCGTCGGGCAGCTCGTAGCTTTTCTCCACAGCAGAGCTGGTTTTGGAAGTCTCCAGCTCTTGTTCGTAGTCGAGGGCTATGTAGGCTAGCTTTTCTTTCATGTCACGGACGATTTCACGTTCTGCTGATGTGGTGAAAGAGTAGCCGCGTTCGGTTAGGATTTTCATTAGCGCGTCGGTCAGGTCACGTCCGGCTAAGTCTAGACGGAGGATGGCGTGTGGAAGTGCGTAACCCTCGTAGATTGGGACCGTGTGGCTCACACCGTCTCCTGAGTCCAACACGATACCTGTGCAGGTTAACAAAATTTAATTAGTTTCAAACTGAATATTTGCCCAAACCGCCCATCTTGCCACCACTAGCGCTGCAAACGAACCGAACAAACATGAACAAGACCTTCTTCGTGTTCGTTTGTTAAGAATATACGTGTTCACGCACTGTTCACGAACACTTACCAAACGAGATTTTATGTTCGTGTTCGTTTGTTAAGGAAATGAATGTGTCCGTATTCGTTTGTTAATTTTAGGCAAGGAACAAAAACGAACGTTGATTAACACAAATGAACAAAAACTAATGTTTATGAACACAAACAAACGTTCATGAATAGAATATATAATACGCTAACACTTATTAAATATTTTATTTGTTGGAATTTTGAAGTATTTAAATAAAATATAAAAACTAAAAACACTAATGAACAATCGAACATAAATGAAAGAATGCGGCCTCTGTTCATGTTCGTTCATTTAACTTTGTTCGGGTTCGTTTGTTTAATAAACGAACGAACACAAATGAACTTCCCGCCAAACGGTTCGCTGAACGTTTGGTTCATTTGCAGGCCTAGCCGCCACTATTAGCACAACAAAAACTAGATTCAAGTAAATTTAGTGTTATAAGAAACACTCAAAACACTGACCCGTTGTTCGACCACTGGCATACAGGGAAAGAACAGCTTGAATGGCAACGTACATAGCAGGAGCGTTAAACGTCTCAAACATGATTTGAGTCATTTTCTCACGATTAGCCTTCGGGTTCAAAGGAGCTTCAGTAAGAAGAACAGGGTGTTCTTCTGGAGCAACACGAAGCTCGTTGTAGAAAGTGTGATGCCATATCTTCTCCATGTCATCCCAATTGTTAACAATACCATGCTCAATCGGGTATTTCAGTGTCAATATACCTCTTTTGGATTGGGCCTCATCACCAACGTATGCATCCTTTTGGCCCATTCCAACCATCACACCAGTGTGTCGGGGACGGCCCACAATACTTGGAAAAACAGCCCGCGGAGCATCATCTCCCGCAAATCCAGCCTATAGATTCACCCATTCGTTAGAACGTGAAAATCTAGAGCATAATTCAACGGAAAAGAAATTGCGATAACTACCTTAACCATTCCAGTTCCATTATCACAGACAAGTGGTTGAATATCCTCGCCGTCTGCCATTTTCAGCTAACTAAACAACAAAATATACTTTAGTTAAAACATGAATCTTATTACAGGTATCATGGCACTAAACACAGTAGCATATTATGGTTTCTTACACACATAAATACATGTATATGAACATGTATAGGCTCTTTTGGACATAGACTCACTTTTATAAACAAATCCAACTAAACCTATAACCAAATCATAATTTAAAATGTAGTTTAAGAACAAATCCATCAATCTCCATGATGAAATCACATATGTAGAAATGATCATTACCTTGGTTTTAAAATGCGCGCATCACATGAAGCAATGATGAGATCGCATCGCGTGTTGCGGTTCCATGATGCGCGCATCACATGATGTGGTCTAATGTGGCGCCTTATGAAGTTGACCGGTATTTGAACAAATTAGATCTTTAATGAGAGAATATATTATATTTTAGTGTTTAAAGGTTCACAGGTTAAAATATTAGCTATATATATTTTTTAGTATTATTGAATAAAGAACACCTCTCATACGTGATGCGTGCGCTTCACGCATTGCGCATCATGTATCGGATTTTGGGATCAAAACGCATCAAATCGCTACACGCATTTTAAAACCAAGATCATTACATTATCAATTGTAAGGATAGAAGTGTGAGACCCGCATGACGTACTTGTACTTGTACTTGGTCCTTGGACCTTGACACATAATCTACTCATGTGTCACATTTAAAGCAAAATATACACGTATTTATCTGTATTTAAAACCGGTTTTCTAATAAGCATGTCCCTACATATATGAATATATATAGAGGGTGTTTGGGATTACGTTTTGAAGTGATTATTTGATTATTGCGTCTGAAAACACAAATAATCTAAAAAAGTGTTTGGATGAAAAAGTGATTATCTGCCTCCAAAACGCAGTTTTGGAGAAGCATGTACTTACATGCTTTTTCAAAACGCAGTTTTGAAAACGCAAAATCTATATTGAAAACACATAATCTATTTTGAAAACGCAACACCAAACACCCCCATATTCTCTTTTAAACATGGATTCACTATTATTTAAAAGGTAATTCATAATTTAACATAAACAAATCAAACAATTAAACAGTAGTTTAAGAACAAATCCATCAATCTCCACAACCAAATCAAGAAATCAAAGGCTATTTCATCAATCAAGCTGTAAAGTGTAAACCCAAACATGTCGTTCAAAATATGATCTTTTTTAAAATATTAATCGAACCCGGAAACGATAGAATCGTAAAATGAACGTACAAAAACAAATTATCAACAATTTAAGTAAGATGAAAAGTGGAAATGTAGGTAGAAAAAGAATACCAGAGGATGAAGCTTGGAAGCAGAATTGGAAAAATGGAGAAAATGAAGGAATAATAAGTGAGGAAAACCTACAAAAATGGGTTTGAATGAGGGGTGAGATGCAATTGCGGAAACAAGTTGTGAGTGGTGATTATTATTATTGTTTGTTGTTGTTACCCGAAATTAAATGGAAGTGGAGGGATTATAACGTCAAAAAGATTGGATGTGGGTCGTTGGATCATTCTCATCTACATATAGATCTCATCCCACTCATTTCAAACTTAGGATTTATTATAGAAGTAATTTTTATTTAATATTAAAAATTTAGACGATTTTAACGGTTAAACTGGTTGTTTGGTACAGAAAAAAATAAGCATTAGGTTATACGGTGTGAAGTAAGCCCCTCGTCGTCTTTAAGACGTCATATCAGTGCCACGTAGACAGTGAGTTTTAAAGTCTCTCACTCTTAACATCTATAGTGTAGAATAAAGTCTCTTTTAACTATTTAATAAAAAAAGAAAAGAGTAAATAAAATTGATTGGTTCTTTGACACATCTCTCTCCCTCTAACACTCTCTATTGTGTTGGTGGAAGAGATGATGACGCATTTAAATGGTGCTAGAATGGCGGTGTTAAAGGGGCCACCAAGTTGAAGTGGCTTGGCGTGTTACTTCACACCGTCTAGCCTTAGGGCACCATATGCATAACCCTAAGTATTAAATTTGAAAGAATCAATTAAATTGTTACATTTTAGTTTTTTCTATTTTCATAAAAAAAAGTACCACAATCACTTTGGTGGTGTTGAAGAAGTACCTAATTCACTTTATACAATTTCATCTCACTTTTCACAAACCAATACATTGGGTAGTAATCACCAAAATCACAAATTGAATGTTGAAGCCAAAGGGATGGTGCCGGTGTTACCTAAAACCTGACGTACCCAAATACACTACCTGAGCTATGCATGAGTGCCCTTAACGGTTTAATTGGTTTTGTTTACAGTTGTCTGGTTTTATATGTCGTGATTCATTAACTCATGACTGATGGATGACACTAATGTTGGTTGGACCAAGTCCTATTGGCATAATATTTTTAAATTAAAAGAGTTAGAGATTTGAATATATGAAGATATCATATTTGTGAAAATTGTATCACAAATGTAAAAGACAAAATCAAATAAAATTATACAATCATTATGAGCTTTAGTTGAATTATTTAAAAATGAAAATATTCGTATTGGATTTAGAATTGAAAGATACATGTGATTTTAGGTACCAAAAGTGAACTATCTTTTTTCGTATCATTTTCATAATTGAGGCTTTTGAATTCACATGGATATGATTCTCAACTTTGGAAAATAATTAATTTCTTTCTGTCTCTTAAAAATCTTAGTTTATGATTTCATACACGATTACAAAGCTTATTTCATTACTTGGAAAGGGTTTTGCCATTTAGTGAGAGCTATTGGGTTCAATCCCAAGCAAAAAGTAAATTAAGATTTTTTACTTAGTGTAATTTAGTGGTATGTAAACTTTACTTTAAAAAATGCTTATAAAATAACAAAGGAAATAGTTAAATATTTATACCCAAATCAATGACATGGATTATTTTCTTTTATTTATATTGAGGTAATTTATACGTTTTAGGAAGAGACGGCGTAGTAAAATACCCTTTTCAATATAAAATAGACTTATGAAACGCAATATATTATCGATTTTAAATAAAGAGTTCTAAGAATCATATGAATATCTGTATTTGTTGGTTTAGCTTTTTTTTTTGAACGGTAAATTTTTATTCCTGCTGTCTCTAGGACTTGAACCCAAAACTTTTCTCTTTTAAGTTATTTAAAGACATTGTCTTTGGCAATGAAACACCACCCTATTGGTATTTGTTGGTTTAGTTGTAATACATAAGACACTTATATATACACTCTCTTTTTATCTTTCATTGATTATTAAATTTGTATTAAATTCAATCATATATAAATGTATGTAGATAGTGGGGAAATGGTTTTTTTATAAATTTATATATGTATCATAATATATGTATATATAATTTAGTTATTTTAAATTTTTACGTGGTTTTTCTTTGAATCAAACGCTAATATATATAAGTCATCTAGCATCACTAACAGAAACTGATAAAAACTTTTCTTTTACAGATTTAGTGAAAATTTCCCTTTTTGGTGTAAATTGAAATTTGTATTTGAAAAGGGTATAGAAAGGAAGCTTTTAAGTTGTCAAGTGTACCTTTTCATAGTTAGAAAAGAGGAACGGTGTACATCTTTGCTTCATCATCATGCATCCACCTTCCTCCCACATGCACACTAATCTAATCTAGTGAGTTGTTAGAGTAAATTACGTTTTTGGTCCCTGTGGTTATATCAGTTTTACTATATTGGCCCAAAATAAGATTTTTTAACAGATTTGCCCTCATGGTCCCTATAACTAACCTTTTTGGCCCCCAAGTCTAACCAAACCCTCAACTCAGGTTAATTAACAGGCACATGACTTGCACATGATGTCTATTATTGTTATTTCCCCTCCCCCTTTAATGAGTTTATAAATAAAACCCTAGCCCACTTCATCTTCTTTCTGATTCCATCTTCTCTGTGATTCCATCTTCTTTCAAAACCCTAATTTCAGACCAGACCTTTCAAATCAAAGATGGTTATCTGCAGATGTGGGTTACCTTCAGATGTGGGTTACGTCTATGAACATCACATGGTACGGTTGATTGATGGTATGGTGATGATGGTGGTGAAGAACGGTGACCGGAGAAGACGATTGATGTGGGTTACCAGTGATGATGGAGGTCAACAGTGATGATGAGAGGGTGGTTCACGGTTGTAGGTGGTGGTTGTGGTGGACATCGGAGGTTGGTTCGACGGGGAAGACGATGGAGAAGAACGGCCGGTGGATATCGACTCCGTTCAAACATCCGGCGACGATTGACACAGCGACGATCAATTCCGTTCAAACATCCGGCGACGATTGACACAGCCATGAGCGATGATGGTGGTCAGGTCAGGTGTGTGTGGCGCGATGGTTGTCGGATTTTGTGTCAATCAGATTTGGGGGTGTATGGTGGTGGTTTAACGAATCTGAATCACCCAGATCTGTTAATGTTTGATTGGAATCGGATTTGGTGGGTTTCATTCGAACACACAAAACACTGAATTTGGGTTTTGTTTTTTATTTGTTCTTTGAAAATTTTGTGTTAGGAATTTAGGGGGTGTTTGGATGTTTTTTATTTGTTCATCAAACCCAGATCTTCAAATACATAACCATCATCATCATTCCCTGAGTTTATGTGGGGCCACCGCTGTGCACCACCGTGCGCCGCCACCTGCGGCTGCCATAGAGATGAAGATGATGATGTTTGGTTGAAGATCTGGGATTTTTTTGGCTGTCATTAAAAGGGGGAGGTGAAATTACCATATTACCCATCATGTGCAACCCATGTGACCAAGAAGTTAACCAGAGTTGGGGTTTGGTTAAAATTAGGGGCCAAAATGGTTAGATATAGGAACCATGGGGGCTGATACGTTAAAAATTCTTATTTTGGGCCAATATAGTAAAACTGATATAACCACATGGGCCAAAAAAATAATTTACTCGAGTTGTTATTTTATTTTCATTCATGTTTTTATCTATCCTACACATATTTCTAAACCATAACAAAAAATCAAACCGAATGTCAGCTAATATATTTTATATAAAAATATATTATTATTTTTATATGACCCTTAATATAGTTGTATTCAGTTGGACACTTGGACCCAATAATGTCTAGACCCAATTAAGACCAAACCAGAAATCAGTTAGACATCGTTATAAATTCAGCCCACTTTTGTTTGCATTCTTTTGCAAACCTTTTTTTAAACTTGCACTTTATAATTTTTCTAAAAATATGTCACGAAATCTGTTTGGATTGTATTTTATAATACATAATATATAGCGAAAAAAAAAAAAAGCGCAGGACCATGGCTCGACTAGAGTTAGGTTTCAAGGTTCTAAGTCCGGTTTGGATCGGATCAATTGGTCAAGGAACGGCAGGCACGTTGGTCACTTGGTCATGGTTTACGGGTTAGGATTTTGTTTGTAAAATAAGTTTACTTGAGTCTATTCAAATTATACGGTTACTCACTATTATAAAACTTGTTAACTTACAAACAATTTAAATTGGCCCGCACGACCCACCACTATTGTTTGCCAGCAGCACCTAGCGGCCACTAGTAGGCAGTAAGGGTGCAAACGAGTCATATACTAGCGGGCTACTTGATCTTGGCTTAATGTAAGCCAAGCTTAAACAAGTTCGAGCCTAAAAATAAGCTTGTTTAGTAAACGAGCCCGATCCCGAATCCGAACCTGAGCTTCACTTACCGAGCTCAGGCCGGCTCGCGAATCTAAATGAGCCCATTATTTGAAACATTTTGATAAAATAACTAAATTATATATACAATATTATGATATATATAAATTTATAAAAAAATAGTAATTATATTTAATGTAAATTAATTTATAATAATATACGAGCCGAGCTCGAGCTTGAATAACTACCAACAAGCCGAGCTCGAGATCTCATAAGTTAAACAAGCTGGTCAGCTCGACCCGTTTGCACCCCTAGCCGCCAACGCCTACCGACCACGGCCACCAGTGCCGCCGTACTCTTTTAATAATATGCATATATTCTTAGAATATTAACTTGAAAAACAGTTAATGGAAACTGTTATAAAGAAAGCATAAGCAATTGTGCAGATTACTTCATACTCTCAACATAAGCAGATTATATCATTCACAAATTAAACAGAAACAAAGAAATATCATTATCAACATAACATCTGCACTAATCATACAAAAACATTAAACACATAAATACATTCTAATGATCAAATACATACAAGAAACTATATCCAAAACAAGAACAATGACAAACTAACAACAACATCAAACTTCACTCGCAGCATCCTGGTTCCCTTTTCTATCAGTCTCCTGCATCCCGCGCTTTGACAGCTTCATCACCACCCAAACTACGAAAAAGATCGTATGAATCAACGCGATCACCCCACATCCCAACATCCAAATCAAACAAATCCAAACACTCGTCTCATTTACATACATATCCGGTGCCATCATAGCCAACGACTGCAAATAAGTAGCCACCATCGACACCATAGCGAACAATGTTCCAACCGTAAGCACCCACATCAAGAACTTGTTCCTTAATGGAAGTCCACTGATCAGCACAACAACTATGGCCAGTGAAGTTATCATCGTTAACGAATTAAACGCTACAAACTTGTTCCAGTTATCCATGTCCACTTCTGTTTGAACTGCGTTTCCAAGCGAATATCGACCGTTTTGGGTGTCTGTAATAGTACCGCCAGGAGGGTTGATCCCCGAGTGGAACGACATCCCTGCCACCACTAAAGCAGCAACTATTAGAATCCCACGTTGCTTTTCGATCCAGTCGTGGTCATTGTTCACATACCGGGCCCATAGCCCTTTTCGTTTAGTCTGCGAGGGTTTTGTTGATGAGTGTGGTGGTGTGGAGAGAGCTCTAAGGTCATTTGCTCTTGAAACGCCTGCTTCCATTAGAATTTGGCTTGTTTCGAGTGATTTGAGATTGCGGGGACATTGATCTAAAACATCTAGTGCAGTTAATCCAAATCTGTTTACAGTATTTCCATTAGCTTTGATACTTGGTATCTGGAGCAAATAGTTTAAAATCTGCATAAAAAATCACAGGTTACATCGCATGTGAAAACACCAATAGGGATAGACTACTAGAAAACCGGGCATTTGCAACAGAGAAAAACAGCTGCAAAATTAGTGATCGATTTGCTACCGAAATCATAACAGTCGCAACATTAGCGAGAGACACATTTTAAATAGGGGTTTTAATCGTGCTTGCTTGGCGGTTGACGGTTCAACCCGATCACAACCCATATTTGTAGTCGTGTAAAAAACATCAACCCTAACCCACACCCAGTTAGAATCGCATTACCCGAACACGACCTGTTTCACCTATTTATCTAAACATGTCAAACTCGTTGGCAGGTAATAATCAAGTTGCAAACATGTTGATCGGGTTGTAAAAAGTTGTTTAAACAGGATATTGGATCAACATCTTTAATTAAACATGTTGGCAAGTCTACATGTTTAACTAAACGGGCTAAACAGGTCAACCTAAACACGACTCATTTGCTTTAAACAAGTTAAATTAGCCAATCCAAAACCTAGTTATTTTTGTGTCGTGTTTATGTCATGTCAGAAATTGTCACCCTAGTCTTATAACAATACCTGCATCTGCTTATTAATAGCTGCAGCATGCAAGAGAGTATTTCCACCATGATCCGTAATCCTAGCCAACTCCTCCTCACTCCACAATTCCATCAACACTTTCAACCATAACCAACACACATATGCAAAACACTTTCTCCACTCTCCAAACCCTCCTTAGCCGCATCGCGGTTTGCCCAAACCAGCTCCTTAACAACTTCCACATGTTCATTCATAGCTGCCATATGAACAGGTGTCAGCCCATCTTGATCTCGCAAACAACAAACCTCACAACCCCCGGCCCGCACAAGTTCCTTAACCATCAGTATATTTCCCTTAGCTGAGGCGATGTGGACCGGGGTTCGCCTTTGAGAATCCAAAGCGGTTGCAAGTTTTGGGTTCTTGGCGAGAAGTGCAACAGCGAAGTGGTGGTGGCTGTGCATGGTGGCGATGTGGAGGGGGGTTTCCTTGAAGTTTCTCCTCATGAATATAGTGAAAGTTGACATTGACTTTTTCAAAGTCAAACATGTTAGAAGATTAGTGACAACACACGTATGTTTATTGTGGGCAGCCCATTGAGCAACTGGCCAACTATTTCATGAAGATACCACTCTTGTTTACTGCACAACAAATTTGACTTAAAGGCCAAAGTTTGTTGCATTCAGTTTAGGTGCTGACATGGATTTTCATTTTATTTTGGATAAATTACTTCCTTATTGTCGTTACGTTATTATATTAACTAGCAGAATTCCCAAGCGTATTTTCGTTACATTTTTAAAACTAAGTCTTAGTTTTATATCAACATCAAGCCAGTAAATAAGAAATCTTTATATTTATTGTAATATAACCTTAACTCCTTATGTATAAAAAACAAACACAATAAGCCAAAGTAGATCATTATTATTAGGAAGCAGTGAATTGTATTACAAATTTAACACAAACAAATAAAGAAAACATAACATATGCATCTGTTTTAGAGAACCAGGCAATCAAAACGAAATTGTAATATCATCAGAATCTTGCTTAGAATCCAAAATGGGCGATAAACCCGTGTTTGGATTCCTTTAGAGGAATGGGGGCAGTATTACCCATCTTTGAGGATACTTGGGTCTTCCCTCTTTTCCATCGAATAGCTGCCAAGTAAACCGAAAAACAAATTAAAAATTATGTCACATTATCACAATAACACTAAGGGGTGTTTGGATTTACGTTTTGAAACTGATTATTTTGGTTATTGCAAGTTGAAGTTGCAGTAATGGGTTTGTAATGTTTGGATAATATCATGATATGATCATCACAACTTTGAACAATAGACTTTAAAGTTTCTACAAGCTGTTTTTACTACAGCCATATATCAAATAATCACTTTTAAAACAGATATTCAAAATTCCAAACACCCTTTAAGCAATCAAAGAAGGTAATACTATTGGTCGTTGATTGCTTAACAATACGAAAAACAAAGACATGATTACTTTAGAAGTTGATATCATAGACTAAACTACTTCAATACACAAAGCATACAGTTTAAATGAAAAATGTGAACACTTTTTTTCTTTCTGTAACTTGAAAAGATTAAAAAAAGTACCTTTTTTAGTCGACGATGCTTAGCAAGGGCCCAATTGGTCATAATTGAAGCAGCAACCACAAGAAAGATATAACCTGCAACAGTCTGTGTTGCTACATTGAATCCCAACCACTGATAAATCTCGGTTGTGTAATTCGCACAAGTAACAAAGTTAAACAAAAACCCATGAGGAATCTGGTACCCTCCATTCCCATTTCGCCCACGAAGGTTTCTCAATATGATGTGGCAGTACAAGTTAGCAACTTGCATGATCAACCCAAACCCGAATCCAATCTTCATCTGGAACTCACTTACGGGCATATATAAAGGGTGGTTCACATAGTAAGCAATAAAACACGCGAAAGTCCAATAATAAGCACAGTTTCTAAAGACATTCGATACTGGGGACGTCGCATGGCTAAAACGGTGCACAAAAAAGGTCTCCATGATACGCTTGAAGTAGTGCAGGCACCAGTAATATAACGCGTATGTTTGGACCGGGTATATAACACGTTTAGTTTGGTATCCAAGATACTGATACACGGGGAAATAGTAGAAGAGAGGGTAGAGGAGGAGTGGGCCCAAGTACTCGAAAAAGAAAAGTGTACGGTATGATACTTGAGGACCTAAATCCTTAAATACTATGGTTATGGTGTCTGAGTTCCCATTCGTGTAATCTTTTAGAACTTTCTTGTACTGAAGGACAATCGGCTTCTCCTTTGACTGAGGATGATGGGGCAGGGTTAACCGTTGTCTTGACGGATGGTATTTCTTGACTGTTGATATAAGGTGCACACAAGGTTACAACTTACAAGCTACAAGTTAATATAACTATATATCGAGATAAATGTGCACACACGCATCAATAGATACCAAATCGTTGTCCTAAAGTATAAACTCAGATGATCAAACACGACAACAAGGTTATATACTTGTACAAATCGTAACTAAAGCTTAAGATGTCTTCTAGTTCTAACCACAGTTATAAGTTAAATTATTCGTCAAATATCAAAAGTTCCATCATCCATTTAACCTGTAGTCATAATACAATATATGAATAGGTGACCCTATCTATGAGAATTTATGGAAACTGTTACACGAGGGATCATCATATTAAACTTGCAAAACAAACGTTCGATACCACAAAATGCATAAGTTTGAAACACTTAATTATTCACAAACAAAATAAAGATTTAACCAACAAGAACTTACTTCTCTGATGAATCGCATCCTCCAAATCAGCCACGGTAGCCTACAACAACTCAACCGAAGCAAAAAATCAGTCGCAAACTCATAAATCGCCCAAAAATATACACCTTATAAATTATGATCACAATAAGCTAAAAGGTTTATAGATCTAACAGTTGTATCAATATCAAGGCCACCATTGATTAATTCTCTACCACTCCGGGTGGTAACAGTCACCTTCATCGTATGATTATTTCTCTACCGCTTTCGCGCCAAATCTAGTTAAGGAAATTGGAGAAAACAACGGTTGTTTCGGTTGAAGAGATCTAGAGAAATGGGATTAATAGGAAGTGTGGAACATAGATGAATTTAAGGATTTAATTAGAATGTACGGATCTATATCCTATATAGAGCTAAATGCTTGAAGGATTTTAATGGAATCTGGTTGGTGTAGATGAGCACAAAGCAGTTGTTCGTTGAACAAACCATAATGGGCAGTTACACTTGTTCAGGTAGAACAGGTCATCTACTTTTATTGTTTGTTAAGTTTAGCCCCTTAACTTTAACTTTTTTTCTTTATTAGCCGATGAGTTTTTATTAACGTAAATGCGACGTAATGTTTCTTAATGAATAGTGATTAACCAGGGTAACTCGAATAAGTCGATAACAAGGACACCCGTGATTTGTTGGCGGCCGATTAGTTGAAGCGTGGCAAAATGCTTACGATCATCGGCATCCGTATGAAAATAGCGTATTTCTATCAACTTAAACCCATAAAAAATGTTTTAGTTATTCATAAACTAAACATAATAAATTTGGATGTTTGTGAGAATTCACTAATTAAATTCTAGTTAAATTGAATAAGTTCTACTATTTGAAACCCTTGAACAGACAAAGAAACCTCTTATGGGTCATGTTCGTTTGTTCGGTTAGAATCAAAACAAATGAACATGGAAAAGCCCCGTTTGTGATCTATTGGTTCGTTGGATTATGTAAGGTCTTAATATACTAATAAATATTTTTAAGTAATGATGATGTGGAAATGAAGGATACAACATGGTGTGTATTATTTGAGAAAAGTTATAAGAAGGTTTTTGAGAAAAGTTATAGATGACTATGTAAGATTTCAAAGGTTTTTGAGTTTACATTATAGGTGATCTAAGAGAGAAAAAACTGTACCAAAGAAAGTGACTTTAAACTTTAAAGGAGGTTCTTTAAACCCAAACTTTGCAACTAACTCATCAATGCATCATTCAATAATTTGAAGGCTTTTCAAATTTAATGAGCCTAAAACCATTGCCTAATTTACCAGACGATAGAGTCGACCCTGCCTTGTAACACATATATTAAAAGTGACATTTAGTCGCATGGGCCACATTCATTTATCGAGCCGAAATACACTCATCCACATAGATCAACAAGCATCAAGAAGTAACTTTATTTTGAAATTCTGATTCTAGATTCAAGCACAAAGCATTTGATGAAATCACAATCCAACTACATCAGATGGAAAACAGAAAAAAAAAAAAGAAATTTGATTGGTCCCAAATATAATAGAATCTAGTTTTGAGAAAAATGTTCATTCTTTAGCAGGTTGTTGCATCTTAGCTTCACTTGAACCATCAATTGGAGGTAATTTCTGCAGATCAAACAAAGATGAAAGTTAATACAGAGTGTTTTTAATTTTATACAATTACTATTCACAAAACAACCATCATTTTATAGATCAAAGAACTTGAACATGGTTCTTTTGACCTATTTGCATGGTGTGTCATCACTGTAAACAAAGAGTGGGCGGTAAAAGAACAAAAAATACACTAGCAAGAATAACAAAACAATGACTGCAAATTAGAGTTCCATTGCATTCCCGACAAATTTTCTATCAACAACGGAATGAAGGATCCAGTGTTGGCGTTTTCTTATAGCTTGATCCCCCGGTTGTTGACACTAAAGTAGTTGAAGTGAATATAACAATATAACTTTCTATAGCGACCACTCAGTTAAAAAGTTTTGGTTCTACCACTGAATTCATTATTGTTCGAAAAGTACGTTAGAAAGATGCAATAGTCATTAGCTGGCTAAAGAGCAAATGAACTAGATCCTGTCTCCAGAAACTGAGTGACTTTCATCTTAATATCCTCAAAACTCACAAATTTGACACCATCATGGCAACATAACTAGATCATAGTTGTTAATAGCGAATAACGACAAATAGCGACAAGGGACCTATATGCCACATAGCGAATAACGATAAATAGCGACCACTATTTTATATGTAGCGATACATTAGAAAAAGAATTTTGAAAATTTTTATATGTATATTATATCAAAATACCTTGGTATATATGTTATTTTACACGTATATTTAACAAAAACCTATAAATCCAGCTATTTTATAGCTATATCTAATTGCTATTTACATAAAAAAAAAACTAATTGTCGCTATTCACCCTATTGGTCGCTATGACCCAAATAGAAACACTTGGTTGCTTCGCTACATAGCGCGCTATAGCGGTCGCTATAGCCGCTATTGACAACTATGAACTAGATTGCTATGCATTGATCCATTTTCTACTCAACAAGATCCATATAATGTCTAAAATTCAGTAAAAGTTGTTGGTCCAATAAGAACCAAAGGGCTTGTAGCCTAGCGGTATCAAGGTGTGTTGTTATAAAGGTGTTCTCGTGATGCTTGCGGGTTCTTGTCCCATGGTGGACATTAGTATAGACTTAAAGTAAGTTTAAAGGGTGCGTGAATTCGCCATTCTAAAGAAAGATTTCAAATTTAAAAGCTTTGACATACATTTGTGTTTGCTTCGTTGAGACATTTCATCAAACACTTCATATGCAAATTCAAAAAACGCCATTTTCTATTTAATATTACAAAAAATTAAGCTCGGAAACATCTTTTCGCACATTCAAGAACCATTGAATCTATGTTGCACAGAAACAAATAAGAAGAAACAAATGCGAGAGAGAAGAAGAAGAAGAACCAAATCAGGCTTGAAGATGTTATGGACGACTGATGCACCAGCCAGCAGTGAAACGACGACGACCACCGTCGACCATGCCAATGACGGAGTACCCGTCGGCTGTTTACCGCCGAATTTCCCGTTCATCACTGATGATCGATCGCAAAGATGCACCAAACCACCGTGGCCTATGGCTATTCTTAATCAAATTTCACTTTTGGCCCAAATCTTATGACAAGAGCATAAAGTACACAATATTTCTTTTTCATATAAAACTAGCAATAAGACCCGCACGCGTTGCGGCTTGGGTACATTATAAACATCGAATCGATTAGTTCAATCATTATGCGATGCATTAACCATATGGAAACACGCATTTCGACGTATTCAATTGAACTCAATCTAACCTATATAAGCATTGCGACTGTATCAAAACGTAAAGTAAATCGAGTTTATAACATACAATCATAACGTATTATATGTAGGGGTGTTCAAAACCGGATATCCGAAAATTCGGAAATCCGAATTTCGGATATCCGAAATTTTCGGATACCAGATTTCACTATCCGAATCGGATAGTGAATCGGATATCCGAAAATCCAACTTTTTATTTAATTTTTATTTTTTTTGATAGTTTTTGGTTATTGAATCGTTGCCTCTTCTCTATTCAATATTCACAATATATAGCAGATTACAACTTGATTTTAGGCCCAATCATAGCTAACAGATTACAACATGATTTTGGGCTCAATCATAGCTAACAAACTCTGACTAATAAAAGTCTAATAATATGCACAAGATATAACATTCTAAATATACTAATACTCCCCCGCAGTCGAAACGGGAGGCTCTCGAATGTTGAGACTGGACCTGAAATCGTCGAAGAGGACCTTTGGTAAACCTTTTGTGAATATATCGGCTATTTGATATCTTGACGGGACGTGGAGAACACGAACTTGGCCTTTTGCGATCTTTTCACGAACAAAATGGATGTCCATTTCAATGTGTTTCGTCCTTTGGTGTTGTACGGGGTTACCAGCAAGATATATAACACTTACATTGTCACAAAAAACTAAGGTTGCTTGTTTGGGTGAATGATGAAGTTCAAGCAGCAAATTACGTAACCAACAAACTTCGAAGACCACGTTTGCAACACCGCAGTATTCCGCTTCGGCACTAGAACGGGACAGTGTTGGTTGTCGCTTGGAAGGCCATGAAAGAAGGTTGTCTCCCATGTAGACGCAATAACCCGAAGTTGAACGCCGTGTATCGGGGCATCCTCCCCAATCGGCGTCAGTATATGCGAGAAGGGAAGAGTTCTGAGCTGGTTGAAAGTGTAACCCCTAATGAGTCGTGCCGCGGATGTATCTCAGGATACTTTTTAAAGCATGCATATGTGAAGTAGTTGGACAATGCATGTGAAGGCAGATTTGTTGAACGACATATGAGATGTCGGGTCGGGTGAAAGTCAAGTACTGAAGTGCACCCGCGAGGCTACGGTATTCCATGACATTGTCCAGCGGTGTACCGGTGTTAGCGCTCAATTTTTGTTGTGTGTCCACAAGTGTGGCGGCTGGGTTACATTCCGAAAGACCCGCCCTTTCAAGAATCTCTTTTGTGTATTTTTCTTGGGAGAGAAACATGGTATTTTTGTTGCGGGTGACCGAGATACCAAGAAAATAAGTGAGTGGCCCGAGATCCGTCATGGCAAATTCCTGTGAAAGTTGAGACATAAATTTGTCACGGAGAGCATTAGAGGAGGTGATTAACAAAATGTCATCCACATAAAGCAAGATAAAGGCCATGTGATGTTGTTCTTTGAATATGAAGAGTGAGTGATCATATTGGCTGTGCTTGAACCCGAGTTTAAAAACGTAGTCTGCGAAGCGTTGGTACCAAGCTCTCGGTGCTTGCTTGAGTCCGTATAAAGACTTTTTAAGTAGACAAACATGGTTTGGGTATTGTGGATCACGAAAACCCATCGGTTGATGCATAAAAACAGTTTCGTTGAGGTTTCAATGTAGAAACGCGTTTTTGACATCTAATTGGTGAACCAGCCATGAGTTTTAAAGTGCCAATGATAGAACCGTTCTAATGGTGGCCGGCTTTACAACCGGACTAAAAGTTTCGCCACAATCCACACCGATTTGTTGCGAATGACCATCGCACACTAGGCGTGCTTTGTACTGTTCAAGTGTCCCGTCCGCTTTCTTTTTATGCCTGAAAATCCACATACTCCGAACAATATTCATACCGGGCTGTTTAGGTACTAGTTCCCAAGTCCTATTATTAATAAGGGCCCGAAACTCGTCAGTCATAGCATTTTTCCAGTCCGTATTGGATAAGGCTTCGGTTGGGGTTTTGGGAAGAGGAGAGATGGTGGTAGTGGTGGTGTTAAGGTTAAAAAACTGATTGGGTTTCGAGATACCAGAAAATGAGTGCGTATTGTTCGGGTGGTGGTGGATGGTTGTGTAGCCACAGGTTAGGAAGGGACAGGTTGCGGGATGGCTGGTGGTACGGTTTTCGATGGTGGAGGGCTGCTGGTATTATTGGGAGAAGTAGGGGAGTGGCCGGTGGGTTGTGAAGGAGATTTGGGAGGTGAAGAATGGGATGGTGAAGAAGGAGACGTAGGCACTGTTGGGGTAGGAGTGGAAACATTTGAGGTGTGAGGTGGAGATGAAGGAGTAGGTAAGTGAGTTGAATTTGGGGAAGACCACAACAGTGGGTGTGGTTCAGAAGTTAGAAACTCATAGGAGGGTTGGGTAGGAGATGTAGTAGTGAAAGGGAAAATATTTTCATTAAACACAACATCTCTGGAAATAGTAATTTGGTTGGTGGTTATATTGTAGCATTTATAACCTCTATGATTAGAAGGGTAACCAAGAAAAACGCACGGCTTTGAGCGATCCGTTAGTTTGTGGATGGATGGTGAAGGAAGCAAAGGGTAGCAAAGACACCCAAAGGTGCGTAAATGGTCATAGGTGGGGTGTCGATTGTATAGACAAAAAGTGGGTATAGAATTGTTTAGAACTTTGGTGGGTAATATGTTAAGTAAATAGGTGGCATGTTCAAGGGCGTGAGGCCAAAAATGATGAGGAACCGATTCTTGGGATAGAATGGTGCACGTTATATTATTAATGGACCGTATTTTACGCTCTGCCTTACCATTTTGTGACGATGTGTAAGGGCATGAAAATCGGAACGTCATCTCGTTTGATTTGCAAAAATTATGAAAAGAGATATTGTTGTACTCACGGCCATTGTCACATTGAAAAGATTTGATGGGGATGTTAAATTGTGTAGAAATTAATTTGTGAAATTCTAAAAACTTGGAAAAGACTTGAGATTTAGAGGTCAAGGCATATGTCCATAAGAAATTTGTTTTGTCATCTAGAAAAAGAATGTAGTAGCGATGGCCATTAGATGACAAGACCGGTGATGTCCAAAGATTGCTATGTATTATATCAAAAGCAAATAAGTAAAATTACGTGAAGCATAAAAAGGAAATTTAATTTGTTTGCCAAACACACAAGGTTCACAAATAGATGAAGTTTTGACATTATTGGAAGTAGAATGCAAACAATGTTTTAAACTACGTAAAATATTAAATGCGGGGTGTCCAAGACGGCGATGCCAAGTATCTTGAGACACAGCTAAAAATGAAGAAGCGGGAGCATGAGATTCTTGAGCTTGGTAACTTGAAGGTATGGTAAGCGGATATAGATCACCGGTGCTATTACATCGGATGATAGGCTTCCGAGTGTGGAGTTCCTTCACATCAAAACCAAAGGGGTCAAATTCGATGGAAACATTGTTGTCGGTGGTGAAACGACGAACGGAGAATAAATTTTTAACAAGTTTGGGTGAAAAAAGAATATTGTTTAGTTTGAATTTAGGAAAAGGGTGTGGTAGGGTATGATTTCCAATAGCATAGACTGGAATTGTTTTGCCATCACCGACGGTAATGTTTCGATTATAAACCTTATTAAAACAGGAAGAAAGATTACTAGAGTTGTGAGTCATTATACCTGTGGCACCGGTGTCCATGTACCAATTTTGATCCGGAGGATGGAGTGAAAAAGTGCTAAAAGCTTGATCCAGTTCCGTGGGGGTGTAACTTGTGTCAGAGGCGGTATAAGCTTGATGTGGGCGAGGGCCTAAGATACCTTGCTGTGGGCTGGTGGTTGTGGGTCGTGATGGAGGTGCGGTGGGATATGGGCAGGGAGGTACGGCCCAGAAGTAGGGTGATGGGCTGGGCCAGGTTGGTGGACGGGTTTGTGGGTGTGAAGGTTGGGTAGCCGGCCAGTAGGAAGAAGGCCACGGTGAGTATTGGTGAGTGGTAGTGTTGCGCCCGCGACCTCGGCCACGACCTCGACCACGGGTTGAGTTTGGAGCAGGGTTCGGTGAGTGGGTTGAAGGGTTTGGAGTTTGAGTTTGAGCAGGTTGGGTATGGGAAGTGTGTAGGGCTGTTTCGTTAGAAACCCGGTGAGCCTTAGTGGTTTCTTCTAGGATTAATTGTGATTTCTTCATAAAACGTAGGGAATGATTTGGTGTTTGCAATGATGGAACCGACCCCCCCCATATGCTTCATTTAACCCGGTGATTAGTTGAATAACAAGAGTGTGTTCGGTGACCGGAGAGCCCATATTAGCAAGTTGATCGGATACAATTTTTACCTCTTGACAATAGGCGGACATGGATGGAAAGGAGTCAAGTTTGACATTTGCAAACTTCTTCTGTAGTAAAACAGCCCGTGTAGCCTGGTTATCATGGAAAAGGTTCTTCAAAGCCGTCCATGCGTAGGAAGCGGTTGAATTGGGACGGATTATGGTGCTTAGGAGATCGCTTGAAATGGTGGTATAAATCCATTGGAGGACGATGGCATCGAGACGACCCCAAACATCTTCAGAAGTGGGAGCCGATTTGTCCTTTTCAGCATCCTTTGAGGCTGCAGCGGAAGGTGCTTCTTCTTTCCGAGGGGATAAGTGATCGAGAACTTGAAAGGCGCGGCAATGAATCTTGAAGAGTTCAGCCCATGAAGCGTATTGGCTGGTTTCAACTTCAAGGGTAATGGGTATGAAATTTTTAATGTTAGAAACAGTGATAGCAGAGTGTAGTTTGGGATCCATAGGGGGTGGAATAAAAATAAAAATAGAGAAGAGGAATGAAAGACGAACAGGTGGGAGAGGGTTCTGTTTGCGGCGCCCAAAAGGAAGGAAAAGAAGAACAGGATCGGAGTTAGGGTTTTTAGAAAAGAAGGTGTGATACCATGATAGTTTTTGGTTATTGAATCGTTGCCTCTTCTCTATTCAGTATTCACAATATATAGCAGATTACAAATTGATTTTAGGCCCAATCATAGCTAACAGATTATAACATCATTTTGGGCTCAATCATAGCTAACAAACTTTGACTAATAAAAGTCTAATAATATGTACAAGATATAACATTCTAAATATAATAATATTTTTATTATTTTTTTCATATCCGGAAACGGATATTTTGGATAGTTTCGGATATCCGAATATGAGTTTTCGGATATTTCGGATATTTTTCGGATATTTTCGGGTATTTTTCGGATATTTTCGGATACTTCGGATATTTTTGGATATTCGGATATCCGAAAAAAATGAAAATTAAATTTTCGGATATTTCGGATATCCGAAATATCCGAAAATTTTGAAAATCACTATCCGAATCCGAAAAATTCGGATATCCGAAATTTCGGATATTGGTTATTTCGGATCGGATTTTCGGATACGGATAGTTTTGAACACCGACTCGTACATAGAAAACGTAATGGGTATAAAAGAAAAAACTAACACGTGTATGTGACCCGACTCATACATAGAAAATGTAACTGGTATAAAGGAAAAAGCTGACACGTGTAATCAAAAGCGACTAATTAGAGCTTTTGAAAAATAAAAAAAGGAAACATCTATAAAATAACCACGAAAACATATTGACCTGACTCGTTTCCCAAAAAAGTTTATGTCGAATCGTTGACTAACTCTAATTTATACCAAAACGTACATAAAAATATGCATGTAAAAATGATTTTTTTAAAGAAAATGTATTATATTTGAGTTAACTCGTTTCCGGAAAATATTTACGTCAAAACGTAGAGTAAATCAAATTTATACGGATACGTACATAAAAATATGCACGTAAATAATTTTTTTAAGTAAAGGAAGTATAGGGTAAACTCGAAACAAATATTAGTAAAAAATTAATATGTTAAAAATGTCCGTAAAACCGTGCCAAGTAGCACCGATGCCACACCACTGCCAACGGCCACCACCATTAGAAAACTCGTAAAAATAAAATAAATAAAAAGAAAAATAACACCGAACTAAAAACATACGTAAAAACGTTGAACCATGCACGCTCGTTGCGGCGTGTTAATGCGAAGAAATTAGAGCAAAACTTAAAAAACGTAGAAAAAATAACTAAGTTGATCTACGACCCGCACGCTGCTACGAATCTATCAAACGGTGAAAAATAGACGCGTTACGACGGGCCTGTCAAACGGGAAAAATAAACGAAAAAAGGTTGAACCCCACACGTACGTTGTGGCGTGTTAACTCGCAAAATTTAAAAGGAAACGTAAAACGAAAAACTTGCGAAATATGAAAAGTATGGTGACCCAAGGTGAAAACAAAAAAAAGGGTTAAGTTGCAAAAAAAAATAAAATATTTGGGTCAAATGTAAAATAATTAAAGGGTTTAAAATAGAAAAGATGAAAATCTTTGGATTTAAAGTGAAAAATCAAAATTTTTTTTAAAAAAACTCCCTATGCATAGATTACAACACTATATAGCATAACAATGTTAGTAATTTATAGTATGGTAATTAACAATAAACTCACATTGGTACTTGAGGTTTGGTAAATACTGCCACTTTCATTCAATAATTTGTTTTATTTCGTATTTGAGCCCTTTGATTTTAAAATCTTGTCACCGAACTCATCTATTTTTCTTAGTTAAATAAAGGGTATTTTTGTCTTTTTTACATTTTTTTTGTTTTTGTTATTTTTTTAAACCTTTTATTCATTACCCATCCTTTGTCTTCCCCAACCTAAATATGCAATTTGAGTCATTCTTTTTTTATCAAATGCTTTCAAAACCCTAAATGTTTCCTAATTATATTACAGTGATTAAGTCCGTGTATTCTTACTGGGAAACTACTGACGGTATGTGGGGTTTTGTATACATTACTTGATAAGCTTTGCTATTTGGACAACGGGTTAGCCAAATAGTGATATGACCACAGTCACAGGAACTGCCGAGTGACAAATACCATTAAAGTGGTCTCTTTGCTATTGGACAATGAGATAGCCAATACTAATATTGTGAGATATAAACAAATATAAAAAACTCTTAATGCTGTAATTATAACAATGTGTTTTTGTACAACTGAATGAACTCACTAGTATTTTCCGCTGCGACAAATTTAATAAACACCGGTACGATTTGTATCTGCTTACGGCTCCCGCCCAGGGTAGGGTCGGGGGTTGTGACAGAAGGTGGTATCAGAGCCACTGGTTTAAGCTAATTAAGTATTTTAAAATATTTAAAATTAGTAGTCAGGAATTAAATGCATTCATTTCTGTGAATACTAACCAAATATTATATATTTGATTTTCGGAGTTCGTTGTATTTATTGTTTTTGACTAACAGTATGAGCGCTAGAGAGCTATCAGACGCTTTCCAGAATATATCTGTTAACCCTACATATATGGATACTGCTGAGAATCAAACTGGATCCAAAGCGAATACAGACGAAACGATGATTTTTCAGGCACAACCATTACCAAAAACACCACCTAAAAAGAGAAAGAGAATATTGGATTGGAAGGTAAGAAGGAATAAGAAATCCCAACAACAACAAAAACCAAAAGAACTAGGGAAACAAGTGGAAAAAAAATTGCTAGAGAAAGTTCAACCACAACTACTAGGCCATTAACGTGGGAAGAATTGGACCAGAGATTGGCAAACTACGAAATGTTCAGGCCAATACCTGAAGAAATTAATCTGAATATGCCCTATCACCCAGCTATGCCAATCAACCCTGAACCTATGATTCCTGAACCAGCAATACCACAGCAACCGCTCCCAAATCCGGTAGAAGAGTGGTGGACTAATAATTGGGAATTCCATAATCTTATGAATAATCCTTACCCATTCTATCCAAATTTCCAACCGGAACCCCCGACGTTCCCCCAATGAACCCCGAAAACGTGGCAGAGCTTCGCCACTATGGCGAGGAACTAATGGATGTGGGAAGCCGAATTAGGAATGTGGGAGAAAATCTCGTCTGGAAGTACGACGAGAGGGAGCAATGCTTTTGAATACGAGACTAACCCCATAATATACGCATGTATAATGTATTTTCTGTATTTTGCGACAAAAACAGCTAACATGTGTGTATATATATATATAAATATATATGTGGCTGTGTATGTAAAATATAAAAGGATATTATATATAAGAAAAATATAAGTCGCAATGATCGACGATTTTGACAATATGCTTTGATTATTTGTGTTTACGATATTTTGATTATTTTGTTAATTATTCTGTGATATTAATATTTGGAATATGTTTGCAATTCAGATGTCAAACGAAGTTAATCAATCGGTCTAGAACAATTAGGAAAACTTCTTGGACAAACGTGCTATGGAAAATACAATAGTCCAAGGAATAGCTGATGCTATACCTTTAATTATTGAAGCTGTTAGAAACCCTGTACCGATAGAAAATACTAAAGCTGTGAGTGACAAGTGTAATCGTAGTAACGATTTTAGCCACAGTGTCAATAGAGGTAATGATAATATCATCAAAGCCCTATTTCCTAAGAAAATGAAGGCGATGACTTCCAGGTGTACTTACAAAGAATTTTTAGCATGTAAGCCAACTGAGTTCGCAGGCAGTGACTGAGCTATGGCTGCTCTGCGATGGTTGGAAAAGACTGAAGTTATTCTTAAGATCAGTAAATGTGCTGAAGAAGATAAAGTAATATATGCTTCTAATCTCTTTAAGGACAAAGCATTGGAATGGTGGAATACAATTCTTCAGGCAAAAGGAAGTGACATGGCCTATGCCATGAACTGGGGAGAATTTAAGGAAATGACAGAAAGCAAATTTTGCCCCCTCATGAAAATGAACTAATGGCTAATAAGTTGCTAAACCACAAAATGGGTGATGTGAATTACCGTGAGTGATGTGTACAAAATGCAACATATAAATTACATCAATATAGGCATAAAACCAACCCTTTTTAGTACTAATGTTGGAAAAAAACACGTTTCTTTCTTCCTTTTAAATTTACAGGACCAAATGATCTTAAAAGAACAAAAGGAACAAATAAGCAGCCAAAAACCAACATAAATACAAGAAGAAGGAATAACGTGACATGGCCGACCCCTCGGTAGGATCTCCCAAGACAAAAACAAGAAAACAGAAGCTGACCACGGGGCCGTGCCTAGCCAGGCATGGGCCGTGGTCAGACCTCACACATAAAGACAAGCCCAGCAGAAGCTTCTACGCCCACCACAGGGCCATGCCCAACTCACCATGGGGCGTGGTCAACTCTCAGATTCGCAGAATCTTGATAGTACAGCGAAGAGTTGACCACGGGGCCGTGTCCAGAAGCCACGGGGTTGTGTGGGGCCCTCTGCTGATAGCTGCAATTAATGAAGGAAGAGAAGGAGCTGGCCACGGGCCATGGCCGGGGTACTGTTCTGACTATAAATAGGGGTGCTTGGTTCACTTCAAAGGCATCCCTTGGCAAACCACTTCTCTCTCACTTTGCCACCATTCCACCACCACCACCACAACACCAACACCCACAACCATCATCCATCTATCATCTTTAGAGTGCGTAGTAGTCTCGCGATCCAAGATTGATAGTAAGAGTTCTTGTCAATCAAAGGCCATGCTTGGCTAATCTCTTACATCACTTGGTGAAGACAAGTCTTTAATGTATTACTTTTGATTTTTAATCTTTCGGCACTTTTTAATTAGGTATGTATTAATGACTTTAATAACTAGTTTCTTATGTTAAAAGTGAATTTTCCTAACCATTTATTCATGATGTCATTGATTTGCTCATTTGTGTCATTACGGTCTATATAAAGCGCATTAACTACTTGGAAGGGGGTTAGAAGGGTGGTTTGGTAAAGTGCTTGTCTCGTTCAGTGTATAGATCCTGCGAGGACTTGGTTCAAGCTTACTAGGACCTCCTTCAATGCCCCAAAGGTATTGGATGGCGGGGGGTGCGAATAGCTTGGACCCCTCATATGTAAACTACTATTAAAACATTAAACCGGCTTCTTGGGATTGTATCCTTGCTGACTCAAACCACTTAGCCGAGGGTAACGTCACCTTCAAAAGAGGGGCCTACCACTTTTCGCATTAATAACTTATTTAATTATCTTTCAATATCCCGACCCTTTGGGATTGTATTCCTGCTGACTCAAACCAATGGGTTGAGGGTAACGTCACCTTCAAAAGAGGAGTTGGATCCAAGTAAGATAATCTCTTAAAAAGTCTGAAATTGCGAAAATCATCAAAGGGTACATTAAAGTGGAGTTGGATCCAAGTTATTCTATCTTGTCTATTTGTTTTTTTCATTTTATTTATCTTTTAATTTTTAGATTTACTTTCATGTTTAAAAACTTTTATCAAAAATTTAGATTGATTAGACGTTGACAATAAACCGGTATTAAAAGCTCTTGTGTCCTTGGACGACCTCGGTAACTTACCAACACTATACTACGCTTGCGATGGGTGCACTTGCCCTAGTGTGTGTTTAATGTTAGTACAATATCGTGTTTTATAAATTTAAAACTTGACTAATGCGTAAAACGAACTTAAAATATTAATAAAATCATATCACGCTCGACACGCACCAAGTTTTTGGCGCCGTTGCCGGGGACACAAGGATTTTAAGAAAGTTTAAAATCGACGGCCTAATCATTTTTCAAAACATTTTCGAAACTGCGCGCTTGTTTTTTTTTATTTTTAGGAATTTTTAGCATAACAGTAAGCTGAACACGGGGCCGTGCCCATTGAACACGCCCCAGTGCTGCAAGTAATCAGCAACAGTTTTCAAACGCCCATATACAGAATTTGACCACGGGCCGTGTCTGCTCAGCATGGGGCCGTGGTGAGCTTCTGTTTCAGCTTTTTAATTTTGTTTTCTGGTCCCTAGACTCTGTAATCTGTTGAGTGTTTTCTCATGGATCAATACTCAGGAGATTACACTCACTACTACATAGAGGATGATTACGAGGAAGAATATTGTACCATTTGCGGTAATTCTCACTCGGTACAATATTGTGACCTTTTCCAACCATCCACCTCATACGCTTGCTATGAGGAACCAAGGTTTGAACTTCCAAAACCAAGCTTTGATTGGGACACTTATCCCTCTAACCTTCATGAAGCACCACCAACTATCATCCCCGAAGCCGAAAGCCTTATACAAAGTCTCAAAAATCTTGAACGCTTAATAAGAAATTCCCGCGAAAGGGAAGAGGCTATTTGTACTAAGGAAGTGATAATTGAAGAAGTAAATGGAAGAACAACTAAGTAAAAAACCAAAGCATGAACCAAACGACGAAAAAGGTAAGTCCGAAAATGATAATTTTCAAAAAGAATCAATTTTTTGAGAAATTAACCTTTTGCCACTCTCTTTCGAAAATCATTGTTTGGTACCTACTCATGCTAAGTTTTTAATAGAGCTAAACACTAACACTAAAATTGACGAAATGGTTAGCATTAAATTAACAAACGATCAAACTACGCTAATAAAAGATGAGCAAATTGAAATTAACATCACATCGGTTCCATGTTTCTTTCAAAACACCTTTATTAGTAATATTACAATTGATAAGGATCTTTATGTTAATATAATGCCTAACTATATTTTGGAAAAATTAAATATTAGTGATTTTTCTCCACTTCAAATCTCCATTTTTCTTTCTAATCGGAAAGTAATAAAATCAACGGGAGTAGTTGAGGATGTGTTAGTACAAACAAACCAAACGGTGGTCCCAACCGACTTTGTCATTCTTGATGATGCTCCATTTGTGTTGGGACAACCTTTTGTGAAAACCCATCAAGCATTGATCAATCAGAAGCAAAACAACCTACCAATTCAATTAGGGGCCAACAAAAGGTATGTCAATATTGACCAAACCACAAAGTACCCATTTGGCAACGAAGACCCCTTGATTGAAGATGAAGTTGAACCACCCGATACTGAGGACGAAATCGACCAACTTGTCGAAGAGGAGGACACCATTGAACAAGCCTTTTTGGTTCTCGACAAAAATAAAGAGTAAACGAATAAAGAGTCCCCTAAAGACCCACCACTTGAGCTCAAAGAACTCCTAAAAGGTTTGGAATATGCTTTTCTAGACAAGCATGGTAAGTTACCAGTAATTATTTCTTCAAAGCTAACTAGTATAGAAAAAGAAAAACTAATTACGCTTTTGAAAAAAAATAAAAACGCGATTGCATGGAAGCTTGTGGATATAAAAGGAATAAATCCTTACATGTGCACGCACAAAATTTTGATGGAAAATGACTATAAATCTGTAATACAACCACAACGTAGAGTAAATCCAAATGTTCAAGAAGTGGTTAAAAATGAAGTCATCAAACTACTTGACGCCGGACTCATCTACCCAATTTCCGATAGCCCTTGGGTGAGTCTCGTTCAAGTAGTTCCCAAAAAAGGAGGTATGACGGTGGTCATTAATGAAAAAAAAATGAATTAATACCAACAAGGACCGTCACCGGATGGAGAGTTTGCATAGACTATCGTAGATTAAATGAGGCAACGAGGAAAGACCACTTCCCTTTACCTTTTATTGATCAAATGTTAGAAAGATTATCCGGTCATAAATTTTATTGTTTTTTAGATGGTTTTTTCAGGTTACTTTCAAATACCGATAGCTCCAGAAGACCAAGAAAAAACAACATTTACTTGCCCCTATGGAACTTTCGCTTATCGACGCATGCCTTTTGGTCTATGTATTGCCCTTGCAACTTCCCAACGTTGCATGGTGGCCATTTTCAATGATATGATTGAAAAAAAACCATGGAAGTTTTCATGGATGACTTTTCTATCTTTGGAGATTCGTACGACCAATGCCTCGATAAACTTGAACGAATGCTATCCCGATGTGAGGAAACTAACCTTGCCCTTAATTGGGAAAAATGCCATTTCATGGTAAGGGAGGGAATAGTACTCGGTCACAAAATCTCAAACGAAGGAATGGAGGTTGATCGGGCTAAAATAAACACCATCTCTTGATTACCACCTCCATCCTCCGTTAGAGCCATAAGAAGTTTCCTAGGGCATGCCGGATTTTATAGACGATTTATCAAAAACTTTTCAAAAATTTCAAGACCTTTAACAAAATTACTTGAAAAAGATGCACCATTTATCTTTGACAAGGATCGCAACCAAGCATTTTTAACATTAAAAGAAATGCTAGTCAAAGCACCAATCATGATAGCACCTGATTAGAAATTACCTTTCAAAATCATGTGCGATGCAAGTGACTTTGTAGTTGGAGCTGTCTTGGGACAACGAAAAGATAAACATTTTCACCCAATATACTATGCTAGTAAAAACTGAATGATGCACAAGAAAATTACACCACAACTGAAAAAGAGTTACTAGCTGTAGTATTTTCTTTTGATAAATTTCGTTCTTATTTTGTTCTTTCTAAAACCATAGTTTATACAGACCATGCAGCCATTCGTTATCTCTTTAAAAAACAGGATGCCAAGCCACGTTTAATTAGATGGATTCTACTCCTCCAAGAATTTGACATAGAGATAAAAGACAAAAGAGGAGCTGAAAACACCGCTACCGATCATCTATCTCGCTTAGAAGATCCAGCTTTAGAGGCAACTAGGGACGAGCTCATCAATGAAAAATTCCCAACGGAATCCTTAAAAATGGTGGAGTACCGAGAAGAACCATGGTACGCCGACTACGCCAACTACTTAGCTAGTGGGATAGTTGTGAAAGGATGGTCACATCATCAAAGAAAAAAAATTCTTTGTCGATGTAAAGCATTATTTTTGGGAAGATCCATATCTTTTCAAAATTTGTGCAGACCAACTTATTCGACGATGCATACATGGTAACGAAGCAAGGAAGATTCTTCGCCATTGTCATGAAGGTCCGTACGGAGGACATCACGGAGCCACTAGTACCGCTCGAAAGGTATTTGATTCAGGATTCTATTGGCCGACCATTTATAAAGACTCACAAAGTCTTATCAAGACATGTGATGCATGCCAACGATCAGATAATATTTCTTCCAAAAATGAAATGCCACAAAATAGTATTCTTGTTTGTGAAATTTTTGATGTGTGGGGATTAGACTTTATGGGACCTTTCCTACCATCAAAAGGAAACAAATATATACTTGTGGCCGTGGATTACTTGTCAAAATGGGCCGAAGCCGAAGCTCTTCCAACAAATGGTGGAAGAGTTGTGGTAAGATTCTTGAAATGACTATTTTCTCATTTCGGTACTCCAAAAGCATTAATAAGTGATAGAGGTACCCAATTTTGTAATCATCAACTTGAATTTTTTTTGACATGATATGGGGTCTTTCATCGAATCTCAACCGCATATCATCCTCAAACAAACGGACAAGCCGAAGTGACTAATCGAGATTTAAAACGAATACTTGAGAAAACCGTAGGATTAAATAGAAAAGAATGGACCGATAAATTAGATGACGCTATATGGGCCTTTCGAACCGCTTTTAAAACAACAATAGGTACCACCCCATATAAGCTTGTCTATGGAAAAGTTGTCATTTGTCAGTAGAGATAGCACATAGGGCTTACTAGGCATTAAAAAACGTAAACTTAGACCATGAAACCGTCGGAAAGAATCGATTTTATCAATTAAACGAACTAGACGAATTAAGAAATCAAGCATACTCTAATTCCGAAATTTATAAGGAACGTATGAAGAACTTACATGACAAACATATTAAGCCTAATGAGTTTCGAGAAGGAGATCAAGTGCTATTGTTTAATTCACGACTTCGATTATTTCTCGGAAAACTAAAGTCTAGGTGGTCGGGACCTTTTTCCGTCACCCATATCTTTCCACACGGTGCAATCGAGATTAAATCTCAAAATCGCGTTCCATTCAAAGTCAACGGACAACGGCTTAAGCTCTACCAAGGATTCATTAAGGATGATGAGGAAGAGATTTCGCTAAAAGCAAGCAAGATATGATTAAACAAAGGTTTGTGTATATATGTAAATTAACATCATGTCTTGTAGGTAGTGGACATCGGGAAAGCTTCAAAAATAGGTAAGATAACTAAACCTCTTTTGGGAAAAAAGGTCACTCACACGTGCACTATATAAAAAAAATTTAGCCGCCCGCGGGGCCGTGGTCGGTGTGCAGACGGGTATAAACCCCTTCTCCTTCTTAGTTCTTCATTTCACCATGACCCGTTTCCTCGAAAACGCTTTGGTTCCTCTGCAATTTTCTGCCATTTTTCACGTTTTCCTTCCATTCAACGTCTGCAAGGTATGATTCTAACATCTTCTTTAGTTAGTTTAACGATTTGCATGAAGAATAACACCAAAAATTTGGGGAAAAATCTAGGGTTCTTGAACTAGAACCAAACCAAATCCTAAATTTTTGACTAGATCTAGTAATAGTAGTTTACATTCATGTTATAGGAAGTAAATCAACCATTATTGTTCATAGAATCACCTAATTTTAAGTATAAACCATGAACCCTTGTTTTTGAACCAAAAAAGTTAAAATTGATAGGGTTAACGGTTTGTTTTTGGAAAAATAGCACTTGGGGTTTCATTTTCGGGGGAAACTGCCCCTACTCAACCAAAAATTTTCAACTTTTCGAAACCGGGTCGAAATTTGAAACTTTGCAGTAATAGTGGCCTGACCACGGGGGCGTGGTCAGGGATAAGGGCTGAACACGGTGCGTGGCCAGTGACCACGGGGCCGTGTCCAGCTTCCTATTTTCAGTTTTTCCCAAATTTTAATCATAACGCACTGATTGTTTCTGTGCTTCTCTTTTGTTGCAATGGCCAACAAGTTTCAGAGGTTCAAAACATCAGAATTGGAGTACCAAACCTGATACGAAATCCGTGTCCAGCGACCACGGGGCTGTGTACAGCTTCCTATTTTCAGTTTTTCCCAAATTTTAATCATAACGCACTGATTGTTTCTGTGCTTTTCTTTTGCAGCAATGGCCAACAAGTTTCAGAGGTTCAAAACATCGGAATTGGAGTACCAAACCTGATACGAAATCCTCCAAACAAGGCATGAAGAGGCACCAAGACAAACATGCTATGACACTCTTGAAGCTGTGGGACAATGAGGCTGATATGATATGCTATTCACAGGACCACTCCGAGTAGCTCTTGACACCAAGCTCCATTCCGTCTACGAGTATAACATGAAATTCTATAGCACCTTCAAGTTCAAGGCCAAGGCGGACCCGTTTGACTCAGATGTGGTTGAGTTCAGATGCGGTGGGCAGCTATTTTCCATCTCCATGGCCCAATTCGGTGTGAATGTGGGCTTATACACTGAGGAAGAGTCGGTTGAAGAAGAATTCATGGGTGGTCTCCGTGAAATTCTGACTAACATGCGCCAAACTGCATGGGCTCAACTTGGAGCTGGGCCATACGATCCAAGCATCACCAAAAGCTCCCAATTGCGGGATCCCCTTTACCGCTACATCCACCGGGTCCTAAGCATCTCCCTCTGTCAACGGCGTGACAGTTCGGGTGTGGTAAACCTACGTGAGCTCACTTGTCTCTATTGCATCCATAACCGCCAACCTCTTGATGTCACATACCTACTCCTCAAGAACATGCACCTCAACCAAATGGCCTCTCCTCCAACACCGATCTTCTTCGGGGGATGGATCTACCGTCTATTAAAAAACTATGTCAATTGCGTCCCAAAATCATTCCATCGGGGTGCGAAGTCCGGGAAGGTAGATCTAGCCCAATGCCGTGCCATGGGATTCATCCAAGATATGGATGACGGGTCCGTCCGCTTCTGAAATGCCCGAGGAAACACGTGGGGTCCGGAAGAAGTCCTAGCCCTCCAAGACGACCAAAACCTTCCTCCCCCACAACGCCAAAGCTACCAACCATGCTCCTCCTCTCAAGGAGGCGGGTTTCCTAACTTTCAAAGCTTAACTGAGCTTTTGCAGGAAAACCTTCTTTGTACACGGAACACGTACACCATGGCTAGCAACGCCAAGACCCGGATTGGAGTGGTGGAACGTTCCATCGCTACTATGTAAGAGGATATCACATACATCCGGGAGCACATGGCATATCGCGATGAGGATGAGGAGGACGATGAGGATGAGGACATGGATTGAGCGGAGGCATTGGAGGTGGTGTGGTAGGCGAAGGATGTAGTTTTCAGGTTAACCGTCTTTTCCCTTTGTATAGTTTGCTGGCCTGCGTGCCGTGGTTGAACAATTTACTTTCTAGACATTTTTATTTTCTGGATTTTTCTTTAGCTTTATGTTTGTGATGACGATGGATTTGAAACTATAACAACCCTCCTGAATTTTTCCGACACCCTAATATATTTTAAAATACCCCTATATGTCCTAAAATACACCCCGTATGTGAAAACAGAGCTCAAAATACAATATAGCATTAAAAATAAAATAAAAACAAAAATTTTATATCGCTCGCAGGCCGCGTAAGAGCACATAAGGGTCTACGCGGGGCGCGACAACCCATCAATGTGGCGAAACCCTGAGCCGACACGTGTCATCAACGTGTTGAACCTTTGCTTGTGACCCGGATTAGCTATGCCATAGACCCCCTAATACGCGGGCCGCGTAAGCCTTAAGCTTACCTTACGCGGGCCGCGAGAGAACCGGATTTCAGCCCTATATAAGAGGGCATCGGGCCTTCAGTCGAAATTCGCTCACGAACGTTTTTTTCTCTAAATTCTAAAGATTTAATATAATTCTCGGGTATAATACCCCCTAAATAACGAAGTTCTGCTCATTTGTAAGTATCATAATCCCTGGATACGTATTAGATACGCTGCCCGATTGATCTAGGGTTCCGTAACGGCTGTTGTGTTTCTACCCGACGTAGTCGCTGGAATGCCGTCTCGGGGAGGGTATTACTAATGTTAAAATGGGTTATTATACTAACACGTGTGCATTTGTGTAAATTATAGATTGTCACCAGGAAACCCTAAAGGATAATCTAAGACAGCAATGTGAGTAATCTCCTTTTTGTAAATTGTTTTTACAAAACCTCACACGATTATTTGTATATTAAACAGTTATTGAGTATTTGTAAGGATACAATTATCGTCGGTATGTTGGGGTTTTGTATACAAAATTTGTTACTGCCTTGCGAGGGGTAACATTTCCACAACTCGGGTTGACAGTACCGTGGGTGGTAATTGATATGACTTGGAAACAAATATAACTGCGAGACCACCCTCAATACTGTACAATGGTTTTTATTAAACTTGATTAAGCTGGGATTCACTCGCCAGTATTTTCCACTGACAAAATGTTTTTAAAACGACTTTCCGGTAACAAAATGTGAAAGCCAAATAGAAGCCAGCTGGACAACACTGAAGGCTTGGAGAAGTGGCAATAAAGTTACCTAAACAAAATAGATGTTTTTATTAAACAAAATAGGGTTTATCCCTATGAAAATGTGTGTACTTGAAACTTGGGATTTTTCCCATGTGTTTAATATATTAAAAGCGTGGTATTTTACTCTGATAAAATATTTTCTAACTACGGTCTTGATGTAAATTCCGCTGCCCAAAATTGAATAAATACCAGATACCACCGAAACTGGCTCGCGGCCGCCCGTTTCCGGGAGATAGGTATCGGGGGTTGCAACAGAAGGTGGTATCAGAGCTAACCCACTGATTCAGCCACAGAAGCGTTCTGCTGACACCAAAATTCAATCTGTTAGGAAATAAATTACGGAAATACATGCATAATTGTATTTTATTGTTGTATGTTATTTGACTATTTGTTAGTTTACAGTATGAGCGACCAAGGACCATCTAACGCGTACCGTCAATTGTCTGGTTCGCCTAGAAGCGAAGGCGCCTCTTCTTAGCCTGCCCTCTCAGGGTACTCTGCTGATAATGAAGAAGGAATATTCGTGTTTAAGGCTCAGTCTGAAGAGCCATTCACTCAGAAAAAGAGAGTATGGTTCAGTAGGGGAGCACATGAGCGTAGGAAACGTATGAAAAAGTTACAAGACCAGAGAGCACTAGCAGCAGCCAAAAGAGAAACCGATGCCCATGCCCAGGACATGATTAAATAGGAGTTTAGCTAATTTCCATATCTTAGCAACCACTGCAGCTGACTCTAACCTGGAGCAAATGATAGCACCCCAACCACAACCACAATTTCCCGACCAACCTATGGAAATAGAGAACCCTGAAAATCAAGTAGAAATGAATGATTTCAACCCGGAGGAAATACCTAGGGTACCAGCACCAAATCCCTTAGACCCAAATTACGACCCCTGGTGGGACGACAATAGGGACTATGTGTAACGTTACCTGATATACGAAGACATGCCCATGCCGAATCTAGGAGCCTACCCAGGTTTGGACCCTCTAGATCCCTATTACTATAACGATGTATACATTAGGGAGATTTTAGAGAATCCTTACCAATTCCAGGCACCTACACCTCCATACCAGGAACTCGCACCCCAGATTCCAAACCTAGTCCTAGAACCTGCACCCCCAATGAGTGCAGAAAATGTACAAGAACTCAGGACATTTGGTGAGGAAATTTTAGAGAGTAGTGAAAGGATGAGACAGGTGGGAGAGCGACTCGTCTGGAAGTAAGACGAGCGCAATATGGATTTCTGGATGAATCCATATCCTTGAATGTGATGGTGGAGATGGTAGTAATAATAATATAATAATAAAATATGTGTGTATGTGTATAAAAAAAAACTACGGATGCCTACTACTAGTAGTGTAATTTTAAATTTCAGTCGGTACTGTAAATTTAATTTCCAATATTGGCTTGTAGTGGATGCATATTATATAAAAATAGAGTAAAGTCGCAATGATCGACGCTTTTGACCAAAATGCGTGTCATGTGATTGGCTATATTAAATATTATTTTGTGATATTAATACGTGGTAACTGTTTAAAATTCAGATGGCCGATGAAGTGAATCAGGAAAATCTGAATAACGATAACTAGAGTAACAATAACCCGGGTAACGAAAATCCAAACAACAATAATGGAAACCAAGTGGATAACAGTGCCATCCAACACATAGTGTCAAAAGGAATAATAGATGCAATGCCATATATTCTTCAAACGGTTAAGGATGCTAATAATAAAAGTAGACATGATAGCAAGCGACCCTCTGAACCTGAACACAGCGTGAACAATGGACCCGTACTTCAAGCGCCCATTCCCAAAAGAAGAAGAACCATGCCTTATGGTTGTTCTTACAAAGAATTCTGGTCCTGTAAACCAATAAAATTCTCGGGCAATGAAGAACCCATTGCAGCTCTACGCTGGATAGAAAAGACTAAGGCAGTCTTAAAAATAAGCAAATGTGCGGAAGAGGACAAGATAATGTTTGCTTCCAATCTATTTAAGAATTCAGCCTTAGAATGGTGGAACACTATCCTCCAGTCTAGTGGAAGTGATAGGGTTTATAATATGGAATGGGAGGAATTTAAAAATATGGTAGAAAGGAAATTCTTCCCTCCCAATGAAAAGGAACAAATAGCCAATAAGTTCTTAAACCTTAGGATGACTGGTGTGGATAGTAAGGGATACACTAAGTTATTCTTTGAATATGCTAGAATAGTACCAACCCTTGCTTCACCTGAACCAGTATTAATCTCCCGTTACATCTGGGGATTAATTGGGGAGATTAGGCATGTAGTCAAGGTAGCTAGACCTCAAATCATAGAAGAAGCTGTAGAATTAACAAACACCTTGACTGATGAATTAGTGCGTACACGAGAAGAAGACCAAAGGAGGAACCTAGCATAGAGACTTACCCAAGAATTCCGTTCTGGAAATTTCAACCGTAGGAATATAGGTTCTACCTCTGCACCTTACTGTAAGGCTTGCAAGAAGAAGTATTCGGGAAAATGCTCCACTCACTGCAATTTCTGTAAGTTACCAGGACACAAGGAAGAAGACTACAAGAGAAAATATAGTAATGGACTGCGCTTTAATTGTGGAGAAAAAGGTCACATCAAGCCAAACTGTCCAAAATTGGCTCCAGCTACGAACAACAAGAACACTAAAAATGCTAGAGTATTTGTTCTGACGGCAGATGAAGCCAAGATGATTCCGGACGTGATAGCCGGTACGTTTTTAGTTAATGATATTTTTGCTAAAGTATTATTTGACTCTGGTGCGAACCAAAGTTTTATTAATACTTCATTTTGCAAACTTCTTAATCAATCATTAACTAAACTTACACAAGAATATCTAGTAGAGACAGCTAACGGAGAAACTGTTAGGATTTCTGAAATCTTGCAGGGAGCAAGAATAGAATTTTTAAACCAAAAATTTATTGCAAATCTTTACCCAATGAATCTGGCAGGATTCGATGTCGTTTTAGGAATGGATTGGTTAATAGCCAATAAAGCCAGTATTTTATGTGATCAAAAGTCAATTCAAGTAAATTCACCAAAGGGTGAAAAGATTACAATTAAAGGAGATAAACCATCTAGGTCCACAAAATTCATCTCTGTGATGAAAACTGCAAGCTATATAAGAAAAGGATCTATAGTGTATTTGATTTCTATAATCACTAACACTAACAGAAAAGAACTAAAAGACATTCCAGTAGTATCTCAGTTTTCAGATGTATTTCCAGAAGAATTACCAGGACTACCGCCGGATAGAGAAGTTAAATTCAGAATTCACCTGCTACCAGGGACAACACCAATTGCCAAAGCACCTTACCGATTGGCACCCGCAGAAATGCAGGAACTGAAGAAACAGTTAGACGAATTGTTGGAAAAAGGATTCATACAACCAAGTTCATCGCCGTGGGGAGTGCCGATTTTATTCGTCAAAAAGAAGGACGGATCAATGCGTATGTGTATTGACTACCGCGAATTGAACAAGGTCACTATTAAGAATCGGTATCCATTACCAAGAATCGATGATCTGTTTGATCAATTGCAAGGAGCTCGATTTTTCTCTAAAATCGATTTAAGGGCAGTATATCATCAATTAAAGGTACAGGAAGCGGATATTCCTAAGACCGCCTTCAGAACGAGGTATGGCAATTATGAATTTACTGTCATGCCATTTGGTTTAACCAATGCCCCGGCTGCATTTATGGACATGATGAACCGAATATGTAAGCCATATTTGGATAAATTCATAATTGTTTTTAAAGATGATATTCTCATTTACTCTAAGAGTAAAGAGGAACATGCAAAGTATTTGCACGCACTTCTAAGTTTACTAAGAAGGGAAAAGCTTTATGCAAAATTTTCAAAGTGTGAGTTTTGGTTAGAACAAGTACAGTTTCTTGGACATTTAGTTAATCATGAAGGAATTCATGTAGGTCCCACAAAAATCGAGGCAATTACCAAGTGGAAGACCCCTGAGTCACCAACCGAGGTTAGACGTTTCTTAGGATTGGCAGGTTATTATAGAATATTTATTCGAGATTTTTCTAGAATAGCCATTCCCTTAACTAAGTTAACCTTTAAATACATTAAGTTTGAATGGGGATCAAAGCAAGAAGAAACCTTTAGAATTCTTAAGCAAAAATTAACCCATGCACCCATATTAGCGTTACCAGAAGGAATTGAAGACTTTGTAGTCTATTGTGACGCTTCTAAATTAGGTTATGGATGTGTGTTAATGCAACGTCAAAAGGTTATAGCTTACGCCTCTAGACAACTTAAGAATCATGAAGAGAATTATTCAACCCATGATCTTGAACTAGGAGCTATAATTTTTGCCCTTAAGATTTGGAGACATTACCTCTATGGTAGTAAGTTTACTATTTTCACTGATCATAAGAGTTTAAGGTATGTTTTTGGACAAAAAGAGTTGAATATGAGATAAAGACGCTGGATGGGGATGCTTAGTGATTATGATTGTGATATCTAGTATCATGCAGGAAAAGCAAATGTAGTGGCGGATGCTTTAAGCCGAAAGTATCACGAAAAGCCAAAAAGGGTACGTTCTCTTAAATTAAATCTACAAGTAGATTTAAATGAACAGATTAGAAAAGCACAAAATCAGTAATCAAGGAGGATACTGAAAAATTAAAAGGAATGATCAAGGAATTAGAACAAGGAACAGATGGAATTTGGAGATTCCATAAGAAGAGAATGTGGATACCTAAATTAGGAAACCTACGTCATCGTATATTAGAAGAAGCCCATAAGTCTAAGTATACGATGCATCCAGGAAATGATAAAATGTATCAGGATTTACGAAAGAATTTCTGGTGGATAGGGATGAAAAAGGACATAGCAGCCTATGTTTCTAAATGTTTAACTTGCTCACAAGTAAAGCTGAACATCAGAAACCCTCAGGATTGTTACAACAGTTAGAAATGCCAGTGTGGAAATGGGAATTGATAACAACGGATTTTGTTACTAAATTACCCAAAACAAAGAAAGGTAATGATACAATCTGGGTGATTGTAGACAGACTAACTAAGTCAGCTCATTTCCTACCAATGAAGGAAACTTTCAGTATGGAACAATTAGCTAAATTGTATGTAAATGAAATAGTTTCATTACATGGAATTCCTTTATCATTTGTTTCTGACAGAGATAGCCGTTTTACCTCTCATTTTTGGACAAGTTTCCAAAAAGCCATGGGAACCAAGTTGAATTTAAGCACAGCTTATCATCCGCAAACGGACGGATAAAGCGAAAGGACAATTCAGACGATGGAAGACATGCTTAGAGCTTGTGTAATTGATTTCAGAGGTAATTGGGACGATCATTTACCGTTAATAGAATTTTCTTATAATAACAGTTATCACACAAGTATCAATGCTGCACCATTCGAAGCACTTTATGGACGAAAGTGCCGAACCCCAGTCTGTTGGGCAGAAATTGGGGAAAATCAACTATCTGGACCCGAGATAGTGCAGGAGACGACCTACAAGATCATCCAAGTCAAGGAACGACTAAAAGCAACACGTGATCAACAGAAAAGCTATGCTGACAACAGGCGGAAACCGTTGGAATTTCAGGTAGGAGACAAAGTGTTATTGAAAGTCTCTCCTTGGAAAGGAGTGGTGAGATTTATCAAAAGGGGAAAGCTAAGCCCCAGGTATATTGGACCTTTTAAGATTATTAGAAAAATAGGACCTGTAGCCTATCAGCTACAACTGCCAAAGGAAATGGCAGGAATACATGATGTATTTCATGTGTCTAATCTTAAGAAATGCTTAGCTGATGAATTACTAGTAGTGCCTCTCAAGGATATAGAGGTAAATGAACAACTCAAGTTTATAGAAAGGCATCTACAGATTGAAGACAGGAAAGTCAAGAACCTGAGGTACAAGAGATTAGTTCTGGTCAAAGTGAAGTGGGACTCCAAAAGAGGACCAGAGTACACATGGGAACTTGAATCAGAAATGCAAAGAAAATATCCACACCTGTTCCAGTAGACCTCGAGGACGAGCTCTAAAGCAAGGTGGGGAGGATATAACAACCCTCCTAAATTTTTCCGACACCCTAATATATTTTAAAATACCCCTATATGTCCTAAAATACACCCCGCATGTGAAAACCGAGCTCAAAATACAATATAGCATTAAAAATAAAATACAAACAAAAATTTTATATCGCTCGCGGGCCGCGTAAGACCACATAAGGATCTACGCGGGGCGCGACAGCCCATCAACGCGGCGAAACCTTGAGCCGACACTTGTCATCAACGTGTTGAACCTATGCTTGTGACCCGGATCAGCTACGCCGTAGACCCCCTACTACGCGGGCCGTGTAAGCCTTAAGCTTACCTTACGCGGGCCGCGAGAGAACCGGATTTCAGCCCTATATAAGAGGGCATCAGGCCTTCAGTCGAAATTCGCTCACGAACGTTTTCTTTCTCTAAATTCTGAAGATTTAATATAATTCTCGGGTATAATACCCCCCTAAATAACGAAGTTCTGCTCCGTTGTAAGTATCATAACCCCTGGATACGTATTAGATACGCTGCCCGATTGATCTAGGGTTCCGTAACGGCTGTCGTGGTTCTACCCGACGTAGTCGTTGGAATGCCGTCTCTGGGAGGGTATTACTAATGTTAAAATGGGTTATTATACTAACACGTGTGCATTTGTGTAAATTATAGATTGTTACCAGGAAACTCTAAAGGATAATCTAAGACAGCAATGTGAGTAATCTCCTTTTTGTAAATTGTTTTTACAAAACCTCACACGATTAATTATATATTAAATAGTTATTGAGTATTTGTAAGGATACAATTATCGTCGGTATGTTGGGGTTTTGTATACAAAATTTGTTACTGCCTTGCGAGGGTTAACATTTCCACAAGTCGGGTTGACTGTACCGTAGGTGGTAATTGATATGACTTGGAAACAAATATAATTGCGAGACCGCCCTCAACACTGTACAATGGTTTTTATTAAACTTGATTAAACTGGGATTCACTCGCCAGTATTTCCCACTGACAAAATGTTTTTAAAACGCGTTTCAGGTAACAAAATGTGAAAGCCAAATAGAAGCCAGCTGGACAGCACTGAAGGCTTGGAGAAGTGGCAATAAAGTTACCTAGACAAAATAGATGTTTTTATTAAATAAAATAGGGTTTATCCCTATGAAAATGTGTGTACTTGAAACTTGGGATTTTCCCATGTGTTTAATATATTAAAAGCGTGGTATTTTACTCTGATAAAATATTTCCTAACTACGGTCCTGATGTAAATTCCGTTGCCCAAAATTGAATAAATACCAAATACCACCGAAACTGGCTCGCGGCCGCCCGTTTCTGGAAGATAGGGATCGGGGGTTGCGACAGAAACACTCATAAGTTAGGATGTGGGTATTGTATTATGCTTCGTGTGGTGTATAGTCAAATAGGTACACAGGAGGCTTGAATGCACAAAGCATTAGTGCCACCTAAGCCCGGAAATCAAAAGCGAAAGCCAAAAACCTGAAATTCAACATTTGCAGACTGCCACCACGGGGCCGTGGTCATTGATGACGCCCTAGTGGCCGACCACTGACCTGCTGTTTTGTCTGCAACCTACCCACCACGGGTCGTGGCCACCAGGCACGCCCTGTGGCCAACCTTCTGTATGTATCGTTACTCGCACTCTGACCACGTGGCCGTGCCCGGACAACACGTGCTCGTGGCCAGGTGCCCAGTAACACAAAAACTTGTTTTTAACACGCTTTTACACATTCGAATCAACCGAAAAAAATTATGTTTGGACACATTGAGAACAATGAGTAATTTAAGTGGGGGGGGGGGGGAGCTAAAACCTTGAATCTTGCAAGTCCTAATAACAATCCTTACACAAAACTCGTATTGGAACCGCTAATCACCCAAATCTTTACAAAATTTTTCATTTTTTTTACATATCTTGGTTTAATTGGGAATAACAAGTTCTAAAAAGGTTATGTTTTTACAAATTTACAACCGATAGCGTCGTGATAAAAAGAACCAAACAAGAAAAATTATAAAAAAAGGCATGACAAATCTTTTTAAAATTTTGATTATATATACTTGTTCACACTATAAACCCATTCCCACAATAAGTAAGTTTTGAGCCTTTATTGAGCATACATGCATACATCTTTAAACTAAATGATCATTTTCGTTTCTTGTGTGAATAGCCGCTTGGTTCTTACGACTCTAGAACTTGCCAAGACGATACATTCCCGGTCCTTAGCAACTTGAATCCAAGTAAGTAAATGATGGAGGCATTAGGACTAACTTTTTTTTTTCAAAACCATTGTTTTCCTTCTTTTTTTTTCCCGTACCTAAAATCGCCCTAGTTAACCCCTTTGAGCCTAAACTTTTTCATTTCAAAAACCCGTAAAACAAACACCCATTACCTACCAAAACATTTTTCCTTTCAAACCCATTTGTTTTAGTAAAATGCTTGGTTATCTTGTGACATTAATATATATATATATATATATATATATATATATATATATAGTGTGAGGTTCATTAGGGAACACTAAAAAAGTGGGGAACAATGGGGAACCGACTCAAACGAACTCCGATTGGACTCATTCCAACGGCGTTGGAACTGGCTCGTCAAACTCTAACTAGGATCTCTTAACCCTAAACCCTAAATCATAACCTCTAAACCCTAAATATATTAGGGTTTGGCTTTTAGGGTTTAGCTTTAGGGTTTAGCATTAGGGTTTAGCTTTAGGGTTTAGCTTTTGGGTTTAACATTAGGGTTTATGGTTTAGCTTTATTGTTTAACTTTAGGTTTAGCCTTTAGGGTTTAGCTTTTAGGGTTTATAGTTTAGATTTTACGGTTTAGCTTAGGTTTTAGCCTTATTTTTTAGCTTTAGGGTTTAGAGTTTAGGAGTTAGGATTTAAGGTTTAGGGTTAAGAGATCCTAGTTAGGGTTCGACGAGTCGGTTCCAACGCCATTGGAATGAGTCCAATCGGATTTCGTTTGAGTTGGTTCCCCGTTGTTCCCCACTTTTTTAGTATTCCCCAATGAACCTTCCCCTATGTATATATATATATATATATATATATATATATATATATATATATATATAATTCTGCAATAACCAAACAAGTTCCTCAAAAACCTTGTTTGAATATGCTTAGTACAAATAAATGTCACAAAAATAAAAAGTTTTACGACAACCGACGCTTTTACGCTTTTCGCCATTTTACTAACTACTAACTACTAACCCCAAAACCATCTACCCTTAGCCCAAGCCTAACCCTTTCCAAAGTCCTCTTAATATTTACAAAGGTTTATAGTTTAAAAGGAGGAGGTTTGATCGCTTGGCAAGCATATGGTAGAAGTAAGTCCGATGCCCGAATCGAGTGTTTCACAAAAATACACCTTCGGCCGAGTGTTGAGTGATCTCCCATGAGGTATGTGAACTTGTATATAAATAAATAGAATTTTAAAGAGACATGTTATGCCCAAATAAATAATTTTTCTTAACAAGTTGTTCTAAATAAATCATGACGAATAGGATTGTAAATAAAATAAAAACAAAATTAAATAAAGATCTTGGATTCCCGACACTCAAGATAAGTCACAAAACTTCTTCTCTACCTATTCCATTTGGTTGTGTAAGCCACATTTAAAGAGTTTTGCTTGAAGACAAGCAAAGATTCAAGTGTGGGGGTATTTGATGTGTACCAAATGCAACATATAAATTACATCAATAGAGGCACAAAAACAACCCTTTTTTTAGTACTAATGTTGGAAAAAACGTGTTTCTTTCTTCCTTTTGAATTTACAGGACCAAATGAGCTTAAAAGAACAAAAGGAACAAATAAGCAACCAAAAACCAACATAAATACAAGAATAAGGAATAACGTGACATGCCCGACCCTCGGTAGCATCTCCCAAGACAAAAACAAGAAAACAGAAGCTGACCACGGGGTCGTACCCAACCAAGCATGGCCCGTGGTCAGACCTCATACAAAAATACAAAGACTACAGAAGCTTCTACGCCCACCACGGGGCCATGCCCAGCTCACCATGGGGCGTGGTCAACTCTTAGATTTGCAGAATCTTGATAGTACAACAAAGAGTTGACCACGGGGCCGTGTCAAGAAGCCAAGGGGTCGTGTGGGGCCCTCTGCTGACAACTGCAATTAATGAAGGAAGAGAAGAAGCTAGCCACGGGCCATGCCCAGTGGACACGGTGTCACACCCCAAACGATGGTCATCCGATCGGATGGCCGTTCGGTCGGTTTGCCATTCGTTTGGGATGGTTGTGTTTGTGTATGATATGACTTTGAAGTTTTCGTTGTAGCATTTTCAAAACAAAGGAGTGTTTCTACCATTCAGGTCATCCGGCCGGATGGTCATCCGGACGGATGGCTGGCCGTTCGGATGGCGGTTCGCTGAAATTGATCTTCCTTGTATTTTTGTGAAAAATTGTTAAGTGTTGAACACCATGGGTCGTCCGATTGGATTGCCGTTCGATCGGATGGCTATCCGATCGGATGGTGATCCGTTCAGTAACCTGGTTCATTGAAAACTTGTAAAAAATTTGCTAAGTTTGGAAAGCTTTGCGATTGTACCGATACGGTATGACAACATGTCAAACAACGGAACCCTGGCGAGCCCGAGTCACTCGATCGGATGGGAATCACCCCGTCCGATCAGTTAGCTGTTCTTGATGGTCATTCATGTTCAACCCGTGAATCGGGTGTCTCTTCTGATAGAAATCCATTCTCAGTCCAACACTTCACTATAGAACGAGTAGAAGGCCCGAACGAGCTCTGATTCTATTGGTTTTGAGCTAAAGAGTGTAAAAGAGTTGAAAGAATTTCAAATTGGTTTGAAAGTGTTTAGATTTAGGTGAAATTAGTGTTTAATCATGTTGAAATCTCTCAGATCTGAGTTGTTCTTGGTGGAATGATGTCACACTTGAAGTTCATAAGAACTCATGATGACATCACCCTAAAACACCCCAAATCCACCGATTTCATGGTGAAAAGTTAGGATTTATTGGTGGAAATGATGTAAAAGTGTGTGTAGATGATAGAAGTACAAGATTTGGGTTGAAAACTTACAAGAATCGTGAGAAATCGAGAGAAAAGAGGGCTGGAACGTGCTGGTCGGACGAGGGAGTTGTCACATCTTGAACAGTGATGTGACAGGGCTAATTATAGGTGACAAAAGAGGAAAGGCGGTGCAGAAGTGGGATCGAAGGGTGGTTCGATCGGATGGCCATCCGATCGGATGGTCATCCGGACGGGCGGTGTGAGTTGGTTTTCGATGTTTCATGCGTTGAGCGTTGCGTTGCGTTGCGAGTAAGCGATGTGATAGTATTAACCATTGGTTACACAAATAACCTAGCTACTAAATATCATAAATATAATCCTCAAATCTCGAGTTTGCGATGAGATTGCTTTGCGATGGAGTTGCGATTGCATTTGTGATTAATCACCTCAACATATACATAACATGCACAAGTAACACACAATGGCACACACACATAAAACAATATCCATAACCTATAATTCCATTTGCGATGCGATAGCGATGCGATTAGCGATTAAATTGCGATTTATTAACATGTACTCCACATAATACAACTAAAGTAACTTAAATTAGAGTATCGGTTACAAGTCGAGAAGTACAATCAATGATTAAGCAAGGAGTGACAGATCGCAATAAGCAATCTTTTCTTCCTTTGACTTTGACTTTGACTTGTATTTTGACTTCAAAACGCAGGTTGTTACAGCCTCCCCTACTTTAGGGAATTTCGTCCCGAAATTTAAGGCGCAGGGGTAACAAACAGTTGTGGGTACTTAGCCTTCATGTCACTTTCGAGTTCCCAGGTGAACTCGGCACCGCGTTTGCCTTCCCAGCGAACCTTCACAATGGGAATGCGTGAGAGTCGGAGTACCTTGGTTTCTCGGCCCATGATCTCGACAGGCTTTTCCACGAAGTGTAATGTTTCGTCCACTTGTAGATCCTCGAGGGGGACATGTAGATCCTGGTCGGCTAAACACTTTTTGAGGTTCGAAACCTGGAAAGTCGGGTGGACATTATTAAGTTCCTCCGGTAATTCGAGTCTGTAGGCCACCTTGCCAATCCTTTCCAAAATTTTAAAGGGTCCAACATATCAAGGCGCGAGCTTTCCTTTCTTGCCGAATCTGATCACCCCCTTCCAAGGTGCAACCTTTAGGAGTACGTGATCGCCAACATCAAATTCAAGGGGCTTGCGGCGTCTATCGGCATAACTTTTCTGATGACTCTGAGCTTTCAGCAGATTGTCTCGAATTTGGAGGATTTTGTCAGTCGTTTCTTGCAGTAATTCCGGACCGGTAATTTGCGCATCCCCGATCTCGTGCCATACAATAGGCGATCGACATTTCCTTCTGTATAATGCCTCAAATGGTGCCATTTGGATGCTAGAGTGATAACTGTTATTGTACGAGAATTCGACTAAAGGTAAATGCGAATCCCAATTACCTCCGAAATCTATAACACACGAGCGAAGCATGTCTTCGAGGGTACGAATCGTGCGTTCAGTCTGACCGTCGGTCTGGGGATGGAAAGCAGTACTAAGATTGAGAGTAGTACCGAGAGCAGATTGAAATGTTTTCCAAAGACGCGAGGTGAATCGACCATCGCGGTCAGAGATGATGTCACGAGGTGTCTCGTGTTGACGAATAACTTCGTCGGTGTAGATTCGTGCTAATCGGTCTACCTTATAGTCTTCCCGTATTGGTAGGAAGTGAGCAGATTTGGTAAGACGGTCAATGATAACCCAGATGCTGTTGTGACCTGATGGCGTGCGCGGAAGTTTCGTTATGAAGTCCATAGCTATACTTTCCCATTTCCACATAGGGGTCTCGGGTTGTACGAGTAAGCAAGAGGGGCGTTGATGCTCAGCCTTGACCTTTGAACAAGTCAGGCATTTTCAAACGTAGACAGCGATATCCCTTTTCATACCCGGCCACCAGTACTTGTAGCAAAGGTACATCTTATCGGCACCGGGATGAATGGAATATCGGGACTTTGTGGGCTTCGTCTAGCAGCATCTGTCATAAATTGGTGCGCTTGGGAATCTAAATTCGGTCTAAATAATGTAATATACCATTCGATTTATTCACCAGTTGTTCACCATTATTGATGATCCTTTCCCTCTTCAAAGTGCGTTCAGTAAAACAAGCATGTTGGGCATCACGGATAAGAGCTTCGAGATTGTGGCGGGCTTGAGTATTACGAATGCTATGCAAATAGCTTCGTCAACTGAGAGCATCGGCAACGACGTTTGCTTTGCCTGGATGATAACGAATCTCACAGTCGTAATCGTTGAGGAGTTCAACCCATCAGTTTTGACGCATATTCAGCTCTTTCTGGTTAAAGATGTGTTGCAGGCTCTTGTGATCGGTGAAGACCGTACACTTGGTACCGTAAAGGTAGTGTCACCAAATCTTCAACGCAAAAACAACTGCACCAAGCTCGAGATCGTGGGTTGTATAGTTCTTCTCGTGGATCTTGAGCTGACGAGAGGCGTACGTGATAACCTTGTCCCGTTGCATAAGAACACAACCGAGACCGAGGTTAGAGATATCGCAGTAGACTACGAAGTCGTCATTTCCGTCGGGTAGCGAGAGCACGGGAGCGTTACAGAGCATAACTTTGAGAGTTTGAAAGGCCTCCTCTTGTTCGGTTCCCCAAACAAAAGGTTTGTCCTTGTGCGTAAGCGAGGTAAGAGGAACAACGATCTTCGAGAAATCAGCGATGAATTGGCGATATTAACCCGCCAATCCGAGAAAAGAACGAACTTCGGACGGGTTCTTTGATGTAACCCAACTCTTAACAGCTTCGATCTTCGCAGGATCGACATGAATTCCTTGACTACTGATGATGTGACCGAGGAATTGAACCTCCTCAAGCCAGAATTCACACTTGGGGAACTTGGCATAGAGACGGTTTCCCTGGAGTAACTCAAGAACCAAATAGAGATGTTGCGCGTGTTTGGTTTTTGACTTGGAATAGATCAGGATATCATCAATGAACACGATGACGAAGCGGTCGAGAAAGGGTTTACACACGCGATTCATTAGATCCATAAAGACTGCGGGAGCGTTCGTTAAACCAAAGGGCATAACAACAAACTCGTAGTGACCGTAGCGGGTTTGAAAAGCGGTTTTGGGTATATCTTCCTCCTGAATTCGTAACTGGTGATAGCCTGAACGTAGATCAATCTTTGAGAAACACGTAGCACCTTGTAACTGATCTAACAAATCATCGATTCGAGGCAAGGGATAACGGTTCTTGATAGTAAGCTTATTCCATTCCCTATAATCGATGCACATCCGTAATGATCCATCCTTCTTTTTGACGAAAAGGACAGGCGCGCCCCATGGAGAGATTCTAGGGCGAATAAAGCCTTTGTCAAGTAGTTCCTTGAGCTGACTTGAGAGTTCGCGCATTTCAGAAGGAGCGAGACGATAAGGCGCTCTAGCAACAGGATTTGCTCCAGGAATGAGGTCGATTCAGAAATCGATATCACGAGTGGGAGGTAAACCAGGTAAATTGTTAGGAAATACACGAGGAGAATCATGAACCACAGGCACCTTGGCTATTGCCTTAACTTCCTTTTCCTCTGCTACTACGATGTGTGCCAAGAAAGCTTGGTATTCCTTGCAGAGATACTTACTAGCTTGGACACACGACATGAGCTGCAACTTCTTCGAAGCGACTTCGCCATATACACATAATTGATCACCATTTGCGAGAGAGAAGCGAATCATCTTATCGAAGCAAACAATTTCAGCATGATTCTCCCGAAGGAAATCCATACCTATGATGACGTCAAAACTACCGAGCTGCATCGGGATGAGATTGATCGGAAAAACATGACTGTTGAGCTCAAGAGTACAGTCAGGCAGAACGGAACTAACAGTGACGGTTCTTCCAGTGGCAACTTCTACGTCGAAGGTTGATGGGAGGTTAATGCGTTTACGGTTTAGGAGCCTTTCGAATTCGAACGATACAAATGGCTCCAATATCAAATAAACACGAAGCATATATACCATTTAAGAGAAACGTACCATTAACCACGTTGTTGTCTGCCTGAGCCTGACGGGCGTTGATGTTGAAGACTCGCCCGCGGGGTGCTTGCTGAGCTGGCTGCTGCTGTTGCTGGTGTTGTTGCGGTGCTGGCTGCTGCTGATCGATGTCGTAAGGTCGGTCAAAAATATAAGTGAAAATGTCCTATTCACCTTTTACTAGTAAAGGGAAAGTAGGGTGTCGAATCCACGGGGAATCAGTGGAAAGTATGAAAGCTCGTTGTTTTTAATGTCACACCCCAAAAATGTCACAGCGGAATATTTAACGTAGTGGAGACGGAAGTTGGTGCCCATTTATATCTTGTCGAGCGATGAATTTTATTGTTGGACATATTAGTTTATTTTAAACATAAGTTGTTAACATTACGTTTTAAGTCACGACACAGTCACATAGTTAAGATGTCTTTGATCCTCGCGGATCTTATTACAAAAGTCCCAGAAAGTTTTAAAAGATGTCCAACATATTTAAAAGAAACAACATGCACCATTCACCACAAGATACGCCATGATTTTTCCGAAGCCGATTTCAAGTACCTGTAGAACACGTTAAAATCAAGTGTTAACACAAAGGAAGGTGAGTTCACTTAACTGTTTACTAACAGATTTTATTCAAGGAAAACTTTCTAACTAGGTGTTTATTTAAAAACAATTCAGTAAATTTTTAGAAAGTCCATTTTACTTCCTTAAGAAATTCATGGGCTTCCATCGGTTCATTACTCCGACGATTGCAGTACAAGCCCAGGTTTTGTATATTAAATTCTAGCGTCTATTTTCAGACTCGTATGTTAGCTAGACGATACGAACTATATATTAACCACGCAGGGATAATCAAATTCTAGACAATAAAAGAATCTCAATTCGTCGTTTGACATTGACTCGGGGTGACCGGTCACGACGGGGTTGTCAACCCGATAGATCTACCAACAATTCCTCGCGTACCATACTTAACTGATTAAACGACATCATGGGCGCAAGGTCCTATCTCAATGAACCATATGATGTCTGCCTCACATACAATATATATATCCTACTAATGTGACAATTTAATATACTACGACTTACGAATTCCCCTGTCACTCAAGTGTTGAGACTCAGTCCGGAATTCATTCCCATTTCGTATGGTCTCATTTCTCTTAAGAAATACCGTACTCCTCATATTCATTCTTCAAAATCGTTTTACTCCGAAACGTGTGACTTATCAAATTCATAGATTTTCAGCGAAAATATATATTTTATATTAAAAGGTATGTTTTATTTCGAAAACATTATTAAACCCTTTTAACAACGTGTTCCACCCACAAAATATATATAAAACAATAAAAAGAGGGGTTTAGCGACACTCACCTTTGGGTGCGTATTTTAATACCGCAATCCCAGAAATTGATTATATACGTCCTAATATGGGAATAATTCTAAATCAATATACAATTAATCACAAAAATCCTAAGTTTCTCAGTTTCTTAGAATTATCACATAACTTTGAGATTTTCTCAAAAAATTGTCATTTTTGATTATGTTGGCACGATAATATATATATGAGTCCATATATATTTATATATTTATTATGATTTTGCGTTTTGAATGATTTTATTGGTGACCATTATTGTGTAATTCCCTTAACTCTCCCGTTTATACGTGATATACCTACGATTTGCGCGTCATAATATTTATACACAAACGTTCATATAATTTAACACCGAAACACACAAAATCTTGTTAATTTATCTATTTTGTCATTATCAAAGCAAATACACACGAAATATCCTATATATATATCAAATTTCATGCTCAACAAACAAGTTACACATTTAACACACTTTTACAGTTTTTACCGCTCAAAACGTACATGCATACATGCAAAAATCTAAATTTCCTATTATTATATTAACACTTAACATATTATCACATTTATATGTCAAAATCACTTATCACATTTTATCACAAAAGATTTATTCAAAATTCACCCATACTAATGTTCACTGAAAAATGCGTATTTTAGCGATTCAGTAACGTTTTTGGGTGTCGGAAGTCACGTATGACCAACCAAACACCAAGTAAGGTCGAAATTAGTTAAAATACTTATTTTTAAACTAAAAAAATTAGTTTATTTACTGATCTAAATCTGTTTTATAAAATTCACTCGAAAAGCCGATTTTTGACCGTTTTAACGGATAGTTTTGCGTTAAACGTTACTATAATCATCCCAACTCGAAACGACTTGATATTTTAACATGATACATGTCATTTACTGATTAAAACAATAATTTTAATCATATATATGCAGGTCTCATAAATAATACAAAAATCATGTAAATATCACCCAATTTACCACTTTTCAAGCCTATAGTACAAACATGCAAGGCTACCAAGTAATGACACAATCTTTGTGACTTCAAAACATGTCATATAACTTTATTTTTTCATGTTTACCTACTGATTTGAATGAATATTCATCAAAACATACACAAATTATCAAACACTTGCATTTTAATGATCATTCAAGAACATGCAACAACTTAAAAACTTACAAACACTCCTAAAAATTTTCAGCCATATGCTTAAACATGTATTAACATTATTTCAAATCAAAAATCATGATTCAATCATTCCTTTATATCTCTAACACATTTGCACACAGTCTTGTTCATTCAAGCAAACATCTTACAAGTATTATTGCAAACAAAAATTAAAATACAAACACTATACACACATAAACTTTCGGCCATATACATATACACATTCGAATCCAAAATTTAATTTTCAAATATTCAAGATCTCACTTCAAATCACCCAAAACCCTTTTCAAATTGTTCATACATTTTCTATTTTTATTTTATACAAAACCCATTTGTTTCTAGTTTTCAAGTTTGTGAAATGTTTTAAGAATCAAGAGAAACCTTCCATCATTATCATCTCTAAAAATAAAGAACTTGATTTTAAAAACAAGTTTATACCTTTCAAGATTTTAGTTGGTTTTTGACAAGATTTTGGTGTTTAGAAGCTTGTTTCACCAAGTAACCTCCTTTGGATCCTTAAAACACCTTGTAACCTTCTTGGATTTAGCTTCGATCTTCATAACAAATGATAATTTTCGAAATTAAGGAGGTGTTAAGGGGGATTTTTGGCTGATTTGAAGTAGAGAGAGAGAGAGATGAAATTGAATTTTGAGACATATCCCTTGGTTTTATCAAATTGAGAAGGTTATAGAAGATGGATAAATGTGCACCTCTTTTCCCATCCAATAGAAACATGAGAGAGGAGAGAGAGTGTGTTCATGAGCTGCCATCTATCTCTACACATACATACACCTCACGCACACACTCACATAAATATATACATATATGTAATATAGGGTAAAAACATGTATTTTACTGGATACCGGGTATTTTATCTAACGTTTTAATCCCGTTTTAGTGCGTTTTAAATTATTTTAACACTCTATATAAATAAAATCACCAAAATATTACTAAGCGATATTTTGTTTGACTGGACTGGCTACGTTGTCGGTATTTGGCAGTATGCGCGCTGTGCTGCGCGGTGCGCGTTCAAAATCGCAAAATAGGAATTTAAGCGTTTTTATTTATTTTTATCATTCTAAAGTAATAAACTCATTAAATTATTACTAAAATGATTATCAGTTGTCTTGACCGGCTGTGTTGACAGTATTTTGTCGGTATACGCGCTGCATCGCGCGGTACGCACTTAAACTCGAAAAATAGAGTTTCCTAACGTTTTAAATTATTTTTCCACACGTATATGATTAAAATAATTATTATAATCATAACAAACTATTTTTAGGATTTTTAACACTGATCGGGTTGTCACCGATGTTCGTTTCGCATTTTAACCGTTACGCGATAAGCGTTTATCTTACCGTTGTCAACATAATTTTTATCAAAGTTTAAATTTACCAACTCATTAAATTTCACATATAAACATCATAATCAGTAAAATATGGCCCTATTACCTATTTACATCATGTGCTACAATTGTACGGTACGGCCTGAAAAGCCGGGTGTCACAGTCTCCCCCTGTTTAGGAAATTTCGTCCCTGAAATTTTTAATCTACAGGTTTTGTTTTCAAACTGGGCGAAAACAGCAAAAACAGGTTTAATGAATATAGTCTTATAGTTTCTGCGAGAAACTTCGATTCTTACAATGAATCTTCGTAGACCTATATTACATACACTCTCAATTCCTAATCTCACATCTCAACGCTCTCCATCCTGATGGTAGCTTGAGCCTATAAGCGACTGGTCCAACTCAAGATGGGCTCTCGAAAGGACTAAGTCAATGTGGCTCAGCTTTTCTTTCCTCTGCTAAACCTACTAGCATCTCTGCAGGATAAATCCTTTAACAGAACTAAATCTTCAATCTGGAATTCCAATAGCTCCTTCAATTGTCCATGTAATCCTTCTGTTGATCAATCGGCGACTTCAACCTTCCCTCGATCCAAGCAAATTCTCTCGCTGGTTTCCTAGATAAACTAAGGTCTGGTCAATTGTCCTTTGTCATATACGCGCTGCATCGCGCGGTACACGCTTAAACTCGAAAAATAGAGTTTCCTAACGTTTTAAATTATTTTCCACACGGATATGATTAAAATAATTATTCTAATCATAACAAACTATTTTAAGGATTTTTAACACTGATAGGGTGGTCACCGATGTTCGTTTTGCATTTTAACCGTTACGCAATAAGCGTTTATCTTACCGTTGCCAACATAATTTTTTTTTATCAAAGTTTAAATTTACCAACTCATTAAATTTCACATATAAACATCATAATCAGTCAAATATGGCCCTATTACCTATTTACATCATGTGCTACAATTGTACGGTACTGCCTGAAAAGCCGGGTGTCACATTTAATGATTATCTAATTTTAAACTAATTGCTTTTTTGCTGATTAAGAGAGTTACTAGAAAAACAAATGTAATTAATGTGGTTGTAAATGATTATGAGAAAAATGACCAATCTCCGGTTTTTCAGGTTGTGTTGAAACACGGGTAACCTAGTTACTACCAATTGGAATTCACATAGGCATGATTTGCTAACTACTTGTTTTGATAAATAATTAACAGATAATATATTTGGTTGCAATGATCCATGACCGAAACCGAAAGATTGATGAAACTGAATAGTAACCTAATTAATTACCAATCCTAGATTTCATAAACATAAACAAGTTCAATGGTTAAAGGTTGAAGAACAATGACAACTTAGAATTTAATCCCAATTGTTGATGACAAAACCAAATAACTGATGAACAAGTATGCAAATGATAATCCAACAATGTTTAATCAAAAATAAATAAACAATAATGATAAACTAACCGAATGATTAGTCAAATTTCAATCCAAAAGTTTGTAAAACTAAGTCAACCCAGTTCCTAACACAAACCCTAGTCCCGGAGATGATTACGGGTGGTTTAGCCGCTCATGTTCTTGATATGATCTTCAATCTTGATGAAGAATTGCATGATTGATGATTGGATTGAGGTTGGGAACTCCAAAATTCATTCTTGGGAAGTGGAAAATGGCTAGGGTTAATGATCATTTCGTTTGGGGAATGCTTGTGCTTAAATATGATGGAAAAACAAGAAATTCACAAGTCAGATCTGGGATTCAGTGCCCGGTGCGCCAAAAACAGCGCCTAGTACGCCAAATGGTACTTTCCTTCTGTAGTGTGCTGAAATCAGCGCCTAGTGGCGCCGATTGCTACCGAACTTCCCATTTTCCACATTTTCACCTTTCGACTTGTGTGTATGCTTCCAATACTCCGTAATGCCTCCCGAAAACCTCCCGTCAAGCTCCAAAAGCCATCCGTTCTGCTCCTAGTACCTGTAAATCAAAATCAACCCAAAGTAAACCGTTTTCCATACACATAATCATGTAAAGCCTCATTGTTAAACACTTTAAAACACGATTCAACACCCTCACATCACATCCCCACACTTAACTTTGATTGTCCTCAAGCAAACCGATACGGAATTACTCACCATAGTAACAACACCTCTAAACCCCTAAACCAATGCAACAGATTAAGTCCCAAGTCATATCCGTTCCATAGACTGACACAATCAAGATTGACAGTCCGACAAGCAATTGGTGTAATTTCTAAAACTTAAGACTTGTCTATTCAAAACTAACATGCTTAGGATTATACACGTGCTACACGCCCCTCACAATAAACTCTCCTCTCGGTTTAAAAATATGAACTAGTGTGTAATGTGCTAGCATTTATAACACTCAAAACCAAACATGAAATTCTGTAATCATAGGCTTGTATAACAATCATACCTCCACTGTATCATGTAACACGACACGCATCAAAAGGACTTTCAAGGTTTTGGGCTTAGGCTAAGAGTAGGGAATTTTTGGCTTATATTTATATATATATTTTTTTGGCGAACAAACGATCGACCAAACCGTGCCAACTTTATTTGCAAATCTAACATACTTTTGGGTTGGTTTCTACCCAAGAATACAAACAATATTCACAAAACTTCTATTTTTGTCTTTTTCTTTTTCTATATTTTTTTCTTTGTTTTTTTCCAATTATTCATAACTTGTCGTTCACGGTTGGTATCAAACAATTCACATTAGGTGGACAAACGAAAGGGTAAATAGGCCCAACAGGGCTACTAAGGGTGATAACTAGGTGAACACAAAACAAACAAACAGGTGTAAGGGATATGCTAATGCCTTTATCATTTACGTGCGCATATCAAACCACAGTCTCAGCATGCATCAAATCACACGTTCTAACACAGAATAAAATGCTGCCCGCTCTCATCAAATGAAGTCATAATGTAAATCATTCTATCATTCTACAGGCTCAAAAGTCTCATCAAGAAAGGGTAAAAAGGCTGCCGACATGTAGCATATGTAATCTAAAGCATGTTACCCCTAAATAGACATATCTTCTCAATTTTTTTATCCTAAAAACACCTGTCGGACCTACTCTCATGAAACTTAAAGGAACGACCATGACAAAGGACTATGTTAGTTTACTACCAGCAAGGAACCCATTAGTGATTGAAACATTCGGTTTTCATATCCATTTAGTTCACTTAAGGCGATGAAATTCTTTAAAATTTTCAAAATTTTCAAAATTTTTCGCTTTTCATCGTTTTCAATCACTTTCAACCTCGTTCAAGCATCTGTCCCAAACCTTTCCCGGGTTTTCACATCCCCACACTTGGGCGACATTGTCCCTAATGTATAGTGCTTTTTAAACAAACCCAGGAATACCAACTAACAAACCACATGAGCGACCGTTTCTAACGCAATTAGCAAAAACACATTCCCTAAACACCACATAGTTTAACGCCACCAAAACATGAATAAAAATGCAATAATAAAAAGTAGAACAGACTCCCCTGGTTTTAATCGTATAATCTCATGTGTCATGTTCCACCACGACCGTATAGCATTCTATTCACGGCCGTGTCCAACAAGTACTCGGGTCGATCTCTACCTTTAGTGTTCAGATCATCCCCGTCCAAATGGAGATTGAGTATGGACAGTTTTGACTGAACTCTAATCCCTGCATTGTCCGCCACTACAACTAGAACATATTGGGACTTCACCAAACATCCCCACACTTGGACCATTGCATCCGTAGAGATCAATACCTAATAACCTGCAAAAGTACTCATGCAAAAAACAAAACAAATATACACTACTCTACATCCTCGGGCTGCCTCCCGAGAGCGCTAAGTTTATAGGTCTTCAGCCAGACCGTACCTGATATACCCTTATGGTGGTCGAGTGGGATGTTTGCGTCCCATGGCCTCTACATATGTACTCCGCCAATGCTCTAGTAAGTCGTCCACTGTATTCCACATTGGATTGAATAACTTTAACCTCCGTTTTGCATTAGCATTATCACATTCAGGCTGTTTCTTTTTCTTCTTCCCTCATGGCTTCCCTTTTTCTGTCTTAAACTCCTCATGCGCCACACTTTCTTTTTTCTTTACTTCTTTGCACCCTGCCACTTCAAACCTGTCAACCATAAAACACTCATGTTTGGTGTGAATCTCCTTTGTAGGAGAGACATTTTCTTCACCACTTTCAGCTTTTGAGTGTTCACCTGTAATAAGAGGATTAATAGCATTTAAAAACACATTGAACCTCAATTCTCGGTCACCAAACTTCATACTTACCATTCCATCAGCGCAGTTTATAACTGCATGAGCAGTCGCTAAGAACGGTCTACCCAGGATGACTGGAGGTTGCGTGTTCTTTGAACTTGTAGTACAATCAAGCACTAAGAAGTCAACTGGGTAGTAACACTCTTCTACCTTCACAATTACATCTCTTACAATCCCCCTCGAACACATGGGAGTCTGATCAGCCAACACCACACTGGTGTTGACTTGTTGTAGCGGACCAAAATCATATTGGTCATACAGACTCCCTGGTAGAATACTAACACACGCTCCAAGATCTAACAGTGCCCTTTCTATTCTAAATTCACCCACTAGTACTGAAATAATGGGTGCTCCTGGATCTTGGAGTTTCGGGGGAAGGGTACCCAACAAAACGGCATTCACATTTGCAGTCAAATCAAGTTTTTTAGGAAACTTGTGAAGCTGTTTTTGGGTACTTAATTCTTTCAGACACTCAACCTGATCGGGACTCTCTTTAATTGCATCGAGTAAGGGTAGATTAATTTTAGCTTTTTTAAAACTTTCCCACCTTTCATCCCTTGGTGGGTCCCGATCATGTTGAGAGTCCGATCCATTACCAACATCCTCCACCACCACCTCAACTAATTGTGATGGTGGAGTAATTGTGACACTACCAATTTTAGAAGTTGGAATAATACTTACCGCATTGATGTGCATATTTCTTCCATTTTTCGAGCTAGATGACTGATGTGCTGGATTCACTGTGGTAGTGCTTGGCAACTTACCTGGATCTCTTCTCAGCTGAGCTAGATCCTCTGCTAACTGTCCCAGCTGCTTCTGCATTACTTCGGAAGTTTTGTCTCGAACTTCATTATCCTTCTGGATGTCCTTCATGAACTTCATAATAGCATCCAATTTTTCGTCACTCGTTCCACCACTAGCACTTGTGGAGTTTGTCGCAACCCCCGCCCCCTATCTGTCCCGGGAACGGGCGGCCGCGAGACCAGTTGTGGTGGTATCATTTTGTTTATTAATTTGGCAGCGGAATTTCATCAGGACCGTAGTTAGGAAATGTTTATCATAGTAAAACCACCATATTTTATATTAATAACCACATGGGTAAAACCCAAGTTTCTTATTACAACATAGGGATAAACCCTATTTTATTGAATTTAAAACATCGTCTTTTAGGTAACTTTTATAGACACATTTTTCCAAGCCGTCAGTGCTCTCCAGCTGGCTTTCTTCTAATTTGGCTTTTACATTTTGTTACCTGAAACGCGTTTTAAAAACATTTGTCAGTGGGAAATACTGGTGAGTGAATCCCAGTTTAATCAAGAAACATTTTATTCTTAAACACAGTATTGAGAGCTATCACATTGTTTATTTCTACACAATTACTCATTCAGTATTGTCAATCCTGACTGGTGGGTCATATTACACATTGGCTAACTCGTTGTCCAATGGTAACGTGTTTCACATTTTGTATACAAAACCCCAACATACCGGAAGTAATTGAAGAACTACAAAGACTCAATCACTGCTTAATCACATTGTAAAGCATTTAAGGTTTTGTAAAAACAATTTACAAAAAGGAGATTACTCACATTGCTGTCTTAGACTTCTTTTAGGGTTTCCTGGTGATTTATGTATAATTTACACAAATGTACATATGTTAGTATAATAACCCTTTTATTTATATTAATGATACCCTCCCCGAGACGACATTCCAACGACTACGTCGGGCAGAACCACGACAGTCGTTACGGAACCCTGGATCAATCGGGCAGCGTATCTAATACGTAACCGGGGTTATAATGCCTACATCAGGGTAGAACTTCAATAATTAGGGGGATATTATACCCGATTATAGCTTATACTATTTAATTATTCGAGAGAAAGGAAAGATTTGAGCGACGAAAACTGAAATCCCGAGCTCCCACTTTATAGAGCCTGAAATCAGGTTTCTCGCGGCCCGCGTAAGAAGAGACCTGGGTTTACGCGGCCCGCGTAGTAGGGGTGTAGGGCTTAGGTCCGTCGATTCAACCAGCTAGACTTGCCACGATGATGACACGTGGCGGCCTCAGGTGTCGCCAGAGTTTGGAGCTGTCGCGCCCCGCGTAGACCCTGGTGTGGTCTTACGCGGCCCGCGAGCGACACAAAAATTTTGTTTTTTATTATTTTTAATGACATTTCATATTTTGGGCTCGGTTTTCACATACGGGGTATATTTTAGGACATATAAGGGTAATTTAAAATAAATTAGGGCGTTAGAAAAATTTCAGGAGGGTTGTTATATCCTCCCCACCTTGTTTTAGAGCTCGTCCTCAAGGTCTATTGGAACAAGTGTGGATATTTCCTTAGCATTTCTGATTCAAGCTCCCATGTGTATTCTGGTCCTCTTTTGGAGTCCCACTTCACTTTGACCAGAACTAATCTCTTGTGTTTGAGATTCTTGACTTTCCTGTCTTCAATTTGTAGAGGTCTTTCTACAAATTTTAACTGTTCATTTACCTCTATATCGTTAAGAGGTACTATCACTGATTCATCAGCTAAGCATTTCTTGAGATTAGATACATGAAATACATCATGTATTCCTACCATTTCCTCTGGCAGTTGTAGTTGATAGGCTACAGGTCCTATTCTTCTAATAATCTCAAGAGGTCCAACATACCTGGGGCTTAGTTTTCCCCTCTTGATGAATCTTACCACTCATTTCGAAGGAGAGACTTTTAATAATACTTTATCTCCTACTTGAAATTCCAACGACTTTCGTCTGTTATCAGCATAACTCTTTTGTCGATCACGTGCTGCTTTCAGTCGTTCCTTGACTTGAATGATTTTGTCTGTTGTTTCTGGTACTATTTCGGGTCTAGATAGTTGCTTTTCTCCAATTTCTGCCCAACAGACTGGAGTTCAGCACTTTCGTCCATAAAGTGCTTCGAATGGTGCAGCATTGATACTTGTGTGATAACTATTATTATAAGAAAATTCTATCAATGGTAAGTGATTGTCCCAATTACCTCCGCCTGAAACATGTTTTAAAAATATTTTATCAGCGGGGAAATGCTGGCGAGTCACTCAATTTGATAAAACGACACATAGTTATAAATTACAGCATAAGAGCGATTACAATGGCTTCTATCTTATTTTTATCTGGCGCCGTGTCACCTCCTGGTGACGATGGTTATACCACTATTGGGTCTTTCCCCAAGTAGTGATGATTATCACTGTTAGGATTTATTAGCCTAACTGTGAGAAATTAGTAATGTGCACAATACCCCACTAGCCAGTGATTCAAGATAACCACGACTTAATCCCTGTAATTATAACTTTTGAAAATACTTTGAGGTATTGTAAAACATTATTGATAAAAGAGAATGACTCACATTGCAGATTTAAATTGGCAGAGTTTAGCCTACTGATTAGCCTTGTAACCTAATTTAAATAACAATGCACACGAACTAGGTTAGTAACTAATACAGAATTTACGATAACTCAAGAGATAAAAACCCTCACAACGAATGACAAAGTGCTATACTTAAACATCCATCGAATTCTCGATGAATGACAAAGTATGGCCCTAATGTGGGCAGCACTTAAACATCCATTGGATAGTTTTTAATCGATCGGACATTGAATCGTAGCAGCGATCGAGTTAATACCCTGTATCGTAGCAGCGTTTCACTACCGTGAATATGATTTTCGACTTTTGAGCAGGATTCTTTGTGATTTTGATTGAGATTTCGACACCAGTGGAAAGCCAATGGTCGAATCTATTTATAGGTGAAAAATGGGGTTTACGCGGCCTGCGTGAACCTTAGCTTGACCCTTACGCGGCCTGCGTGGCCACCTAGTCTACGTGTAGGGATGATGGGTCATCAGTAGGTCTGCCACTTGGATGCCACATGGACCGTAACGCTTATCTGGTCAACTTAAGTTTGACGCGGCCCACGTAAGGTCATGCTTAACCTTTACGCGGCCCGCCTGAAGACCAACTTTCTTGATTTCTTGGTTTTTGATATGGATTAGGGTTTCGAGGGTCCGAGTTTTCACTTATGGGTTGATTTTTGGGACATTTTTGAAGGTCCTTACATCCTCCCCACCTTATTTAAAATCTCGTCCTCGAGATTTATTGGAATAAGTGAGGATACTTTCGCTTCATCTCCGATTCCAGCTCCCAAGTATAGTCGGGGCCTCTCTTTGAATCCCACTTGACTTTGACTAGCACTAGTCGCTTGTGTTTGAGAAACTTGATCTTTCTGTCTTCTATTTGCAGAGGCTTTTCAACAAATTTTAACTTTTCATTTACCTCTACATCTTGAAGAGGTACTACCAAGGATTCGTCAGATAAACATTTCTTGAGATTGGATACATGAAATACGTCATGTACCACAGCTAATTCTTCTGGTAGTTGTAAGCGATAAGCAACTGGTCCTATTCGTTCTATTACTGGAAATGGTCCTACGTATCTTGGACTTAGCTTTCCTTTCTTACCGAATCGAACTACTCCTTTCCAAGGAGAAACTTTCAAGAGAACCTTGTCTCCAACTCGAAATTCCAACGGCTTACGCCTATTATCTGCATAACTCTTCTGGCGATCGCGAGCCATCTTTAGACTTTCCTTGATTTGAGTGATTTTGTCGGTAGTTTCTTGTACTATTTCAGGACCTGATAATTGACTTTCTCCTATTTCTGCCCAACAGACTGGAGTTCTGCATTTTCGTCCATACAGTGCTTCGAACGGGGCAGCTTCAATACTTGTATGATAACTATTGTTATAGGAGAATTCGATTAAGGGTAGGTGGTCATCCCAATTTCCACCAAAATCTATTACACATGCTCTAAGCATGTCCTCCAGGGTTTGGATCGTCCTTTCACTTTGTCCATCTGTTTGAGGATGATATGCAGTGCTTAAATTTAGTCGGGTTCCCATTGCTTCTTGGAAACTAGTCCAGAAATGGGAAGTGAAACGACTATCTCTATCCGATATAATGGAGAGTGGGACTCCATGTAAGGATACTACCTCATCTACATACAACTTGGCTAACCTTTCCATGCTAAAGGTTTCTTTCATGGGTAGAAAATGAGCTGATTTGGTTAATCGATCCACAATTACCCAAATCGCGTCATTACCTTTTCTGGTTTTGGGCAACTTAGTAACAAAATCCATAGTTATAAGTTCCCATTTCCATATTGGCATTTCTAATTGTTGTAGTAGACCTGAGGGTTTCTGGTGTTCTGCTTTAACTTGTGAACAAGTAAGACATTTAGAAACATATTTAGCTATATCCTTTTTCATTCCTATCCACCAGAAGTTATTTCTTAAATCTTGGTACATCTTATTGTTACTAGGATGCATGGTATACCTAGATTTATGGGCTTCCTCTAAAATCTTATTTCTTATCTCTCCTTGCTTAGGTACCCAAATCCTTTTCTTGTGGAATTTCCAAATTCCATCGCTTCCTTGCTCTAATTCCTTTATTCGTCCTTTCATACTTTCAGCATCATCCTTGATTGCTGTTTCTTGAATGTTCTTTAGTTGTTCCATTAAGTCTAGTTGTAGACTTAGTCTAAGAGCACGAACTCGTCGTTGTTTCTCATGATACGTACGACTTAAGGCATCAGCAACTACGTTTGCTTTTCCTTCGTGATATTGAATATCACAGTCGTAGTCACTTAGGATTTCCATCCATCTCCTTTGCCTCAAGTTTAATTCTTTTTGCCCAAATATGTATCTTAAGCTCTTATGATCTGTATAGACAGTAAACTTACTTCCATACAGATAGTGTCTCCAAATCTTAAGGGCAAAAATTATGGCTCCTAACTCTAAGTCATGAGTCGTATAATTTTCTTCGTGCTTTTTCAATTGTCTTGAGGCATACGCAATTACCTTATTGTGTTGCATTAGCACATATCCTAATCCTAATTTAGAAGCATCACAGTAGACTTCAAAATCTTCTGTTCCTTCTGGTAAGGCTTTGAATTGGAGCGTTTGTTGACTTTTGCTTCAAAATCCTAAAGGCCTCTTCTTGCCTAGGTCCCCATTCAAACTTAACTGCTTTACAGGTTAGCTTAGTTAATGGTACAACTATCTTGGAAAATCCTTAATGAATCGTCTATAATATCCAGCTAACCCTAGAAAACTTCTAATTTCCATGGCTGATTGCGGGACCTTCCATTTGGTGATCGCTTCTATCTTAGCAGGATCTACGTGAATGCCTTCGTGATTCACCATGTGACCTAAAAATTGCACTTCTTGCAGCCAAAATTCACACTTTGAGAATTTGGCGTATAGTTTTTCCTTTTTAACAAAGTTAAGAGTGCATGCAGGTGCTCACAATGCTCCACCTGGCTTTTGGAATAAATAAGTATATCGTCGATGAAGACAATTACGAATTTATCCAGATACGGTTTACAGATCCTATTCATCATGTCCATAAATGCTGCAGGAGCATTTGTTAGTCCAAAGGGCATGACTGTAAACTCGTAATGACCATACCTAGTTCTGAAAGCAGTTTTAGGTATGTCTTCTTCTTGTACCTTCAATTGATGATATCCAGAGCGTAAATCTATCTTAGAAAAGTATCTAGCTCCTTGCAATTGATCAAAAAGATCATCAATCCTAGGTAATGGGTATCGATTCTTAATTGTAACCTTATTCAATTCCCTATAATCGATACACATTCGCATCGAACCATCTTTCTTTTTCACAAACAACACTGGAGCTCCCCACGGGGATGAACTAGGTTGTATGAATCCTTTGCTTAGTAATTCATCTAACTGCTTTTTCAATTCTAGCATTTCGGTGGGTGCTAACCGATAAGGTGCCTTGGCTATCGGTGTAGTTCCAAGAATTAGATGAATTCAAAATTCTACTTCCCTATCAGGTGGTAATCCAGGTAGTTCTTCTGGGAATACTTCTGGGTATTCTGATACTACTGGAATTTCTTTGAGTTCTTTACCCTTAGTTTTAATGATTACTGAAATCATATACACTATTTCTTGTTTTCTTGAATAACTAGCCAATTTCATGACTGAAATGAATTTCATTGGCTTACGTGGCTTATCTCCTGTAATCACCACTAATTCTCCTGTGGGTGTATGTATTTCTATGGAATTCTTATCACAAAGAATTCGAGCATGGTTGGCTAGTAACCAATCCATTCCTGACACAATATCAAATCCGGCTAAATTCATAGGTAACAGGTTTGCAGAGAATTTATGACCTAAAAGTTCTATCTTTCCTTCTCGCAAAACTTTATCTATATGAATAGAATTACCGTCTGCCGTTTCTACCATAAAAATTTGTCTAAGGTTGCTTAAGGGTAGGTTAAGAGCTTGGCAGAATGAAGTATTTATAAAACTTTGGTTTGCACCAGAGTCAAATAATACTTTTGCATAAAAGTTGTGAACTAAGAACGTACCAGCTATCACGTCAGGAATTAGTTCTGCTTCCTGAGTAGTCAACTGGAAGGCTCTTGCGTTCTTCTTGGTAGCTCCTTCTGCAAGTTTGGCTTTGTTATCAGCTGGTTTGGCCAATTTAGGGCAGTCTGGCCTAAAATGTCCAGCTTCTCCGCAGTTGTAGCAGATTGTTGCTTTCTTCTTCCTGCAATCTTCTTCTTGGTGCCCCGGGATTTTGCAGAAATTGCAATATCCTTTGCATCTTCCAAAATGCTTCCTTTTACAGGCATTGCAAAATGGAACAGTGGAAGATTGCCCGGTTCCTTTTCTCTTGAAATTACTACGGTTACCCATACGGAATCCCTGGGTAATCTTTTAGGCGCTTCCTTCTTTCTATTTTCTTCTCGTGTACGTACCAGTCCGTCCGTCAAAGTGTTGGCTAATTCCACAGCATCGTCAATAGTGCGGGGTCTTGCAGCCTTGACGATATCACGAATTTCGCCAATCAATCCCCAAATATAGCGAGAAATAAGTACCAGCTCTGGAAAAGCCAGGGTTGGTACCACTCTTGCATACTCGAAGAAGGTCGAAGTATACCCTCGATAATCTACATCCACCATCCGGTGGTTCAGAAATTTATTCGCCATTTGTTCTTTCTCATATTCAGGGCATAATTTTCTTTCCACCAGCCACTTAAATTCTTCCCAGCTCATGGCATAGGCCACATCGCTTCCTTTCTCTTGAAGTACCGTATTCCACCATTCTAGCGCCCCTTCTTTAAAAAGATGCGACGCGTACATGACCTTGTCTTCTTCAGCACATTTACTTATTTTAATCACTGCCTCGGTTTTCTCTAACCAATGCAGTGCAGCAGTCGCCCCTTCGTTGCCTGCAAATTCAACCGGTTTACAGGAAAGAAACTCCTTATAAGTGCAACCAGGCGTTGCAGCTTTCATTTTCTTAAGGAGTGGGGCTTGCATCCCATCGTTATTATTATTAGTATGGTTGCCGCCTCCGTTTACACTATTACTGAAGTTATCACCGTGTGTACGTTTGCTAGGAATAATTTGTTGAGGTTCAATTGGATTTCGGGCAGCAGCAAGTATTGCTGGAATAGCATTGGCTATTCCCTGAGCAACGATATTCTCGATATCTTGCCTATTCAGAAATTGATCTTCCCGATTTTGCTCAGATTGATTCACTTCATTAATGGGTTCATTACCAGCGTGTGCCATCTGGTAATTAATTTATATAAGTAATTAGCATAAATTAATTAATAATCAAACATAATAAAATAATTACACATAATCACGTTTAACAAGTATAGCCAAAACTGTCGATCTTTCGACGTTCGATATTTTATATATATAATAGGCATTCGTACACACTAGTTATCTTACAAAAGTTTTATTTTTAAGTTATTACACATACTTATATATTTTTATGATTATATTATTATTATTATTATTAAACACACATTCCTACAACCACACACTATCCCATCAGCTAGCTTTTTAGAAACGACGTTCTCTTTCATCGTATTTCCACGAGATTCTTTCTCCTACTTCCCTAATTCGATTCCCTACATCAATCAGCTCCTCTCCATAATGACGGAGTTCTGCCAAGTTTTCCGTGCTCATAGGTGGATGTAGTGGAGGCTCCGGGTCGAACTGAGGGAAAAAGGTATTATGGTTATTTAGGAGATTTTGAAACTGCCAGTCGGTGGTCCACCATTCTTCTAGCTCTGCTGGTAGAGGTTGGGAGTGGATAATAGGATCTGGGATTTCAGGCTCTAGGTCAACTGGGAGTTGTGCTTCCACTGGGTAATTAAAAAGGTTTTCACCGGCAGGTCCGATAAGGTCACTAAGTGCTAGTTTATGATCCAGCTCTTCCCAGGGTGGTATTTCCTGGTCTTGCCTGGAACTTTCTCCAATCTCTATTTCCTTGCCCTTACCTTTGGGATCCTCCGTCTTTACAACTTTCCGTGTCGCTGGTTTCCTCCTGCGTACACGCCTCCAGCCCACATTTCTTCTTCTCTTCTTTGGCTTTGGTTTCTCCGGAGGTTGGGTTTGAAATTCCATAGGTTCCGCCATGTCGGCACAATAACCGGTAAAGTCTTTGGAAACTTCCACATTAACAGAATAGAGATTGAGATTCTGAAGGGCTTCGGACAATTCATTCATGCTGGTTAACAGATGTGAAGAAACACACAAAATTCTAGGTTAAAAGTTTGTAACTTTGAATTTTCACATAATCACAGAATGGTAATCAGAAAATTAAGTAAAAATATGAAATATTGCGATTTTATATATATTACAAATTACAACTGAAATTTAAAATATACTAGGGATAATTTATTTTAGTTTATCTTTTCTTACTAAGTTGTTTATCTAATGGCAAATTTCTTTAAATTTTCTAGCTTATAGGTGACATAGGTACTGGTATTGGTTTGGGGGTTTAATCATAAGTTAGCATTTACTGCTACAGTGGCTAACATGTAGAGATTTGCCCATTGTTCATCTAACTCATCTTCCCATGGTGGGTTAGTGCCTATTTTCTGAGTTTCCTTATTAATCATCACTCCATTTGGTTGTGACTTCTTTATTTTCTCTTGACTTTTTCTAATGATACAACTTCTTTTCTTAGGGGTAAGTGGTTTCTCAAATTGTGCCTTACGAACAAATATTCCTTCTTCAATATTTGCTGAGAATCTTGAGGAATTTGATTGCAATGAAATTTCTTTATCTTTTGGTGAACTATCTAATTGACGATAGATGTCCGAGATTCTTAGCTTACCCATACTGTAACTAACAAGCAGTCAGTTAAAAACACATAGTCAAAAAATGGTAATCAGGAAAATTAAGTATTTTTAAATACTTAATAGGCTTAAATCAGTGGCTTTGATACCACCTTTTTCTGTCACGGCCCCCGTCCTGGTTTTACCCGGTCCAGGAGCCGCGGGACAGAAATCCTGTGGTATTTATTAATTGAGTTGACAGCGAAAGATTTACAGGATCTTTTAAAACTTGAAATGCCCGATTATTTTATTTCATAATTCGGGATAAACCCCGTAATTTACAGTAAAGGAATTTCACGAGGAAATTCCTTGATTTACAAAACATGTTTATTTATTTTAACTGAGCCACCTCTTCAAGCTTGTTAGTGCTCCTTAGCACGTTTTCCTTGATTCATAGCAGGTCGCCTGAAACATGTTTTAAAAATATTTTATCAGCGGGGAAATGCTGGCGAGTCACTCAATTTGATAAAATGACACATAGTTATAAATTACAACATAAGAGCGATTACAATGGCTTCTATCTTATTTTTATCTGGCGCCGTGTCACCTCTTGGTGACGATGGTCATACCACTATTGGGTCTTTCCCCAAGTAGTGATGATTATAACTGTTAGGATTTATTAGCCTAACTGTGAGAAATTAGTAATGTGCACAATACCCCACTAGCCAGTGATTCAAGATAACCACGACTTAATCCCTGTAATTATAACCTTTGAAAATACTTTGAGGTATTGTAAAACATTATTGATAAAAGAGAATGACTCACATTGTAGATTTAAACGGGCAGAGTTTAGCCTACTGATTAGCCTTGTAACCTAATTTAAATAACAATGCACACGAACTAGGTCAGTAACTAATACAGCATTTATGATAACTCACGAGATAAAAACCCTCACAACGAATGACAAAGTGCTATACTTAAACATCCATCGAATTCACGACGAATGACAAAGTATGGCCCTAATGTGGGCAGCACTTAAACATCCATTGGATAGTTTTCAATCGATCGGACATTGAATTGTAGCAGCAATCGAGTTAATACCCTGTATCGTAGCAGCGTTTCACTACCGTGAATATGATTTTCGACTTTTGAGCAGGATTCTTCGTGATTTTGATTGAGATTTCGACACCAGTGAACAGGCCATGGTAGAATCTATTTATAGGTGAAAAATGGGGTTCACGCGGCCCGCGTGAACCTTAGCTTGACCCTTACGCGGCCCGCGTGGCCACCTAGTCTACGTGTAGGGTTGATGGGTCATCAGTAGGTCTGCCACTTGGATGCCACGTGGACAGTAACGCTTATCTGGTCAACTTAAGTTTGACGCGGCCCGCGTAAGGTCATGCTTAACCTTTACGCGGCCCGCCCGAAGACCAACTTTCTTGATTTCTTGGTTTTTGATATGGATAAGGGTTTCGAGGGTCCAGGTTTTCACTTATGGGTTGTTTTTTTGGGACATTTTTGAAGGTCCTTACACTTATGGGCTTCTTCTAATATACGGTGGCGTATGTTTCCTAATTTAGGTATCCACATCCTTTTCTTATGGAATCTCCGAATTCCATCTGTTCCTCGTTCTAATTCCTTAATCATTCCTTTTAACTTCTCAGTATCATCCTTGATTACTGATTTTGTGCCTTTCTAATCTGTTCATTTAAATCTACTTGCAGATTTAATTTAAGTGAACGTACTCTTTTTGGCTTTTCATGATACTTTCGGCTTAAAGCATCAGCAACTACATTTGTCTTTCCTGCATGATATTGGATATCACAATAATAATCACTAAGTAATTCCATCCAGCGTCTTTGTCTCATATTCAACTCCTTTTGCCCGAAGACATACCTTAAACTCTTATGGTCTGTGAAAATGGCAAACTTATTACCATATAGGTAATGTCTCCAAATCTTAAGGGCGAAAACTATAGCTCCTAACTCTAGATCATGGGTTGAATAATTCCCTTCATGATTCTTAAGCTGTCTAGAAGCGTAAGCTATAACCTTTTGACGTTGCATCAATACACATCCATAACCTAACTTAGAAGTGTCACAATAGATTATAAAATCTTCAGTTCCTTCTGGTAAGGCTAGTATGGGTGCATGGGTTAATCTTTGCTTAAGGATTCTAAAGGCTTCTTCTTGTTTTGGTCCCCATTCAAACTTAATGGATTTATAGGTTAACTTAGTTAAGGGAATGGCTATTCTAGAAAAATCTCAAATAAATCTTCTATAATAACCGGCCAATCATAAGAAACTTCTAACCTCGGTTGGTGACTCAGGGGTTTTCCACCTGGTTATCGCCTCGATTTTGGTGGGATATACATGAATTCCTTCATGATCAACTAGATGTCCGAGAAATTGTACATGTTCTAACCAATACTCACACTTCAAAAATTTAGCATAAAGCTTTTCTTTTCTTAATAAACTTAGAAGTGCGTGCAAATGCTTTGCATGTTCCTCTTTACTCTTAGAGTAAATGAGAATATCATCTATAAAGAAAATTATGAATTTATCCAAATATGGTTTACATATTCGGTTCATCATGTCCATGAATGCAGCTGGGGCATTGGTTAAACCAAATGGCATGACAGTAAATTCATAATGGCCATACCTTGGTCTGAAAGCGGTTTTAGGAATGTCTTATTCCTGTACCTTTAATTGATGATATCCTTACCTTTAATCGATTTTTGAGAAATATCGTGCTCCTTGCAACTGATCAAACAGATCATCAATTCTTGGTAATGGATACCGATTCTTAATTGTAACTTTGTTCAATTCACGGTAGTCAATGCACATACGCATTGATCCGTCCTTCTTCTTAACGAATAAGATCGGCGCTCCCCAGGGTGATGAACTTGGCTGTATAAATCCTTTCTCTAACAATTCGTCTAACTGTTTCTTTAGTTCCTGCATTTCTGTGGGTTCCAAACGGTAAGGTGCCTTGGTAATTGGTGCTGTCCCTGGTATTAAATGGATTCTGAATTTAACTTCCCTAACTGGAGGTTGTCCTGGTAGCTCTTCTGGGAATATGTCTGAAAACTGGGATACTACTGGAATATCCTTTAATTCTTTTCCTTTAGTGTTAGTGATTATGGAAATCAAATACACTAATGACCCTTTTCTTATGTAACTTGCTGTTTTCATCACAGAGATGAACTTTGTGGATTTAAGGGTTTTATTTCCTTTAATTGTGATCTTTTCACCCCTTGGTGAATTTACTTGGATTGACTTTTGATCACACAAAATACTGGCTTTATTGGCTATTAACCAATCCATTCCTAATACAATATCAAATCCTGCCAGATTCATTGGGTAGAGGTTTGCAATAAATTTCTGATTTAAAATTTCTATTCTTGCTCCCTGCAAGATTTCAGAAATCTTAATGGTTTCCCCATTTGCTGTCTCTACTAGACATTCTTGTGGAAGTTTAGTTAATGGTTGATTGAGTAATTGGCAAAATGAAGTATTAATAAAACTTTGGTTTGCACCAGAGTCAAATAATACTTTAGCAAAAACATCATTAACTAAAAACGTATCGGTGATCACCTCCGGAATCATCTTTGCTTCTTCTGCAGTCAGAACAAATGCTCTAGCATTTTTAGTATTTTTGGTGTTCGTAGCTGGAGCTAGCTTTGGACAGTTAGGCTTGATGTGGCCTTGTTCTCCGCAGTTGTAGCATATCCTGTTGCTAATATTTTTCCTGCAATCTTCCTCATTGTGTCCCGATATTTTGCAGAAGTTACAGTATATGGAGCATCTTCCGGAATGCTTCCTTTTGCAATACTTACAGTAGGGTGCAGATGTAGAACCTACATTTCTCCCACGGTTAGAATTTCCAGAGCGGAATTCTTGTGTAAGCTTCTGGGTTAGGTTCCTTATTTGATCATCTTCTCGTGTACGGACTAATTCATCTGTCAAGGTATTGGCTAGTTCTACAACTTCTTCTATAGTTTGGGGTCCAGCTGCCTTGACTACATGCCTTATCTCTCTAATTAATCCCCAGATGTAACGGGAGATTAATACTGGTTCAGGTGAAGCAAGGGTTGGCGCTATTCTAGCATATTCAAAGAATAACTTAGTGTACCCCTTACTATCCACACCAGTCATTCTAAGGTTTAAGAACTTGTTTGCTATCTGTTCTTTTTCATTAGGAGGGCATAATTTCCTTTCTACCATGTTTTTAAATTCCTCCCATTCCATATTGTAAGTTCTATCACTTCCTCTAGTTCGGAGGATAGTGTTCCACCATTCTAGTGCTAAATTCTTAAACAGATTGGAAGCAAACATTATCTTATCCTCTTTCGCACATTTACTTATTCTTAAGACTGCCTCAGTCTTTTCTATCCAGCGTAGAACTGCAACGGCTCCTTCATTGCCCGAGAATTCAATTGGTTTACAAGACCATAATTCTTTGTAAGAACAACCGTAAGACACAGTTCTTCTTCTTATGGGAATGGGCACTTGAAGTATAGGTCCATTGTTCACTCTGTGTTCAGGTTCAGTTGGTCGCTTACTGCTATGCTTACTTTTATTATCAGCTTCCCTAACCGTTTGAATAGTATATGACATCGCATCTATTATTCCTTGTGCCACTACGTGTTGGATGGCACTGTTATCCACTTGGTTTCCATTGTTGTTCGGATTTTCGTTACCCGGGTTATTGTTACTCTGGTTATCGTTATTCAGATTTTCCTGATTCACTTCGTCTTTCATCTGAATTTTAAACAATTATCACGTATTAATATCACAAGATAATATCTTAGTGTGATCAATCACATGACACGCATTTTGATAAAAAACGTCGAGCATTGCGACTTTACTCTTTACTATTATAGTGTGCGTCAAATACACACTAAAACTGGAATTAAAATTACAACAATATTATGCATCGTTAACCACAAAGTGGTCTATACTACAACATATATTATTATTACACATATTATTATTATTATTATTATTATTATTATTATATAATTTTTTTCTTCATAAAAACATATTATATATTATTATTATTATCATTATTATTATTATTATTATTATTATTATTATTATTATTATTACTACTACTATTATTACCAACTCCACCATCATCTTTACTGGTCTGGATTCATCCAGTAATCCATATTGCGCTCGTCATATTTCCAAACGAGTCGCTCTCCTACCTACCTCATCCTCTCACTACTCTCTAAGATTTCTTCACCGAAAGTTCAGAGCTCGTGCACATTTTCGGCACTCATTGGGGGTGCAGGTGCTGGTACTGGGTCTGGGTACTGAGGCATGGGATTCTCCTGAGGGTACGGATTCTCTAAGATCTCCCTAATGTATTCATCGTTGTCATAGTAGGGATCTAGAGGGTCCAAACCTGGATATGCTGCTAAGTTCGGCATGGTTTTGTCGTTTAGGTGATAGCGTGGCACATAATCCCTATGATCATCGAACCATGGATCATAATTTGGATCTAAGGGATTAGGGGCTGGTATCCTAGGTATCTCCTCATGGTTGAAATCATGCATTTCTATCTCCATCGGCTGAGTGGGGAACAAAGGTAAGGGTTGTGGGGCTACTAGTTGTTCCAGATTTGGGTCGGCAGCAGTTGTTGCTAGGATATGAAAATTGGCTAAGCTCCTATTAAGCATATCCTGTGTATGGGCATCTGACTCTCGCTTAGCGGCTGCTAGGACTCTTTGCTGTTGCAACTTTCGCATTCTTTTCCTACGCTCGAATGCTCCCTTACTGAACCATCCTCTCTTTTTCTGAGGGAATGGCTCTTCAGACTGAGCCTTAAAGACAAACATCCCTTCTTTCTGATCAGCAGAATACCCAGAGAGGGTAGGCTGGGAAGAAGTACCTTCACTCCTAGGTGAACCAGACAACTGACGATACACGTCCGATGGTCCTTGATCACTCATACTGTAAACTAACAAATAGTCAAATAACACATAACAATAAAATACAGATATGCACATATTTTCATAATTTATTTCCTAACAATGTGGATAATATATTGATGTTAGCAGAACACTTCTGTGGCTGAATCAGTGGCTTGGCTCTGATACCACCTTCTGTCGCAACCCCCGCCCCCTATCTGTCCCGGGAACGGGCGGCCGCGAGACCAGTTGTGGTGGTATCATTTTGTTTATTAATTTGGCAGCGGAATTTCATCAGGACCGTAGTTAGGAAATGTTTATCAGAGTAAAACCACCATATTTTATATTAATAACCACATGGGTAAAACCCAAGTTTCTTATTACAACATAGGGATAAACCCTATTTTATTGAATTTAAAACATCGTCTTTTAGGTAACTTTTATAGCCACATTTTTCCAAGCCGTCAGTGCTCTCCAGCTGGCTTTCTTCTAATTTGGCTTTTACATTTTGTTACCTGAAACGCGTTTTAAAAACATTTGTCAGTGGAAAATACTGGTGAGTGAATCCCAGTTTAATCAAGAAACATTTTATTCTTTAACACAGTATTGAGAGCTATCGCATTGTTTATTTCTACACAATTACTCATTCAGTATTGTCAATCCTGACTGGTGGGTCATATTACACATTGGCTAACTCGTTGTCCAATGGTAACGTGTTCCACATTTTGTATACAAAACCCCAACATACCGGCAGTAATTGAAGAACTACAAAGACTCAATCACTGCTTAATCACATTGTAAAGCATTTAAGGTTTTGTAAAAACAATTTACAAAAAGGAGACTACTCATATTGTTGTCTTAGACTTCTTTTAGGGTTTCCTGGTGATTTATCTATAATTTACACAAATATACATATGTTAGTATAATAACCCTTTTATTTATATTAATGATACCCTCCCCGAGACGGCATTCCAACGACTACGTTGGGCAGAACCACGACAGTCGTTACGGAACCCTGGATCAATCGGGCAGCGTATCTAATACGTAACCGAGGTTATAATACTTACATCGGGGCAGAACGTTATTAATTAGGGGGATATTATACCCGAGTATAGCTTATACTATGTAATAATTCGAGAGAAAGAAAAGATTTGAGCGACGAAAACTGAAATCCCGAGCTTCCACTTTATAGGGCCTGAAATCAGGTTTCTCGCGACCCGCGTAAGAAGAGACATGGGTTTACGTGGCCCGCGTAGTAGGGGTGTAGGGCTTAGGTCCGTCGATTCAACCAGCTAGACTTGCAACGATGATGACACGTGGCGGCCTCTGGTGTCGCCTGAGTTTGGAGCTGTCGCTCCCCGTGTAGACCCAGGTGTGTGGTCTTACGCAGCCCGCGAGCGACACAAAAATTTTGTTTTTTAATTATTTTTTATTGACATTTCATATTTTGGGCTCGGTTTTCACATATGAAGTATATTTTAGGACATATAAGGGTAATTTAAAATATATTAGGGCGTCAGAAAAATTTCAGGAGGGTTGTTATAGAGTTACCCTGCTGATTACCCTGATTATACTAGACCTGATTTGGTAATTTCCTTATGTGTAATTACCTTGACGGCTCTGATACTGCTGGCCTCCTTGCATGGGTACCTAAAAATTAGGGTTCATTTGATTAGCAGAATTATCGTAACTAAAATTGGGGTGGTTTCACAAACCTGAATGATATGTATTTGATTTCATATCATACTCCTTTCGTTCACCGAATACTTGGTTCACTTCTTCATGCGGACCCTTCCTTGCGAGACACTCTCCCACCTGGTGTCCTAACTCACCACAATCTGTACACACCGCAAATGCATTAGCCGCCCTAACTTCGGCTCCCTTTCCCAACTTCATCTGAGCTACCTGTCTCTCTAATAGCAAATTCTGTTGTTTCAATTTCTCAACCCATTCTTCAGCTTCATAATCAACTGATCTCCCCACTGCTGATCTCGCTTTCCTGCTAGATTGTGCCTGTCTCTTAGAAGTAGCACTCTGTCTCTCCAAATATGCCCAATCTGCAGCTTCTGTATTCATGAGAAACGTACCATTACTGATTGCTATGAGATCTCTTACATCATCAGGAAGTAGCCCATCGTAGAACGCTTTAATCAATTCCCCTGTCTGAATGCCATGGTGTGGACATTTCCTAAGCAACTCCTTAAACCTTGTGAACGCCTCATGGAACGCTTCCCCTGAATGTTGCTGGAATGCTCTGATTGCATCCCGAGCTTCACTGGTTCTGTTCATTGTGTAATATTCCTCCAAGAACACTTGCTGCATCTCTTGCCAAGTGTAGATACTACCTGGAGGTAATGTCGCGAACCACTAGCATGCTTTGTCTATCAGAGTAAACTGAAACAATATCAGCTTTACTTCATCCTTTGTAAAACCCGAACCCCCAATCGTCTGACAAATCGAATCAAAACTTGCAATGTGCAAGTATGGTTCTTCGGTCCCTTTTCCATAAAACTCCGGCAAATGGCCTAAGTATTGAGGCCTCACCTCAAAAGGTCGATTATTGTTTCCAATCGGTGTAACTATTGCCGATGAGTTTGGAACTATGATGGGTCGACAATGACCTTCAACGCCTTGAATTGGTGCCCCTTGAATGACTTGTGGGACACCATCCACAAATTGTATTTGATCGCCCCCATTAAATTGCGGGACTCCATGTTGAACTAGATTTTGTGGAATTCGGAGCGGGATATTATTTCTTTGATTGACTTGTTGTTGTACCGTATATCGTTGATTCACATTGTACCCATCATCGTATCTGTAATCAGCATATCTCCTGTCATACTGGTTTTGATAATCATCCTCCTCCCAACTAGATTCCCAATTATGAACACTACCTTCTCTGTGTCGGGAGCCATCATCATACCCATGTTGATGCTGTGGTTGATTAAGGCGAATGATTTCCCCCTCTCGGAGATTAAGATTTCCAGGTTGGTTTTGTGGGCTTGGGTTGAAGTGTGGAAATGGTTGTGGTGGTGGTTGATTCTGGTTTTGGTTATTGGGCTGGTTTTGATTTTGGTTTTGGTTTTGGTTTTGAGGAATTGGTGGATCTGGAATGGGTGGGATTGGTTCGTTTTGTGCTTGGTTTTGTGGCTCTTGATCAGCCATTTCGTGAGCTGCCTGTTCAAGGTATTGAGCAACTATTGATGACTGAGCTTTAGCTTTAACTGCTGAACGTAGAAGAACGAGATTTTGTCGAGCAGTCTTTTCTATTTCTGGATCAAACAATAACGGTGATGATTTCTTCGAAAACCTGATATGCATGCAACACGAGAATCACCTGCACACAGACAAACAAGAAACCAAGCGTAATACAGAACTAAGCAAATAAAAGATAAACAAAAGGAAATATTTTTGGATTTTTTTGGGTTTTTTCTAATTTTTAGGTTTTTTAATTTTTAAGAAAAACAACTAACTAAACTAAGCGCACCGATTCCCCGGCAACGGCGCCATTTTGATCGATGTCGTAAGGTCGGTCAAAAATATAAGTAAAAATGTCCTATTCACCTTTTACTAGTAAAGGGCAAGTAGGGTGTCGAATCCACGGGGAATCAGTGGAAAGTATGAAAGCTCGTTGTTTTTAATGATTATCTAATTCTAAACTAATTGCTTTTTTGCTGATTTAGAGAGTTATTAGAAAAACAAATGTAATTAATGTGGTTGTAAACGATTATGAGAAAAATGACTAATCTCCGGGTTTTCAGGTTGTGTAGAAACACGGGTAACCTAGTTACTACCAATTGGAAATCACATAGACATGATTTGCTAACTACTTGTTTTGATAAATAATTAACAGATAATATATTTGGTTGCAATGATCCACGACCGAAACCGAAAGATTGATGCAACTGAATAGTAATTTAATTAATTACCAATCCTACATTTCATAAACATAAACAAGTTCAATGGTTAAAGGTTGAAGAACAATGACAACTTAGAATTTATTCCCAATTGTTGATGACAAAACCAAATAACTGATGAACAAGTATGTAAATGATGATCCAACAATGTTTAATAAAAAACAAATAAACAATAAAGATAAACTAACCGAATGATTAGTCAAATCTCAATCCAAAAGTTCGTAAAACTAAGTCAACCCGGTTCCTAACACAAACCCTAGTCCCGGAGATGATCACGGGTGGTTTAGCCGCTCATGTTCTTGATTTGATCTTCAATCTTGATGAAGAATTGCATGATTGATGATTGGGTTGAGGTTGGGAACTCCAAAATTCGTTCTTGGGAAGTGGAAAATGGCTAGGGTTAATGATCATTTCTTTTGGGGAATGTTTGTGCTTAAATATGATGGAAAAACAAGAAATTCGCAAGTCAGATCTGGGATTCAGCGCCCAGTGCGCCAAAAACAGCGCCTAGTGCGCCAAATGGTACTTTCCTTCTGTAGTGCGCTGAAATCAGCGCCTAGTGGCGCCGATTGCTACCGAACTTCCCATTTTCCACATTTTCACCTTCCGACTTATGTGTATGCTTCCAATACTCCGTAATGCCTCCCGAAAACCTTCCGTCAAGCTCCAAAAGCCATCCGTTCTGCTCCGAGTACCTGTAAATCAAAATCAACCTAAAGTAAACCGTTTCCATACACATAATCATGTAAAGCCTAATTGTTAAACACTTTAAAAACGATTAAACACCCTCACATCACTGTGGCTCCTGTTTCGCCACTCTGTTTAAGCAGACATTTGCGAAGTGGTTGGGATCACCACACGCAAAGCAGGCTCTAGCGTGAGTAGGAGCTGCTTGTTGATCCTGAGGAGCGGGTAGGGCAGGAGTTTGAACTGGGGCTGGAGCTTGGCGAGGACCGGTACGACAGTTAGCAGTGAAGTGGCCGTACAGGTTGCAGTGAACACAAAACCGGCATGCGATTCCAACCAGGTAATGATTAGTACAAGTAGGGTAGAGCGGGTGTGGGCCAGTATATGCACGCTTGGCTGGCGGTGCATTGGCCACAGGCGCCGCTACTTGGTGGTTTTGAGGTTGCGGTTGAGCAAGTACGACTTGGAGTGGAGCGGCGGTAACCGCGCAGTTCTTGTTGCTGGAGTTGTTGTTCTTTCTCTTGCGGCGTGAAGACTTGGAAGATTGCAATGCGGCGGTTTCAGCGGTGGGAGCAGCGGTAACTTGGTGAAGACTTTTGGTGGTTTTATCAAAGTAACCAGCCCTAACTCGCTTGTCATTGATCTCGGCAGCGAGTAGGTAAGTCTCTTCGATAGTTGTCGTCTTCGCAGCTTAAACGAAGTTAGCAACACAATCCGGTAACGCACGGATGTATTTCTTGATAGTAATCTCGGGAGTGGAACTTGACCCGGACAAATGATACTCAGTTGCTTAAAGCGGGCAGTTAAACCAGCATTGTCGCCACCCTCCTGCTTGATGTGTCAGAATTCGTCCTCCAGCTTCTGAAGCTCGTGGGGAGGGCAGAACTCCTTCATCATGATGTCCTTCAACTCATCCCACGTAAGCCCATAGGCTGCATCATTCCCTTGCTTGTTTCTCTCGGCAGTCCACCAGTCCAGAGCCCTGGACTGGAAAATGCCAGTGGCATTAACAGTGCGAAGGTTTTCGGGACAGCCGCTTTGGCGCAGGGTGACTTCGATTGAATCGAACCATTGAAACATGGCTGTAGGCCCGTCTTCTCCGGTGTATTCTTTGGGACCGCAGGCTTTGAACTGCTTGAAGCTAAAAGTGCCTTTAGGTGAGTCAGTCCTTGATTCCTCAGAGGACTTGCAAGCGTTTTCATTAAGCTCGCTGACAATTTGCGGAAAGACCTTAGCCATCTGTTTTGCGACTAGAGCAGCGATGCATTTGTCCTCATGGTTTCGGCGAGCGGATCGAGCAGTATGAGATCCGAATGACGACATTTTCTGCAACAGACATCGTCACAGGTCTCAAACACAATTTCGATTAAGCCTAGTATAGTCTAGCGATTTCTCCAAAAGGTACTTTACGTAGAGCACATGAACATGTCCAAACTTATAGACACATAATCACGTAGGCACATAATCCACATAAGCACGTAATCACATAAGCACGTATTCCACGGAAGCACATAGTCCACATAAACACATCTTCAACTATATTTTGCACGTATTGACCTACATATATTGCACGTATTCACCTATCTTTCACAGCGGCGTAAAGAGATTGAGAGTTGCGAGTGCGAGAAGCGGGTAACATAACGAGTAGCATATCATGCGATTTGTTAGCATGTTGAGATAGATGTGTAGTGCGAGTTGTGTGTGTTGATCAAAGCGAACAGCGAAAAGCGTATAAATCACCAAAATCGAAACACATAAACACATAAAATTACATAAAGTATATAAAATTCACATAAAATCGATAAATTCACAGAGTCAGCGACGGCGAAGTCCCGATTCGAAACATACAAAATCGAAAAGGGATTGTCTGGGTGTGAGACATTGACTGCCCAAAGTGGTTCGACTATTCTCAAAGACTCTGAGTACACGTGTTGGCCTAATAGACTGTGCTCTATCCCGGAATACGGTGAATGGCACGCATCCTTTTGGCCATTACGTGACCCTAGTCGTTGGAACCCATTGAGACTTTGGTGAGAGTTTTGTAAAACCAAAATAGAGCGGAATAAGTCACCAAGATTTAGGTTTCACCCCTAATTAGCGACTGTATTCCTATTTGTGTGATAGAATCACGAGATAGATAGGGAGAACTGCGTCGAAGTATGGATTTCACTCCTGATTCAACGCAAATCTTCGTGTTCATAGGAAAATGTGCGAGTCGAACGAGCGACTTGGTCGAGAGTTTGCGGTTTTCACACCTAGTCTCAACTAGATCATTCGTTTGTGAGTGTTGCCAGCCTTAGGAAAGGCTGATCTTGCGCAGAACTGTAGTATGCGATGTTCGCGCAAGAGTGTAGTGTATAGCGAGTTTGAGCAGGAGTGTCAAGTATGCTCGTACGAAACCCCTACCGGGTCTGCACAAGTTGGTCTGTTGGTACTTAGACTATAGACTAGGTTGTTTCTAAGACATCGACCCGAACTAGGTCGAGTCTTGCCTAATTCCCTATAGTTATGGCTCTGTTACCAATCTGTCACACCCCAACCGATGACGGAAACATCGAGGCACGAAACTGAGCAAAACAGATTGTCCAAGAGAAATCCGTAACAACTTAATTACCAGATAATTAACATTATGTCCCATACCATAACTCATCAAAGTAAAGCAGTTATTACTGACATAGATATCTCATAGACAAATAAATTGTTTCGACAACTCAGAATTTAAATTGTTTGTTTCTAGACTCTTCCTAACTTGATTCCACATAGCAAGCATCCCAGCATCTCAAACACCTATCACATTCGTTAAAATAGAGGTCAATACACATAGTGTACAGGTGAGCATACAAGTTTAATAGTATGATAGATGTCGAAAGCGAGTTTACGCATAACCAGCATGTAACATGTATAGTGTGCAGCAAGTAGGTTATCGACAATGACATATGCACAGATGTGACTGCGAGTTGTAGAATGCGCAACACATATCACCACTGTGACACGTGAAGAAAAGCCCTTAACAACCCATGTCCACGACAGGTGCTGAGTCCAAACTATAGTACTATCGTTGCTAAGGTGTCAGGCAACAATCACTGTGTAAACATTACATACAAGCATTCATCGAGTAACACATATAACATGCAGTAACGGTTAGCGTATAAAAAGTGTTTGCGTTGTGTGATCGATGTGATTTGATATTGTCACAACCCCCGCCCCCTATCTGTCCCGGGAACGGGCGACCGCGAACTCAGTTTCGGTGGTATCGGTGTTTATTAATTTGGCAGCGGAAATTACATCAGGACCGTAGTTAGGAAATATTTTATCAGAGTAAAACACCACATTTTATAGAAATACACACATTGGGATAAAACCCAAGTTTTCATTACAAACTGATTTATAGGGATAAATCCCATTTTATTGAATTAAAACGCCTTCTTTATTTAGGTAACTTTTATAGCCACTTTTCCAAGCATTCAGTGCTATCCAACTGGCTTCTAATTGGCTTTCACATTGTGTTACCTGAAACGCGTTTTGAAAACATTTGTCAGTGGGAAATACTGGTGAGTGAATCCTAGTTTAATCAAGAACCATTAATTTAATTTAAACTTAACAGTATTGAGGGCGATTACAATGTTTATATCTACCCAATTACTCATTCAGTACTGTCAATCCTGACTGGTGGGTCATATTACACATTGGCTAACTCTTCGTCCAATGGTAACGTTACTTACATTTTGTATACAAAACCCCAACATACCGGCAGTAATCGTAGAATTACAAAGACTCAATCACTGCTAAATTGCATTGTAAAATAGTTAAGATTTTGTAAAAACAGTTTACAAAAAGGAGATTACTCACATTGCTGTCTTAGATTTTTCGTAAGGGTTTCCTGGTGATTATCTATAATTTACATAAATGCACGTGTGTTAGTATAATAACCCATTTTAACATTAGTAATACCCTCTCCGAGACGGCATTCCAACGACTACGTCGGGCAGAACCACGACAGCCGTTACGAAACCCTAGATCAATCGGGCAGCGTATCTAATACGTATCCAGGGGTTATAATACTTACAACGGAGCAGAACTTCGCTATTTAGGGGGTATTAGACCTGAGTATAATGCGTACTATGAGAAAATTACGTTTAAAAAGAAAGAAATGAACGAGTTGTGCTGAAATCCGATGCCTGCTACTTATAGTGCCTCATCTCAACTTTTACGCGGCCCGCGTAAGAGAAGACAAGGGCCTACGCGGCCCGCGTCAACTCTGGTCAACGGGCTAGCTTGTCTGGATCATCGCCTAGCCTTGCCACGATGATGACACGTGTCATCACCATGCTGCGCCACACTCTTGATCTCTAGCGGCCCGCGTAAGACCTTTAAGAGGTTTACGAGGCCCGCGACAAACCCAGAAACATTATTTTTAATTAAATTTAATAATATTTAAGGTATTCGGGGTCCATTTTCACGTATGGGGTGTATTTTTAGACATATTAGGATATTTTAAAATATATTAGGGTGTCGGAAAACTATTACGAGAGTGTCGGTTTAGAGTTGTTATATCCTCCCCACCTTGTTTTAGAGCTCGTCCTCGAGATCTACTTAACAAGTGTGGATATTTCTTTTGCATTTCTGTTTCAAGCTCCCATGTATACTCAGGTCCTCTTTTGGAGTCCCACTTCACTTTGACCAGAACTAATCTCTTGTGCTTGAGATTTTTGACTTTCCTGTCTTCAATTTGTAGAGGTCTTTCTACAAACTTGAGTTGTTCATTTACCTCTATATCCTTAAGAGGTATTACCAGTGATTCATCGGCTAAGCATTTCTTGAGATTTGATACATGAAATACATCATGTACTCCTGCCATTTCCTCTGGCAGTTATAGCTGATAGGCTACAGGTCCTATTCTTCTAATAATCTCAAAAGGTCCAATATACCTAGGACTTAGCTTTCCCCGTTTGATGAATCTTACCACTCCTTTCCAAGGAGAGACTTTTAACAATACTTGGTCCCCTATTTGAAATTCCAACGGTTTGCGTCGGTTATCATCATAGCTCTTCTGTCGATCACGTGCTGTTTTCAGTCGTTCCTTGACTTAAATAATCTTGTCGGTTGTTTCTTGCACTATCTCAGGTCCAGATAGTTGCTTCTCCCCAATTTCTGCCCAACAGACTGGGTTCGACACTTTCGTCCATAAAGTGCTTCGAATGGTGCAGCATTGATACTAGTGTGATAACTATTATTATAAGAAAATTCTATTAAAGGTAAGTGATCGTTCCAATTACCTTCGAAATCAATTACGCAAGCTCTAAGCATGTCCTCCATTGTCTGAATTGTCCTAACACTTTGTCCATCCGTTTGAGGATGATAAGTTGTGCTTAGATTTAACTTGGTTCCCATTGCCTTTTGGAAACTTGACCAAAAATGAGAGGTAAAACGGCTATCTCTATCAGAAATAATTGATAAAGGTATTCCATCTAATGAAACAATTTCATTTACATATAATTTAGCTAACTGTTCCATACTGAAAGTTTCTTTCATTGGTAGGAAATGAGCTGACTTGGTTAGCCTATCTACAATCACCCAGATTGTATCATTTCCTTTCTTTTCTTTGTTTTAGGTAATTTGGTAACAAAATCCATTGTTATCAATTCTCATTTCCACGCTGGTATTTCTAACTGTTGTAATAAACCTGAGGGTTTCTGGTGTTCAGCTTTAACTTGTGAACATGTTAAACATTTAGAAACATAGGTTGCTATGTCCTTTTTCATTCCTATCCACCAAAAATTCTTTCTTAAATCCTGATACATCTTGTCATTTCCTGGATGCATCGTATACTTAGACTTATGGGCTTCTTCTAATATACGATGACGTAGGTTTCCTAATTTAGGTATCCACATTCTCTTCTTATGGAATCTCCAAATTCCATCTGTTCCTTGTTCTAATTCCTTTAGCATACCTTTTAGCTTTTCAATATCATCCTTGATTACTGATTTTTGTGCTTCTCTTATCTGATCATTTAAATCTACTTGTACATTTAATTTAAGAGAACGTACCCTTTTTGGCTTTTCGTGATACTTTTGGCTTAAAGCATCTGCAACTACATTTGCTTTTCCATCATGATACTGGATATCACAATCATAATCACTAAGCATCTCGATCCAGCGTCTTTGTCTCATATTCAATTCCTTTTGCCCGAAAACATACCTTAAACTCTTATGATATATGAATATGGTAAACTTACTACCATAAAGGTAATGTATCCAAAATTTCAAAGAAAAAATTATTGCTCCTAACTCTAGATCATGGGTTGAATAATTCTCTTCATGATTCTTAAGTTGTCTAGACGCATATGCTATAACCTTTTGGCGTTGCATCAACACACATCCATAACCTAATTTAGAAGCGTCACAATATACTACAAAATCTTCAGTTCCTTCTGGTAACGCTAATATGGGTGTATGGGTTAGTTTATGCTTAAGAATTCTAAAAGCTTCTTCTTGTTTTGGTCCCCATTCAAACTTAATGGATTTACAGGTTAACTTAGTTAAAGGAATGGCTATTCTAGAAAAATCTCGAATAAATCTTCTATAATAACCGGCCAATCCTAAGAAACTTCGAACTTCGGTTGGTGACTCAGGGGATTTCCATTTGATAATCGCCTCGATCTTTGTTGGATCTACATGGATTCCTTCATGGTTCACTAAGTGTCCAGGAAACTACACTTGTTCTAACCAAAACTCGCACTTAGAAAACTTGGCGTAAAGATTTTCCTTTCGTAATAGACTTAAAAGTGCGTGCAAATGCTTTGCATGTTCCTCTTTACTTTTAGAATAAATTAGAATATCATCTATAAAGACAATTATGAATTTATCCAAATATGGCTTACATATTCGGTTCATCATGTCCATAAATGCGGCTGGGGCATTGGTTAAACCAAATGGCATGATAGTAAATTCATAATGGCCATACCTTGTTCTGAAGGCGGTTTTAGGAATGTCCTCTTCCTGTACCTTTAATTGATGATATCCTGACCTTAAATAGATTTTAGAGAAAAATCGAGCTCCTTAAAGTTGATCAAACAGATCATCGATTCTTGGTAATGGGTACCGGTTCTTAATCGTGACTTTGTTCAATTCACGGTAGTCAATGCACATACACATTGATCCGTCCTTCTTTTTAACGAATAAAATCGGTGCTCCCCATGGCGATGAGCTTGGCTGTATAAATCCTTTTTCCAACAATTCGTCTAATTGTTTCTTCAGTTCTTGCATTTCTGCGGGTGCCAAACGGTAAGGTGCTTTAGCAATTGGTGCTGTTCCTGGTAGTAGATGAATTCTGAATTCAACTTCTCTGTCCGGCGGTAGTCCTGGTAATTCTTCTGGAAATACATCTGAAAACTGAGACACTACTGGAATATCTTTTAGTTCTTTTTCTTTAGTGTTAGTGATTATGGAAATTAAATACACTATAGATCCTTTTCTTATATAGCTTGCAGTTTTCATCACAAAGATGAATTTAGTGGATCTAGAGGGTTTATCTCCTTTAATTGTGATCTTTTCACCTTTCGGTGAATTTACTTGGATTAACTTTTGATCACATAAAATACTGGCTTTATTGGCTATTAACCAATCCATTCCTAAAACGATATCAAATCCTGCCAGATTCATTGGGTAAAGGTTTGCAATATACTTTTGGCTTAAAATTCTATTCTTGCTCCTTGCAAGATTTCAGAAATCTTAACGTTTTCTCCATTAGCTATCTCTACTAGACATTTTTGTGGTAGTTTAGTTAATGACTGATTTAGAAGTTTGCAAAATGAAGTATTAATAAAACTTTGGTTTGCACCAGAGTCAAATAATACTTTAGCAAAAACATCATTAACTAAAAACGTACCAGCTATCACGTCTGGAATCATCTTGGCTTCATCTGCAGTCAGAACGAATGCTCTAGCATTTTTAGTGCTCTTGTTATTCGCAACTGGAGCCAATTTCGGATAGTTTGGCTTGATATGACCTTGTTCTCCGCAATTGTAGCTTATCCTGTTGTTGGCTTTCCTCTTGCAGTCTTCTTCCTTGTGACCTGATATTTTGCAGAAATTGCAATATATGGAGCATCTTCCAGAATGCTTTCTTTTGCAATACTTGCAATAAGGTGCAGATGTGGAACCTACATTTTTCCCACGGTTGGAATTTCCAGATCGGAATTCCTGGGTAAGTCTTTGGGCTAGGTTTCTCCTCTGGTCTTCTTCTCTAGTACGGATTAATTCATCTGTCAAGGTGTTGGCTAGTTCTATAGCTTCTTCTATGGTTTGAGGTCTAGCTGCCTTGACTACATGCCTAATCTCTCCAATTAATCCCCATATATAGCGTGAGATTAATACTGGTTCAGGTGATGCAAGGGTTGGTACTATTCTAGCATATTCAAAGAATGTGGTAGTATAACCCTTACTATCTACCCCAGTCATTCTTAAGTTTAGAAACTTATTCGCTATCTGTTCTTTTTCATTGGGAGGGCAGAATTTCCTTTCTACCATATTTTTAAATTCTTCCCATTCCATGTTGTATACCCTATCACTTCCTCTTGACTGGAGGATAGTGGTCCACCATTCTAAGGCTGAGTTTTTAAATAGATTAGAAGCAAACATTATTTTGTCTTCTTCAGCACACTTGCTTATTTTTAAAACAGCCTCAGTCTTTTCTATCCAGCGTAGAGCTGCAATGGGTCCTTCATTTCCCGAGAATTCTATTGGTTTGCAGGACCAGAATTCTTTGTAAGAACAACCATAAGGCATGGTTCTTCTTCTTTTGGGAATGGGTATTTGAAGTATGGGTCCATTGTTCACGCTGTGTTCTGGTTCAATTGGTCGCTTACTGCTATGTTTACTTTTGTTATTTGCTTCCTGAACCGTTTCAATAATAAATGGCATTGCATCTATAATTCTTTGTGCCACTATGTGTTGGATAGCACTATTATCTACTTGGTTTCCATTGTTATTGATGCTCGGATTCTCATTAACCAAGTTAATGTTACTCTGGTTATCGTTATTTAGATTTCCTTGATTTCCTTCGTCGGCCATCTGAATTTTAAACATTTACCACGTATTAATATCACAAAATAATATTTAATATAGTCAATCACATGACACGCATTTTGGTCAAAAGCATCGATCATTGCGACTTACTCTATTCATATACTATGCATCTATTACACACCAGTACTGAAATAAAAATTACAATACCGACTGAAATTCAAAGTTACACTACTAATAATAGGCATCCGTAGTTTTTTTCATACACATACACACATATCATATTATTTTATTATTATTATTACTATTACTACCATCTCCATTATCACATTTACGGATATGGATTTATCCAGAAATCCATATTGCGCTCGTCGTACTTCCAGACGAGTCGCTCTCCCACCTGTCTCATTCGTTCACTACTCTCTAAAATTTCCTCACCAAATGTCCTAAGTTCTTGTACGTTTTCTACACTCATTGGGGGTGCAGGTTCTAGGACTGGGTTGGGAATCTGGGGTGCGGGTTCCTGGTATGGAGGTGTAGGTGCCTGGAATCGGTAAGGATCTTCTAAAATCTCCCTAATGTATTCATCGTGGTAATAGGGATCTAAGGGATCCAAACCTGGGTAGGATCCTATGTTTGGCATGGGCATGTCTTCATGTATCGGGTAGCATTGCACATAGTTCATAACGTCATCCCACCAGGGGTCGTAATTTGGGTCTAAGGGGTTTGGTGCTGGTACCCTAGGTATTTCCTCTGGGTTGAAATCATGCATTTCTACTTGATTTTCAGGGTTTTCTATTTCCATTGGTTGGTCAGGAATTGGTGGTTGTGGTTGGGGTGCTATTATTTGTTCCAGATTAGGGTCAGCTGCAGTGGTTGCTAAGATATGGATATTGGCTATACCGCTATTAAGCATATCCTGGGCATAGGCATCAATTTCTCTTTTGGCTGCTGCTAGTACTCTCTGGTCTTGTAACCTTTTCATACGTTTTCTACGCTCGTGTGCCCCTCTACTGAACCATCCCCTCTTTTTCTGAGGAAATGGCTCTTCTGACTGAGCCTTAAACACAAAGATTCCTTCTTCCGTATCAGCAGAGTACCCTGAGAGGGCAGGCTGAGAAGAGGAGGTGCCTTCCCTTCTAGGCGAACCAGACAATTGACGGTACGCGTCAGATGATCCTTGGTCACTTATACTGTAAACTAACAAATAGTCAAATAACACATAACAAGAAAATACATTTATGCACGTATTCCCGTAATTTATTTCCTAACAATTTGAATTTTGATGTCAGCAGAACGCTTCTGTGGCTGAATCAGTGGCTTAGCTCTGATACCACCTTCTGTCGCAACCCCCGCCCCCTATCTGTCCCGGGAACGGGCGACCGCGAACTAAGTTTCGGTGGTATCGGTGTTTATTAATTTGGCAGCGGAAATTACATCAGGACCGTAGTTAGGAAATATTTTATCAGAGTAAAACACCACATTTTATAGAAATACACACATTGGGATAAAACCCAAGTTTTCATTACAAACTGATTTATAGGGATAAATCCCATTTTATTGAATTAAAACGCCTTCTTTATTTAGGTAACTTTTATAGCCACTTTTCCATGCCTTCAGTGCTATCCAGCTCGCTTCTAATTGGCTTTCACATTGTGTTACCTGAAACGCGTTTTGAAAACATTTGTCAGTGGGAAATACTGGTGAGTGAATCTTAGTTTAATCAAGAAACATTAATTTAATTTAAACTTAACAGTATTGAGGGCGATTACAATGTTTATATCTATCCAATTACTCATTCAGTACTGTCAATCCTGACTGGTGGGTCATATTACACATTGGCTAACTCTTCGTCCAATGGTAACGTTACTTACATTTTGTATACAAAACCCCAACATACCGGCAGTAATCGTAGAATTACAAAGACTCAATCACTGCTAAATTGCATTGTAAAATAGTTAAGATTTTGTAAAAACAGTTTACAAAAAGGAGATTACTCACATTGCTGTCTTAGATTTTTCGTAAGGGTTTCCTGGTGATTATCTATAATTTACATAAATGCACGTGTGTTAGTATAATAACCCATTTTAACATTAGTAATACCCTCTCCGAGACGGCATTCCAACGACTACGTCGGGCAGAACCACGACAGCCGTTACGAAACCCTAGATCAATCGGGCAGCGTATCTAATACGTATCCAGGGGTTATAATACTTACAACGGAGCAGAACTTCGCTATTTAGGGGGTATTAGACCTGAGTATAATGCGTACTATGAGAAAATTACGTTTAAAAAGAAAGAAATTAACGAGTTGTGCTGAAATCCGATGCCTGCTACTTATAGTGCCTCATCTCAACTTTTACGCGGCCCGCGTAAGAAAAGACAAGGGCCTACGCGGCCCGCGTCAACTCTGGTCAACGGGCTAGCTTGTCTGGATCATCGCCTAGCCTTGCCACGATGATGACACGTGTCATCACCATGCTGCGCCACACTCTTGATCTCTAGCGGCCCGCGTAAGACCTTTAAGAGGTTTACGAGGCCCGCGACAAACCCAAAAACATTATGTTTAATTAAATTTAATAATATTTAAGGTATTCGGGGTCCGTTTTCACGTATGGGGTGTATTTTTAGACATATTGGGATATTTTAAAATATATTAGGGTGTCGGAAAATTATTAGGAGAGTGTCGGTTTAGAGTTGTTATAGATATTAGTAACGTATGTAACACCCAAAAGTGCTTAAAGCAAAAAGGGATCGAGTATACCCACAGAGATGGTAGCTATTAAACACAATCTGTGATTGGATTGAAGGGAGCGCTAGAGTAAGCCTGATTACAGAACGATAGCATAAGCGATAAGCGGTGCGTTAAATGGTGCGAGTGACTGAGTGACGAGGAGTCATCCGATCGGTCGGTTTGCCATTCGTTTCGGATGGATGTGTTTGTGTATGATGTGACTTTGAAGTTTTCGTTGTAGCATTTTTAAAACAAAGGAGTGTTTCTACCATTCAGGTCATTCGGCCGGATGGTCATCCGGACGGATGGCCGTTCGTTCGGATGGCGGTTCGCTGAAACTGATCTTCCTTGTATTTTTGTGAAAAATTGTTAAGTGTTGAACACCATGGTCATCCGATCGGATTGCCGTTCGATCGGATGGCTATCCGTAGCTTCTACCTTTACTTAAGGTAGAGACATTCTGTCAAAACAGGGTCTCTCTACCGTAGCTTACGGCCAGTAGCCATAGCTTACGGCTAGGTGCTGCTGATATTACTCTGCAACCTATTTTTTTGACCCGTTTCGAGTCTTGCTCGATTAGGCCGGCCCCGAGACTTCCAAACACACCCTTTTTAAACCCTTTATCCATTTTCACTTTCTTACAAATCTCCTCCCTAACATCACCCAACGTATCGAATTTCTAAAAGAATCATTAGATGCTCACATTAACTTGCATATTGGAACGAACACACACATCCTCGTGAGCTTTTGGTTTGAGTCTGAGCACCTTACTCGTGCTCGAATCTCTCAAACCTAGGCTCTGATACCAACTTGAAACGCCCATTTTCCGACGGCCAAATACCAAACATAAACAATAGAAAAATACGACCAAATTGAAATTTTTACACTTCACTAGAAAATTTGATACATGGTTACAAAACATCCATTTAACTTCAAGATTTACAAACCTTTCATCATTTCACAAAACTACAAAACATAAGTTTAAAGATAAACTTTTTAACAACAAAACATGATCTACCTAATATCCAAAACATTTTGACCCATTAACACAAAATAAGTTCGGAAGCACGTTGATGGAGATATAGAGTTTGTTCATCCCGAGCGTAGCGTGGCCAATTAAGTTGGTGCTTTACCTATAATACGAATACAAGAATTATTATTATTAAGTTTATACTTTTCAAATTACTAACTTCCAACAAACATGAATAACATGCTATTATCTCATCATCAATCTTAAACCATTCTAGACTAAAAACCAACATCCATACGTTGACCCATTCATAACGGGTCAACATATATCCATTCTTTATACATTCCCATTCTTACTCGTTTGACCCATTCATAACGGGTCAACACATACTCATTCTATATACATTCTCATTCTTATTTGTTCGACCCATTCGTAACGGGTCAACATATATTCATTCTTTACATTCGCATTCTTATTCGTTTGACCCATTCGTAACGGGTCAACATATATTCATTCTATACACATTCTCATTCTTGTTCGTTTGACCCATTCATAACGGGTCGATATAAACTCATTCTTACTACTCACATGAACATTCACCAATTCACGATTTATAACAATTCGACAAATAATAATTTTAACATTGTAGTCAAGGATAACATACTTCGATCTTGAGCTCCTTGTTGTTTCCTCCGGCTTGACCCTTCTTCTTTCACTCCTAAATTTAATCCATTTATATTTTGATCCATGATTCATTCCAAATCCCATACATATTTTGATAAGACAACATTTAAGTTCAACACTCATACGGATTCTAACATTCAACCATTTTCATCATGTTGTGCATATCATAATTTCGCAAGTTTCATATCTAGAGCATTTTATCGAACACTTGGTGGGCGTTTGGTTATTTTCCTCCACCAAGTTCTCAAATGGCTAATTTTTACCATTATACCTCCTACTTATTACATATGCAAGAATCCATTAATTACTTTATCATCACATCTTCATATTTTTACATCTCGATTCATGGTACAACTCAAAATGGCCCTAGTTTCATAGTTATATCAAAACACACTTCTATTTACATAAAGGTTTCATAATGACACAACCGCATAACAAGTACTTGTTCTAATTTACATCTAGAAATGCTCATACATGATTCCTATCTTAAATTTACCTTATAACCTTGAAACATTCTCTAATTGATCGTATTCTTTACAAATTTCTTCATACAAACCCACCAAATTCAGAATTACAACTTACCTTATGTTCAACAAGCTTAGGTGGTTATGAAAAGATGAACTTGCATAAGATGAATCTCAATTCTTCCTTTTAATTTGCTGAATTTCAGTTGTGGGTTTTTTAGACGAGTTTTCTCCCTCTTCTTTCTCTCTCTCTCTCTCTCAATCTCGACATACATACACACATATAACCTGCACTTTTTTTATTTCTTGCCCACTATTTCCTACTTTAGTCCCTCAAGTTTCACCTTTTAATTATTTGCTCCTAATCCTTTCTTTCTTTTATTTGTTAAGTTAACTTATGGGGAAATAACTAAGTTAAACATTCTTAAACATCACACTTCATAATATGAGTTTAAAACTTTTAATAATCTACTTAGACTTTACAATGTAATTGCTAGTTACCATTTTTTTAGTTCTATAGTAATAAAAGATATCAAATAAACTAATAATGTATTCACATTTTGGGGAGTTACAAGAGAGCGGGATAACAAACTGCACTAGCAAGGGTAGTGGTGAATGTATATTTAGGCATACTAGTGGATCTATAGGGTTTGACGAGCATCACATATGTTTGGTAAGCTAATCATATTTATATAAATTAGTAAAAAAGTTGGGCCGAAAAAATTAATTGTTTGTACTCAAATGTATTACGAAACTGCTTTTTAGGAAAGAAAATATGGTCAAAAACTAACGTGGATTGAAGTTTATTTCGATACCCATCTCAAAAAGGAAAGCAAAAAGAAGTATTGGGCAGGAGAGCTGGACATTAATAGCTTTCAGCCTTCAGGCATTTGAGTTTATTTCTGACAAATCAAGAGAAATATATATAAGTTATCTTTTTCATTTTTGAATAATTAGAACATCAGCGTATTAACTTTTAGCACAACAACTAATAATTTGTTTCCATAATTTGTAGATAAGGTACAAAAGTGATATGATCAAGTTGCATGGGTCAGATCTCAACCTCATCTTCAACCAACATCTGGATGATTTTTGATGTGTGGGCGAGAGTGGCAAGAGGTAAGAAGGGCCGTATGTTCGGGGTAGGATCTTCGGATCCTAGTTTTGTTAACTAGGAAATTGTCTACATCTACTGAATCTAAATTATATGTTGATGCCCTAAGGTCGCAAGAGGAGATATTGTTTACTTCTCATCAAAGTATTGCAATTCTATAATTTATAGAGTTTTTAATAATTAATTAGTAGAAAACAATAACTTAGATTATTAACCCATATTAATAATTTAGGTTGAAAAAGTCTGAGTTGAAATGGAAAATTAACATGCAAATGAAAGGGATGCTATACAAGAGTTGGAGCAAAGAGTGCAACAAATGGAAAACGAAATGAAAGAAAATGAAGAAAGGAGGCCAAAAACAGTTTGAAGAGTTTATGAAAAAATTTCAGCCTCCCGTTAGTCATCATCGGTAGTTTTTTAGTTATTTCGGATCTTTACGTTTAACAATGGTGGTTTTATGATTTAAACAGGCTCAATATTGTTATTTATTTCGAATCTTTATGTTTAATAATGGTGATTTTGTAATTTAAACGTGCTCCGAATTTATGTTCTTTATTTTTATTAAATTTATGTTATTTGTTTTTGTTATATTTATGTTCTGAAACATAAAACATTAGTCATTTTTCAGCACGAAAAAAACCCCAGGTATTTTTTGTTTTTCAATTCATTTTTTAAATGTATATGTAGGAAATCTGTGGGAAAACACTAAACAGGTTTTGTCGCATTTCGTTGGAATTGTGTAGGTAAAAGAGATAATTTCGTAGAAAATGCATGGTAAAAAAGAATACATTCTATTAGAATTGTGTAGGAAAATAAACCAATTTCATAGGAAATGCGTAGGAAAAAAGAATACATTCAATACATTCAGTTGGAATTGTGTAGGAAAAAGATATTTCCGTAAGAACTGTGTAGGAGAAAAGGATACATTCCATTGAAATTGTGTGAGAAGAAAAAAATTCGTATGAATTGTGTAAGAAAACTAAATATACATATTATAATAAAATAAATATAATTGATTTAAATACAAAGATTTAAAAAAGAAATATTCAGTGGGAATTGCGTTGGAAAGTTAAGAATTCCCACGGAAATTGCGTGGGAATAGTAGCAGTTTTCTAGTAGTGAGCGATAACAATAAATAGCGGAAATGTGATATGGCTCACCTACAAGAAACTTGGGTTTACCTTGTTATTTTTTTAGGTTATGAGGTTACTCAATCTCAAAAGGGTTATCATCTATTAAACATATACATTTATGACTTGTTTGAACATGCACATATCTCTTATATAGGACTGTGGAAATGCCCCTAAAAACTAATGTAAGATATTCTCCGACTGATGGTGTCCCTTTATCATACTTGACTCTTTATCATACTATTATGCACACGTTGCTCTAGCTTACAGTCACTTGCCCAAACATAGCACATGTAGTTCATGTGGTTAGTTTGTTTTTTCACTTATCCTACTCATTTTCACTGGGGAGTTGTGCTTCGTATTTTAGATATTTTCGTTGCCTATAGTAATCTGGATTGGGATAGCGATCCTAATAATCACAAATCTACTACCATTTTCTGTCTTTGCCCCATATATTCACTTATCTCATGGAAAAGTATGAAACATGATGTTTTTCTATTTTCTACATGAGCTGAGTATCGTGTTGTGGTTGTGACTACTTATGAGATTGTTTGGTTACAATGGCTTCTTGCAGATATGGGTATTGATTTCTCACCCCCCAAAGTGTGATGCGGGTTGTGAAGAATCTTGTTTTTCATAAGCGGACAAAGCATATTTAGATAGATTGGCATTTCACTCACCATCATCTGCAGCTAGGAACCATCCTTCTACCATATGTTCCATCAGCCTCCTTGTAGATTGTTGCAGCTTGGAACCATCTCGCTACTATACACACATACACATACACATACACAAACACACATATACACACACATATCGAAGGGGTGTACCAACCAACGTGTCTTCCGTAGAAATCGGCTACTACATAACTAATATAATCGTCACATAATAACTACCGTCATTTATAGTTTACATAACTATATTAGTCTGGGTAAAATAACTACATATATATATATATATATATATATGTCTAGATTAATGTTTTAACCCTCAGGACACAACACTAATGAAATGAGATATCTTGCATGTGTTTAAGATTGGTTTCACGTCAATGAAAGAATGTAATATACGTTTTGGTTTGAAATTGATTTTCTAATAGATGGGCATATGTAGTATTGTAAGCATATTGTTGTACACTTTAGTCGGCGATGACAAAATTTATTCAAACATAGTTTTTCCAATTAAAAATGTCAATCAATCTTTGATTGATAAAGTGTTTGAAGATACTACCAGTAAGTTTTTGGAAAAGGGGATCCCGAGAGTTTCAGTAACTCAGTGTGATCCGATTCCAAAAGCTGAAGTTAGAAGAAAATTTGGAAATAAAAAATCACCAACGAAGCAACAACCTATCGCTTTTAAGGGTAAACAGCAACAGCAGCGAGCTCAAAATTCTAAAGGTTCACAACCAAAGGCTGAAACAAAAGGAGCTCGTTTCAAGAAGAAAAACAAAGACGTAAAGTTTGTGGCCTCCAAAGGTACTGATAAAGTGGAGACTTTTGAAAATAAGACAAATACCGATTTTGTTCAAAAAGTCAACATTTTGAAACGTAATAGTGATAACAATTACACTCAACGCACAAATGGGTGTGAAGCTAGTACCTCTGGGTCTACAACTTCAACGTCAGGTCGTCGAACAGATTCTCCTAAGTTTGTTGAAAGGAGAACTTGTTTCAAGTGTGGGAAGTTTGGGCACATCATTAAAGACTGCACAAACTCGCCCAAACCAAATTTTGTGGAAAGAGCCCCTTCTGAACAAGGTCACCAACAACGTCGTCCTGTGTCACCAAAAGCTGACAAACGCACTGTTAAAGAACAGGAAACAAAACAACGACGTCAAAATATGAAGGTGATCGAAAAGGCATTAAAACCGGAAAATGTTAAAAGGAAACCAAGTTCACAACAACCGTTAAAACCATAAATTGTAATTAATACACAATCCGGTAAATGGAAACAAGCTTGGAAACCAAAAACAGGTGAAGGTTCAGGGGGAGGCGTGAAATTTCCAAATCATCAAGAGATTGAAATTACATTTCTTGATTCTCAGGGGAAACCTAAGTCTATGAAGGCTTGGGTCCCCCTCTCCAACTAATCTCTGAGTGAGTGTGCAGGATGTTCCAGGAGGAACTTTTGATAGTCATAGGATTATTGATAGTGGAATGTTCATGCACAAGAACGGCGATAAAAGAAATTGTTGCCGTTGATGGAGAGAAAAAGAAAAGAAGACAGAATTGTCTGTCGAAAGAGATTGAAAAGCTTCGACAAAATGAAAATCATTCCAAAGTTTGATTGTTAAAGGCTTTGATCGGGTTCCCAGGATAGATTCAATCAAAATGTACGCACCTGCAGCACGTCTGAAGTTCAAACTCAACAAGATGAACGTGCAGTGTACATTTCTTCGCGGTGTGATTGAAGAAAATGTGTTTGTTGAACAAACCAACCGGGTGTGCGGATGCCTTGGCGTGGATTGAACAACCGCACACTACTTCTCAAAGAGAAAGACAAAGACCTTCGCTGGTGCAATGTGGAAGACCAGCCGGACCCAAAGGTTTCTGATCTTGTTGCTGTGAAGAGATTTCTCAGTAGCTACAAAATCGGCTTTGAAATCCACACCGGGTGGATGTCCAGTTTGGGAGAGCACTCAGATTCCTTGCAATGCACGAAGCAGTTGCAGGATACGGTTTTAAATTTCTAATCTCTCCTTTACTTGTCGATATTTAAGCTGCTTTATGAATTGTTATCCTCTCGTACAGCACTCTTTGACCTGACACGTTGAACTCGAATATCACCTCACACGTGATTGTTTCACTATGAAACTCGTCAATGTTGTCATGGTCCGCACCGCTTACCGACATGCCAACTGATTTTTCCAAAATTCGATAAATCATTTCTGACAAAAAAAAATTAATTTTGGTAAACGGCATTGAGGTACAACATGAGTAAACCGACATCGGGAAATCCTTTTTGTAAATATCTTTGTGTCTTTTAAATTTATCTTAGTTTGTTGATTTTAGGGGGAGTAAATCCAAAATTTGAAAATTCAAAAACATCAAAAAATTTCAAAACCCAAAAACAATAGCAAAACAAAAATGAGTTTCCTGGCGAGAAAAAGAGAAAATGATAGTAGATCAGTGGTCTGTCGAAACCTTTTTGAACTAAAATGCAAAATGAAAAACGATAAGCAGCTCTATATAAGATGTATCGGTAGGCTCACAATCATTTGAAAGTGTGCAGGGTGATATAAACCTTAATCGACTGAAGACCAGGTGGGAACCACACATTGGCATATGGTCTTAGTACCGAAATTTCGTTTGAGAGATTGCCGAGGTTCTGAGATATTCGGTCTTTATGCTGTCTTATCATCTGGGTATCATGGTTGTATCTTTTATCGAAAAATAACGGAGACGAAGTCTAGATCTTCCATGATACCATAAATACGTGTACATATTGCATTCGACCTCAATAAGTGATCAACAATCACATGTCCAAACAAAATAAGTGATAATATATCACAGATTCTTTGCGGGAGTCAAGTTCGTCTCTTTGCTGTACGAAAGTACTGACCTGTTCACGGACTTGCTCCTGTGCCCTCATGCATCTGAAAATGAAGTTCCTCATCAATAAGTGATTCTATCACATAGGGCTTGTTTTCAATCAAAATAAGAGAGTTTCTCACATCTTTTATACGGTCAAACAGATGATAAACAGTATACTCACCGGTAAGATGAACTCTCGTGCATACCTTGATACGGGAATGTGTCGTGTGTGGCTGAAAACCGGTCTGTAAGTATAAATCATACCTTAACGTATCCCCTCGCCATGATTACATCTGATAAGTTGAGCTTATGTGGACAACAATACCGACAATTGTTATAGGATGCTTATCTAAATGTTAACTAATTGAACAAAAAGAGCGTTTTGGCGTGACCGTACACTGATATGATTCTCTTACCCTCGAAACTCGCAAAAAGAATGTCTGTAAATATTTGTTTACTGTAGGATCGTTTTTTGACCCAAATGAGTCGTTCAGAAGAGTTTATCTTAGTTTCAGAGGCGGAAACAAAGAAACTAAGTTCAATTCAGCTAGATTCACGCTTTAAACTGTTGTATCATTGATTTGGAAGACGTTTACAACCTGACAACACTTCGGCAGCACTTCGTTGCTTTGGCCGGAAAGTTACAAATGAAATGGACAAGTGAGGTATATATAGGAAGGACCCTTCCGTTTGAAATGAGGACCCTTCCGTTTGAAATGAGGACCCTTCCGTTTGAAAATGATACAACACTTTTCAAACGGAACCCATTCAAACGTGACATCTCAAACGTTTACATATTCAAACTTTTACAATTTAAACCATATTGTCTTTAGTGAGATGATGTAATGATGTCATCACTTTGATGATGTCATCATGACATCATGTTTGAACATCTCCGCAACGAACTGAGATACGACCGAAGACGTAGACAACAGACAGATGCACCAACAAACTCCCCCTCGGATGTTGACGGAGTCTTCAGTGTCAAGTCTTTACATCTTTAGTCTTTATCAGTCCTCTCTAACTCTTTGAAGTGTCTGACATTGTAAGTATCCTCAATCTCTTTCTTCTCTCTCAATCTCTATATCAGGTATCAGAATCTGACACTCTATCTTCATGTTCAAGATAAAAACCTGGCTATACCTGCACATTCTTAACCCAGAAATGAATTTTCTAAATTTAACAATTTAAATGCATCAATAACAACTCTCATATGAATCAACAATCACTCTTCCTCAGATCACATACACATGATGAACCATTTGTTGATTTAAAAAACATATTTTCACAATTAAGACACACTCCCTCTCACAACCATGTCATCATGTTTAGCACTCGGAACTTTGAAAATCAGCTTTCGAATATCAGTTGTCGAAAATCTTTTTGAGTTTTTCAAAAATTTATGCTAAAACACACCGAATTTTTTTTTTTAATTTGAATGTAAAGAAATGCAGTAAAGAAATATTTACAGACAATATTTTTGTGAGTTTTGTGTAAGAGGATCATATCAGTTTATGAGACATGTCACTAACACCGTTAAGCTGCATTTCATTTTCAGTTCTAAACAATTCACCTAGATTGTCAGTATATTTGTCCACTTAAATTTTCACACAAAGTTCAATTGATCCGAGATATGAGATTAATGTTTTAAGTTCTTGAACTTATCCGTGTGTCTCACTACTTGAATATACTCCCGTATCCAGATCCCAATATTCAGTCTTACAGGTGAGTATACCACAGATGATATCTGTAAGGGAATAAATTATAGTGCGAGGGCCGTGAGAGCTCAGGTCGATCTTTCGATACGCAGAGAGATGACGGCTTCGACTTTTGGTGTGTCCCCTTTAGAGGATCTTTTGCATTACAACAGCAGCGACTATCAATTTTATTGTTTCATCAGCTTGCTGAGGGTGATGCTATGTTTCAAGCATTTGCAGAAAGCATTATCCGGGGACTAGGTCAGAAATTTCTTTCAGCAGAAGTCCCGGGATAATACCCCAGATATCACTGAGCATAAAGATCTAGTATCTCAGAATAAGGGACCTTTCAAACAAGATTTCAGGGGTTACCTATATATCCAAGTTTGTGTTAACCCACAGAACAAGCAAGTTTGAAATTTATGTTTGTATCTCGTCACAATTTACTAAATGTGTAAAAACCTACTGACACATCCACAGTGAGATTGTTTATAACATATTATCTAAACAATTCTTTAGCATGTTGTGACAGGCCACTGATGTACTATCATTTCCTCTTTTATGACACTAAAACTCATTTTTGATTTTATCATGTTTTTGCCCTTTTTCAAATTTTCTAATGTTTTTGGATTTTCAGAAATTTCTACTCCCCCTAAAATACAAACATATTAAAGGAAATTTGAAAACAAACTGTACAATATACTTGACAACTGATAACGAATCGCTTCAAATCGCCATCCACTTGGCATAAACAATCAGAACTCCCCCTTTCACAAAACTATTTTCTCATTATGATTTCAAAACACTTAAGTTTGTTTTAACCAAAATGATTTTTCCAGAAAATAAGTTTTGTTGGTTTTACCACTTGTAAAATTAGGAGTTTGGTTCATCATATTGTCCTTCAAACATACGAATCAGGATTACATCAAGTTCAAACTAATGACCTTGACGAATCACATTGTAATTCCAAAACATATAACCACATGTAGGAATAAAACCTCTACACAAACCATTTTACTAATCAAGATGCCGATTCCTGCTTCGCACTTACCAACCTGGAAGCTCCGGCAATTCCTGCAGTATGACTTGCCAAAATTTAACTATTACAAGATTCATTCACAAAAAAAACAATTTTCAAGAAAGATGCCGATTCCTGATCCGCGATATAAACTTGGGATCTCCGGCAAGTCAGGTTTTTCAAGCAAAGAAAACGTCCACCCAAGCCTGACCAGCCTTGGGTGTTTTCAGTTCAGAAGCAGTTGGAGTGTAAGTTGCTTTCTTTTTAGCATAAAACTCCTTTACCCCTTTCACCTTTCCATCAACCATTTTTCCGAAAATCTTCTTAACTTTCCCATTAAACGCTTTCTCAACATCAAAGCTATCCTTCTCAGAATAACCCTGATTTGAGATTTCAGACTTTCCAGTTTTCCTTTTAAAATTTTCAGTCCTCAATGGCGGAAAGTTCTCATCATCCATTGAAAGAACTGAGTTTTCATCACTCTCATCAAACTGTGGCTCCTCTGATTTTGTGGAATCAGATTCATCACCAGATTTTACCTCTGATTTCTTAACAACCCAAGCTTGGTTGTCAAGATTTCCCTTCTTCTTGTAAAACCTTTTCGAACACTCTCCAACTTCAAATGTTGAATTTTTAAACACTTTAAATTTTTCAGTTGGTGGTTCGGTTTTATCAATAATAACTTCTTTCAGTTTTCCAGAAACTCCCTGTTTTGTGTTTGTCGCTTTCGGACAGTTCCATGCAATGTGACCAGCTTCATTGCATCGGAAACAGGTTCTTGTTTCTTTCCTTTGATAAGCTCCATTCTTCATTTTTTCAGCAAGAAATTCTTGATTTGTTTGTCTCCAAAATAAGCTCTTCTGTTCTTCCTCTGCAGTTGTCCCTGAAACAAATTTAACTCTGGAATTAAAATCTTTAATATATTTTTCATTTTTATAGTTTTTAGGTGGAATAAAACCAAGTCCTTTCTTTTTGTAGCTACGATTGTGGTTTGGTTTCTTTTGAAAACCAGAACCAGAATTGTAACCCTTTTTCTTGTTCAAACGTTGTTGTACTCTTGAAGTGTAATTTTTAGGTTTTCCAGTAAGATTTAAATCTTTTATTTCAGAAATATTAATTTCTGCCATTTTGAAAACCTTTTTGATCATTTCAAATCGAACACTTCTTATTGGAAACTCTTTATCAAAATATAATTTGTCAGAATCATTCAAAGTATACACAACTTCAAATGTTTCATCATCCAAATTAGATTTTGACAATAAAATCTCTTTACTATAAACCCGTTTTCCCGACGATTTTGAACTTCTTTCAGACGAACTCGAACTCCCAACTGACTGACACGAACTTTTGGACTCGGACTTTGACTCTGACTCCTCATCCTTATCCAACACCTGATCAACCACTCTTTTTATCAGTTCTGACTCATGATCTGTATCGGACGCTGTGAACGTGACGTCAATATTGTCCGGTAAAACATCTGTTATCTCGGATTCTAACTTAATATTGACCGCCTGTTTTAGTTCTTCCTCATTAGGTTTCCTAGATGAGTACCCTTCCCAAATCGGAGGCGGACACTTATTATAACAGACACCCTGTTTCTTACCAGTATCCTTTTTCTTCTTTGGCTTTATTTCTTCATCTTTAAACGCTTCAAATCCTTCAACTGTTGGATAAATTCTATCGATTATATAATCACAACCTTTGTAACTTTGCAGCAATCTTCTGATTCTTTCATTTTCAGCTGCTTCACTATCCAACTCTTTTTTCCACTTTGCACATTCTTCTATGTACATATTGATCTCTTTTTGCTTTGTCATCATGGTAGCATTCATCATCTTCAAAGCTTTTTCTCTTTCAGAGTTAGTCTTTTCCAGACTATTCACAGTTCTGTTCAATACATCATATGACTTTTTCAAATTTTTTACATCAAACAACAACTTTTCTTTCAACTTTTCTAACTCACTAAACCTCTCATCTTTCTCTATACATTGTTTACAAGACTCTAAACATTTAAGACAAGGTTTTGTGATTTCAACGATCTTCTCAACTTCAATTATCTTTTCAACTTCCACCATCTTCTCAACCACTTTGACCTTTTTCAAATCTTTTGCAGCTTTCTCCTCTTTCAGTTTCTTCAATTTTTCTGCAAAATAAAATTCAAAACTATCAGAAGATAAGTGAGTTTTTCCAATATTAATCTGTTCAATTTCTTCATCACTATCACTTGTCTCTGACGAACTGTTTTCAGATGAAACAGATCCTTCATCTTCACTTTTCTCTTCATCAGATAACACTTCCATCCATTCCTTCAGCATTTCCGGCTTTCGAATAATATGAGCAATAAACGCTCCAACATTTGAATCAGCTGGAATGTACTTGTCCCAGCTAAATCCTTCAGCCATTTTCTCATCATCTTGATCAACGATACCGTGGTAAGCTTTCCTGTTTGCATCTTCGATCATTCTTCCATGAGCTGTTTGTGGCTCTTTTTGTTGATGTGGTTGATGAGTGATTTGCTGATATATAGACTTCCGATAGTAATCATCTTTCCCAGACGACTCCTTTGCTCCTCTCGGCTCCTGATTCTTGCACTCTCTTTTAAAGTGACCTTTCTCCCTGCAACGAAAACAGACAACTTTAGATTTATCAAATCCAAGATTAGAAAGATTCGCATCCAAGAAATCATTTCTTCCTGTAACCAATCTAAATTTTTCTGCTCTCCTCAAAACACTAGCTAAAGCCCATTTAATATCCATCAGTTCCAGCTCCTCTGCATCGATTTGGTCATAATCTTCTTTTGTGAGCATCGGATTACCAATTCTTCCGGCAATCAACCCTTCATAAGACTCTAATGCAGTGACCAATAATCCCATATGATGCTTTACAACTTCTTCAGAATAATTTTGACCATTTTGAAGATGTAGAGCTACATTACACTGAATTAAATGCCCATTTCCAGCAGATGAACTTTGAACACTTGGAGGATTCACCGTTGAGAACCCACTAGTGTTGACTGATCCTTGACTGCTTGGTGTAGATTGATTTCCAGCACTAAATGCAGTTTGTATCTTTGGACTTGCTTCAGCAGTTTGAACATTTCCTTTATAGTACAATTTAATATCTTGTTGATGAGTAGAACTGTTCATTCTAGCAATTTTCTGCTGCTCCAGATCCTGTGCCTCCAGCTTTTCTATAAACTGTGCAATCGATAACTTTTTAAACTGTCCGGAATTCTTTAATATCATCAGATATGTACTCCATTCTTTTTGCGGTAACGCGTCAGCAAGCTTTTCAACCCATTCTGCTGGAGTTTTTGTAATCTTCAATTGTGACATGGTGCGTACAAGATGACAATATCTTTCAATAAGACTCTTTGTTGTTTCACCAGGCATGCACGTAAACAATTCAAACTCTTTTTTCAACAAAGCTGCTTTACTTTGTAACATTTCAGTGCTTCCCTCAAACTTCTTTTGAAGAGCTTCCCATATAGAATAAGAATTTTCATCATGTTGAAGCAACACAAATATATCTTCTTTTACCGCTTGTTGTAACAAATTGATCATCATTTTCTCTCCTTTATAACTTTCCCTCTCTTGTTCAGTAAATTCAGAAATAATTTTATCAGCTCCCAATGTATTCTTTGGCCTCTCATACTCAGTTTCGATGCTCTCCCAAGCTTTTAGATGATTCGCCTGAACCCAATTCTCAAACCGTTTCTTCCATCCGTGATAATCTTCAATTCCCATAAGTTTCGGGGGTTTTTGCATTGTTCCGGTTTCGTTTTCTGCATTCATGTTTTGAGCAATTGAAGCTGGAGTAGTCGAGGGTGTAGCAAACACGTTGTAGAACTCAGAATCCATGTTTCGGTAGCAACTTGAATATCTTGACAAGTACCTGACAATTACCTGACAACACAATCAAACAAAATACAATCAGTTTAACAGTTTATCAACTAATTGAAACAAACTTGTACTCGAACTGATGATTTTCAGTGCGAACTGAATGTTGATCAACTGTACGGACTGAATAACCCGGATCGAATTCGATTGACCTGACCCTTGAAACTTTTGAACTCCAAACCGTACGAACTGAACAGAAACCACGACTTAAACCACGCGACCTGACTTTTCAAACTGTGCGAACTGACTAAAATCCAAACTCGTATGAAATGGAGGCCAAATCACTCAACCCGAACAGTTTTAGTGTGAACTGACAAAGAGACCAAGACTCGAATCACGCGAAACTCAAACACCAACTTGTGTGAACTTGGATAACCTTTGAGACTTGACTATTTTCAAACAACAAATTTGAACCGTTTTTTTTTATTACTTGCAATCTGATCACATGGGATGAAATTTGAACCGAATATATGAGCTGACAACAATATTATAATAACACACAATGATTGGTCTACACACTAATACTTGATCACATTCACTTGAATCAAATGATTGAGCCTTTAATAAGGTTGAAACTTGGACCTAGAAACTTTTGATCAGATTAAACTGATGACTTTCTTGACACACATAAATGTTCCAATCACATGGGCTTGATATAGTGGGCTGACATCAACTATCAACAAAATCTGATTAAGATTTTTTATTTGACCACACTATTACTTGGATCTAATTGAACCTCAAAACCCACTAACTCGATAAACACACAATTCCCAACTACTGACAACAATTCAAGTGATTTGACCGAGTATGATCACATGAACTGATAACATAAACACTTTTATTAATGTATATTCCATGAAGACTGACAATCTCGATTTATGTATCACATAACCCAAAGCAATATTCACGTGAAAAACTATAACATGATGACAGACTTTTCAAATGGAACAATAATATCACATGTGACTCACATATCTTTATCAACTTGTAGAATCGAATAATATTGCTTTATCACTTGTGATCACAACAAGCAATCTGACACTTCTGATCAGATAAAAACAAGTATCACGTGAAGCCTCAATCACTTTCAAACGACACTTCAAACGATCAGTTTCAAACGATAAATTCAAACGTAACACAAATTTCAAACGATATGTTCAAACGTAACATCAGTTTCAAACGTAACAGTCCTGTTTCAAACGATACACTCAAACGTAATGGTTTTTTTTCAAACGGAACCGACCAGTTTCAAACGGGAAGGTTAGTTTTCAAACGATAGGATCAAATTTCAAACAGAAGGGTGGCAATTTTCAAACGGAACACCTATGCTTCGTTCAAACGGAACCCATATTTCAGTCCTTTTTTACCGGTTAAACTTCGAATTTTGAATTGATATTCTCAAGGGTTTGTCAAAACACAATTACGCACATATTGTGAAAGTTTCAGCCGATTTTAACCGTGAAAACTTGTAATTTTCGAAAAGAAAGGTGTAGAAACAGAAATTTGTGGCTGAATTGGTATGAACTCTTCCTCCTGTGCTCTGATACCACTTGTAGGATCGTTTTTTGACCCAAATGAGTCGTTCAGAAGAGTTTATCTTAGTTTCAGAGGCGGAAACAAAGAAACTAAGTTCAATTCAGCTAGATTCACGCTTTAAACTGTTGTATCATTGATTTGGAAGACGTTTACAACCTGACAACACTTCGGCAGCACTTCGTTGCTTTGGCCGGAAAGTTACAAATGAAATGGACAAGTGAGGTATATATAGGAAGGACCCTTCCGTTTGAAATGAGGACCCTTCCGTTTGAAAATGATACAACACTTTTCAAACGGAACCCATTCAAACGTGACATCTCAAACGTTTACATATTCAAACTTTTACAATTTAAACCATATTGTCTTTAGTGAGATGATGTAATGATGTCATCACTTTGATGATGTCATCATGACATCATGTTTGAACATCTCCGCAACGAACTGAGATACGACCGAAGACGTAGACAACAGACGGATGCACCAACATTTACTGCTTTCGTTTCTGCATCTTTGTATATATTTATTTATTGCTTTCCGTCTTTACATTTGAAAAATGAAAAATTTCAAAAAGATTTTAGGTGTGTTTTAATCTAAATTTTATAAAAGCCAAAAAAAATTTATTTCTAGTTTATTTTTGATTGACCGATGTTGGAACTCGAGTCTATCCTACCCAAAATCCTGATTGTAAGCCGGAAAACAATTGCATCTTCGTAAACAGTCGAAGTTAACAAGTTTTGAAAGTAAGGGATTAAAAATTGATCATTTTCTAAACTTTCAAACTGTTGTCGGTCGGTGTTTGATTGAGATTTGATCTCATATGTGTCGTTTGTTTAATTTGTCTAAATTCCAAGCGGTTGTTCTCATTACGTGTTTAGCTTTCTTGTATGTGAAGATGCGACATCAGAATCAGCTAAAGGCGAAGAGAACGTGTCAGATGACAAGCCGTAAAGTGAAGACACGACGGTGATGCAATCAGAAGATCAAGATGATTGGATTGCAGTTGATCACTCATCAACACCACAAGGATCTAAAGTTTGAAGTTCAAAATATTCACGAGCATCATTCAAGGGGGAGTTTGTTGATACACTCCCTGATTGTGTCACATGAAGACTTTGAAGATCCTCCGACACAAAAGACATGGAAGACGAACCATCACGAGTAGCGTCCAAGGGGGAGTTTGTTGGTACACTTTATGTGGACGCGACTCGGCTCGGTTCGGTTCAACTTGGTTTCGACACGGTTAGGTCCGGCTCAATCCCGACGTCACGACATTCCTCAGTCGTGCGCCCCAGAGTTCGACACGCGAAGCACGGAGCGCCGCGAACCAAGTCCCGATGACACATCACCATGACATCATCATTGTGATGTCATGATGGTGTCATGGTTGACTAAGCTTTACAAATTGAATATTTGTTGAATCTGTTTCGTAAAGAATGCATGTTTGGGCCGAAATCTTCACATTGGGCCACTTGCATTTGTATTGGGCTGCTACATCCTTGTACAAAGCCCATCATATGACGAAGATTGAAGCCCAACTGATGATGGACGAAATCACATGTGATTTCGTCGAGACCTGGGATTTCGTCAATGGGTTTTCGTCAAGAACTTGTTTTCGTCAACATGTTAGTATAAATACCCAAACACAGAACAGAAACAACCAGACAAGTCTGAATAGATTTCGGAACGAACACATTGTAACACACACACTGAGAGTTTACAGAGAACATTTGTAAACACCGCATTGTAACCGTTTTCTAGCATTAATACATTGAGTATTAATCGTTGAATCTTGTGTCTTACGTGTTCGTAACTTGGTTTAACTTACCCGTTTGGATTCCGCACTCTCGGGTTTGTCGGAAAACAGGGAATAGAGATTACTCGATCCTCCGGGTGGACCTACACATATACATTACATAAATGGGCATATGTGTTCATATTGATGTAATGTAAGGTCGTCTTCCTTCAACGAACACACGAACCAGACCGATCGAACACACACACACACGCGATGTGCGGAAATCACAGCGTGCTTCGTACCGCAACGTAGAGCTCGTACAGAAGGTGTAGAAGATGAGAGAATCGTGAATACATAGAGTATTCACAATCAACAATCACATAGATTGAATAAAGAACACAAAACTAGGATTTGTTTGCACAAGAAGTTTTCTCCAAAATTTCACTGTTTCATTAAATGTCTGATGATTGCATACACAAAGCTTATATACAATCATATGTTCGTACATTATAGACCCTTACAATGAAACCTCAGTACTTAACAAATAAGTACTCACCACTAACTAGACAATACAAGTTCGCACCATTTAAGAGAACCACAACTACTCACCACTAACTAGACAATACAAGTTCGCACCATTTAGAGAACCACAAGTATTCACCATATAAAAGATTACAAGTACTGACATTCTAAACCCACAAGTTCGCATATGTATAAGAACCCTTGTCCAAACTTGTGACACTTTCACATAATTACAAGATCAGTCCTTCAATGTTGAACCTTCAGTAGCATCCAACATTTATCAAACTTTGGTGCACTTACAGACTCCACCTTGATATATGCGGGATCTGCAAATCTTCATCGAGTCTTCGAGAAGCCGCTTCCTGCATTTATCATCCTGAAGTGCATTTACATGTAATTTAGTTTGTTTTCCATTATAGTGAAAGGGTGGTTACCCCCTTACTTAATATAACCTAAAAAACCCTTTAACCCAATTTTGGTTGAGATGGTTAACCCCTTCAACAATTGAACCTACACACAAAAGTCAACAAAACCACCCCACATCCCCTTTTTTTGGCTCATTCCTTCCCAACCCACGCCGAGTTTCCCAACCCAATTTTGAAACCATTTTGGTTAGGTCAGTGTACCCCTTGAACTAGGTTAACTCGCAGAAGCTTTGTATGCTTCCGCGCTCACATCTCCGTCCACCCTTATATGATAGAAATGACTTTGTTATAGAAGTCACAACTCCAGGATGTGCGGCATTTTAGAAGTAACTTTCATACTTCAAAACTTAATTTTGATTTAGAGTTGTGTAAAAAGTGGTTATAATAACCGATTAATATGAGAAATTAAAAAAAAATAAACAACCACTAATGCCATTATAAATTCCTCATTGTTCTTGAATATTCAAAAATTAACTTCAGTATTTGTAAGCTTTTACATACATCTAGGAAGATGATAAGTACATGACACAAATTACTTTATCAAACGAAAACACTATTATATGCTATTATAACATATGTTATGTGCATTATACACAGCAATCTATATCGTGTAGATATCACCTCCTATCTATATTTACTAATAAGTCTTGAATACTTTCTGTCAGGTGTATTACCGGACGACATATATATCATATGATTGATGAGTGCATTTTCATGTGGAAGAACGTGATTCCCAGAAACTTGAGTAATCTCTCTCTCTCTCTCTCTCTCTCTCTCTCACACACACACACACACTATCTCTCTCTCTCTTTCAATTTATTTGTGAAGAAAGAGGAAACAAGGACATGTCAAAAGCTAAAGCTGCTTTCCAAGTAAGAGAGCCGTCTATGTTTCATTCACTTCTTCACTTACTTTCATGCTAATAGATCTCTTTAGCAAATATTTCAGTCATGGTTTTATAGATAGTATCTAAAGATGGGATCCAAGCCAACTACTTCACATTTTTTGAAGTTGCAGCCACTATACACAAATCTGAGAAAATGAATGTAAACCTAAAACAAAATAAACTTTTGGTTAGTATATTTGTGTAAAGTTGAATTTGATGGCTATTTCCATATGTACATTGACGGATCTTTCTATGGATATATAGTAACAATGACTCAAAGTTATGTTGTAACTTACTACCTGCAATCCAAGATCAAGGATATGCCCTGAGGTAGGGGTGGTTTTGTAGCTAAACCATCCCAATATTTTGTATCCATTTGGAGATGTATAAACATGACAGTATACATCGCTTCAACGCCCATATACAGTTCTTACCTATAATATTCACTGCATTTATATCAACTTTGTATGATTTATAGGTTTGTTATTGTAATCTACTCTGTGATTAACTGTTGGAATTTAGTCCTAAAACCTCAATTGAAGAAAGTTGAGGGCCAAAGTGAAAGTATATTTTAATTTGTTGTTAGGATAGTTTGAACTTTGAATGCTTAAGAATTTTCTAGTAGGTTTAATTGTTTTGCAAGTTTATCTAGTTTGTTTAAAATTCCTAGAATACAGGGTTGGAGTCCTAGTATGATTTGTATGGTGTCTGGTTTTTTTTTTCTTCTTTTTTAAACAGAATACTTTATTAGACGGCAAATTGGGCTTCGTAGCAAGGTGTCTGTTTAATAGAAAGGTTATGGGCCATTATTTTGTGGTGTAATTTTCGGAATTCAACAAGCTAGTATGTTTTAGTCGAATTTTTGTGTTTCATGTTTTTCGTTTCGTTATGTTATTACGGGTTTGAATAAAACAGGTTGGGGCCAACATAAACAACTTTATAGTTTGAACATGTTCATGACTCGACTAATTTAGTGTATTCGAAGAAGCAACTCTCTTAACATCATCTATCAGGTTTTAAGTACTGGTTTACGTTTGAAATATTGAAAAACAAATAAACAAGAATTACATAACATATAGTTGTTTTTTTTTTTTCTAAAGGAAAGTTTAAAATTCTTAACTTAGATGTTGAAAATCTTTTATATGTACCTTAAGTTATTTACTCCACATATATAGAAGTGAAATTTGAAGTTGAAAGTAATCTCAGTTATCAAAGTTACGAATGGTTTGGGGGCGACAGAAGTGTACTACTTGATATGAAACCCACCGACCCTCCCCTAATAGAATAACAAAGGGAGGATGCCATAGTTGATGCTTTCATGGGGTTTTGGGAGAAGCTTTATTCTTTGTGAATAGACGGCCCTTGGTTTCTGCAAAAGCAAGGACCCCATGCATATTTTCTATATAACATCCCCCACACCCACAAGATTCTTTCTTACCCTCACCTCACCCTACCCTCCATGATCCACCACACACCTATACTTAATTAGGTAAACGATTGTTTTCACATTAAAAAACACACATGATCATGTTACTGTTCTTCAGATTTTGTTAATCTAGAATATACATTTATACATATACGTGTGTATATAGGTGAGGTTGTTAGAGAACTACAAATATTGTGAAGACTAAAAAAGAATCAAGTTAAACTCATTAGTTTATTACTAAAATTAAATGAAGAGTGTATAATTGTAAAAAATTAAATGATTTCCATCTCTAACTACTAATATTTTTTTTTTTTTACTTTCTATTCAATTTATTTCTCATATACACCATAAGAATTTGGGTCTATGCCGAAAAGGGCTATAGCGACGACACGAGTCTCGGCTTAGATTGCCCTATGCCTAGGGCTGTAAACGAATCAAACGAATACGAACAAGGCCTTGTTCGTGTTCCTTCGTTAAGGAAATAAATGTGTTCACGAACGGTTCATGAACACTTACCGAACGAAATTTTATGTTCGTGTTCGTTTATTAAGGAAATGAGCGTGTTCGCAAACGGTTCACGAATACAAATGAACACAAATAAATTTGGTGAACGCGACGAAGGATAAAGATAGATGGCCCAGAGAGTAGCACTCGAACTTGAATCCCTTATTGTGGAACGAAGGTCGGTCGTATTCGCCGATGTAAGTAATGAGAAATGAAAGGGAAATGATGCATAAACAAAGTGAAAGTGGGTTTCCTGGTTTAATTGTTAGGGTAATAAAATAAATAAAAGTTTAATAATATATAAAGTACAAATAAAATATAAGAAAGTACAAAGATCATCAATTAAAACACAAACACACGAACATAAACGAACGCAAATCAACGAATGTCCACGAACACGTTCACGAACACCTTACCGAACGTTCACGAACACAATCGAACGAACGAGACCTTTGTTCATGTTTGTTCATTTAACTAATCGAACGAAATTTCTTGTTCATGTTCGTTCGTTTATTAAACGAACGAACATAAACGAACTTCCTGCTGAACGGTTCACGAACTGTTCGCTGAACGTTCGGTTCGTTTACAGCCCTACCTTTGGCGATGATCGTCGGCATAGACTTTCTCAGATTTTTAGTTAGGTCACCCAGTGACGACGGCACGTCGTCGGGTTAGGTTAGGTGGGAAATAATTGGAAAATAGGCGCCAATCTGAAAACCTATGGCGACGACAAGTTGTCGCTATAAATGAAAATATTTTTTTTCTAGATTGATTGTCTCAAAGGTTCCTTAGGTGATACGTGAGGATATACATGGCGTCGGTCGTGTTGTGAGAATTGCATCCCCCATGTGTTGAGTACACATATAGCACCCTTAAAAAAAGAAATGGTAAAAACAAGAATTAAATGTCTGGTTGGTCCCTTTGGTTTGCAGATATTGCAGATTTGGTTCTAAGGGTTCAATAATTACAAAGTGTACCAGTGGTTGTACTAGGACCATTTGAGTGCAAAAATTTCAACTACTAGGACTAACTCTGTAATTATTAAACTCTTGTGACCATCTCTCTGTAAACCACAGAGACCAACCAGGCATTTAACTCTGACAACAACAAATGAATATACAAATACAATAACTCCAACATCAATGGCAACAACAACAGGAAAAATGGCAACGAGAACAACAACAAGAAATGCAACAAATGCGTCAAAAGTTTCAGAAATAAAGGGAAGAAATGCGCCAAAAGTTTCAGAAATAAAGGGACTTATAAATAAGGTAAAAATAAATTAAGATAAAATTTTATGCCTCTAGATCTAAAATAAATTTAACAAAATGATGATAACGAATGAACAAACATGATATGCTTAAAAAGAATTAAACGTTTATTTTTCATTGACAATAACAGTAGAGCTATTTGACGCAAATTTATATAACTTAGGAAATTTGTAGTGGCAGATGTAGTCCTTCCGTTTCGAGTGTCAAAACTAATTAAGTTGGACCAGAATAGATAGAATTTAAAAAAATTATGATAATATAACATGATACGGACTATTGTAACTTAAAAAAATATCATTCAGTACATAATATAATCCTTTATGTGTTTTTCACATTTTGAAAATATCAACTTCGAACAAGTCCCTGTTTCTAGGGCACAAATTATACAAACGTCCAAAAGCTTCTTCCGTAGGATCTGTTATAACTACATTTGGGTTACTACGACCTGCTAAAGCAAACAAGCTATACTTTAGGAGTCCGATTAGAAAGATTATATAATCTAACATTTCACTCATTTGCCTATCTTTTAGTTGATGTAAATAACTCGTCTTTTGGATATTAGAAAATATGGGCAATGAAAATGTCAACAGGGTTAGAAAAAAAAGAAGGAATATTGATGTCATTTATAAGCACTTAGACCATGCGTAATGGGACGTTTTTTTTAAAAATTTTTGCCCGAAAACGCCCACCCCCCATTACAGGGGGCGTTTTGGGGCGTTATTTTCGAAAAAAAAGTGGATTCGCGTTTTAATTAAAACGCCCATATGCATGCTTTTGTCTGACATCATGTTTGACTTAGAAGGCTCCATCCAATGAGAAGGAGTATGGTGGTCTGACCTGCAGCAACTTGTTTCCTTTTTTTTTTTTTTTTAATAATTGGAGGGGGGGCATTATAGGGCATTATGCCCACTACACCACTTTTACTATAATGCCCAAGTGTGACTAGGATGCCACATGTCACATAATGCCCCATGGTGGGGGCATTATAAATTGTTACCACTACACATGGTCTTACAAAATTATTTGATTACCATTTTCTAATATTTGCAGACCAAAGTTATAATCATCTCTTCCTCACATCTAACATTTGCAGACCAAAGTTATAATCGATCTATACTAATAAACAAAAATCCTTTTTGGACACGTGTCATTCTCTAGTAATTTTCTCACCTTTATTTTTCTATTTATCTCTTTTATTAAATAATAATAATATTAAACATCAATTTAACTAAATCTATTTATCTCTTTTGTTTTCATAATCTGAAATTGGTTTCTTTTTTAACTCTAAAGTTTCAATCTTTGGCAATTTAAGTCTAAAGTTTCAATCTTTGGTATTTTAACCCCTTTGATTTATTTGATTTTTCACTTTTAATTCAAAAGTTTTCATCTTTTCCAATTTAACCCCTTTAATTTTTTTACTTTCAACCCAAAGCGTTTCATCTTTCGCAATTTAATCTCAACACTTTTTTTACTTTCAACTTTAGTCTCTTATATACTTTTCATCTTTCATAAGTTCTCTGTTTAACGTGTCATTCTAAATTTCCGAGTTAACACGTCGCAACGTGCGTATGGGGTTCAACGTTTTTTCATCTATTTTTTCCTGTTTAACATGTACGTCGCAGCGCGTCTATTTTTCCCGTTTGATAGGTCTGTCGCAGCGTGCGATTAATTATTTTTTTATCGGTTTTACACATAGGCTCGTGGTCATATGAGAAATATTTGTCTTTCATCTAACATGATATATAACTAATAAATCCCCCGCCGCATTGCGACGGGTGGTAATTCTAGTGTCTAATAATAAAACATCTCTTCCACACCCAACTGATATTCCTTATGATCAACTTGACACTTACAATTCTTCTATTTGTAATAAGAAAATGTAAAAATGAATCAAACTTAAAAATCTCACAAAAATTGTGAAACTAAACTTAAGGAAATCAATTATTAAACATAGATTTTGTTGTTTTAAAACACATTAAGAGGGTGTTTGGGATTGAGTTTGGAAATGACTTATTGGCTTTTTGAAAAAACTAATAAGTTAATAAGTCATTTCCAAACTCAATCCCAAACACTCCCTAAACTCAATCACAAACAACACCTAAGAGTTTAAGCATTTTTTTTTGTCACATGCGCAGAATTTCCCTTAGACCTTGCGTACTGGGGCGCGACCAACCCACATAGCGCCGAGATGGCGCCGGCCACACCGGGACGAAGGGCGCTATGCCCAAAAAAAAATTCAGAGCGCGAAGGATATCGCGGCGCTATCTTTCGATCTTTTGGACTTTTGACCGTTGTCAAACGGTCATATTTAAAAAAAAAATTCATTTTTTTTAATTTTCACACTATAAATACATTCCAACTCTTCCATTTTTTTTTACAAATCAATACATTCCAACTCTCATTCTCTCTATATTTTTTAAAAAGTGTTGAAGCTACTCTCACCTTATTCAAAAAAATGGGTTCCCCGTCGGAAGACTCGTTCACCAATATTTACCGAAGATTTTTTTCGCCCGAAGAAGACGCGGAGGAGGAAGAAGCGGTTACGAGTGTGTGTACTTTTATGACGCAAGCACTTGAGCACGTTCGGCCTACTCCCCCTCCATGACCCATCTTGCGGCGCACCTATATCTTGCGAGATCGTGAAGCCGCGAACGAGCGTTTGATGAGAGACTATTTTGATGCGATACCGGTTCACGGACCCAATGTTTTTAGACGGCGTTTTCGTATGAGCCAAAGGTTATTTTTGCGCATTTCTAATGATTTGGAAAATACGTATGATTTCTTTAAGCAAAGAATGGACGCGCGAGGATATTTAGGCTTCACCTCAATTCAAAAGGTCACATCCGCGTTACGCATATTAGCATACGGAAACACGTACGACATCAATGACGAGTACTTGAAGATGGCGGAGAAAACAACCCGAGATTGCGTGGAACATTTTTGCTATGGTATTTTTTATTGACTTTTATTTATTTATTTACTTACTTTTATATATTGATTTTTTAGTAGCTTACTAGTAAAACTTTTATATATTAAATTATATTTTAGGTATATGCCAGTTATATGGAAAACGTTATTTGAGAAATCCCACTTGGAACGACCTTCAACAAATATATGAGGTGCATCTAGAAAAGCATGGAATACCCGGCATGATTGGTAGCTTGGATTGTCGTCAATGGCGTTGGTATAATTGTCCAACCGCATGGCGAGGTCAACATACACGGGGTGATCAAAAAGGGCCAACTTTGGTATTACAAGCTGTTGCGTCATACGACCTTTGGGTTTGGTCGGCCTTCTTTGGTGTAGCCGGGTGTTTTAACGATATTAATACGTTAGAGGCTTCACCATTAATAGAGGGCTACATTTCTGGAACTATACCAAAGGCCGGTTTTCATGCAAACGGGAACGACTACGAGCATGGCTACTACTTGGCCGATGGTATCTACCCGGAGTATTCGATTATTGCTAAAACGTTTTCTGAAACGTTCGATGAAAAAAGAAAGTATTTTAAAAAATTACAAGAGTCTTCGAGAAAGGATATCGAGAGGTGTTTTGGGGTTCTACAGCAACGATGGCATTTTATCAGAAATCCTTGTCGCATGTGGCATAAGGATAAAATACGAATGACCATGTATGCTTGCATCATTTTGCATAATATGATCATTGAGGATGATGGAAAAGCGATATCCCAAAACTACATTCCGGAAGATTTAGTCGAAGGAACCCAAGCAACAATGGAAGAGAGACTCGCAAATGCTCAACTATTGCGATCTAGGGACATACATAACACGTTGAAGGCAGATTTGGTTGAGCATGCTTGGGCGATTCGCCCAATTGGATACAACAATGAAGACGAAGAAGATTCCGAGGAAGAAGAGGTTGAGGAATTCGAAGACGGGAACTTTGAAGACGAAGGTTTGGATGCTGGAGAAAACGAAGAGGAAGAAGGAGAGAACGAAGACGAAGAAGATTAATCTTTGAAGTGTTGTTTTTTTTATTTTTTTGGTCCAACTTTTTTTTTTTTTTGGAACCGTTATTTTTTTTTTTTTTAGGTTACTGTATTTTTTTTTATGTGTAATGTTTTTTTATTTTTTATTTTAGTGTAATGTTTTTTAATTTAATGAAATGAATTTTAATTTTATAAAGTTAGAAAATAATTATAAAAAATTAGAAATTAATAATTGAGTAATGATTAGACGGGGGCTTTATGACTACGGACTTAAAATGCATAAGGCCCCATAACGCCCCACGCTGACGTGGCGCGCCACGTGTCGCATAACGCCCACAAAGGGGCGTTATGACTACACATGGCCTTATGGGTAAGGAATTTTTTTGGTGTGGTAATAGGAACTAATCTCTTATAAAAAAAAGACCTACTTGTGTCCATAACAATACTTAATGTATTTCAAAAATAACAACATTCTGTAAATCATCATTTAATATTTTAATGTCCTTTGACACACTGTCTCTTTTCATATCATCAAATAGGAAAAATATTAAGCTTTGAAAGGGTAAAAAGAGACATGTATTCTTTGATATTGATATTGATATTGACATTTATAATATAATATTATAAATATATAAAAGTATGTAAGTTCAAATGAAACCAGTTATTTGCAAAACAAAATTTTATTTATCCATATATTTCACACCCGTACAAGTTATAATCTATAGCGCAGATAGGAAAAGATATTTATTGACCCATCTGAAAATGAGCATATTTGTTTTGGAATACCATGAAGGTGGACCATTAGTTATGGATTATTTGTATAAACACATGATTGATGTAAAATATCTTATTCTTATTATTTGTTTTTTTATTTTTGCAAATAATTCGTTTCATTTTAACCTACACACTTTTATATTCTTTTTTTACGGTAAATTTCATTAACAACCGGAACTAGCAAGGACAAATAGAATCCTGTTAGGGTTTTAGTTCTTCAGATAACCTTAGAGGGAGATATTTTCATTATTACCTATTAACCAGATTTTATTGTGAGAGTCGGTTGTTTCTACAAAACCCGTGTTCTATTGCTTTATTTTGTGTTTCTCTTTTGCCGGGCAGAAAAAAAACCCCAAAAAAAAAAAAAAAAGAAAAAAAACCCAACACTATAAGAATTTAGACATATATAGGTCTTTTTTATCTATTAAGTGTATAAAAATAAATATAAAACTAGTTTTCTTTTAGATTGTGTTTTCATTTGATGCTACATATCTCGCAACCTATAAAGTTTAGTCAAATTTGAGAGGGCAGGTAAAAGAGCTTGCATGCATATATGATCAGTCTTTTTTTTAATATAAAATAGAAGGTAAAGGGGCCGGAGTTTCTGGATTAATTGTATGGAATGCCACGTAGTCATCGTCATCAATATCAAATTCAAGACTGGGAGTAAAAGTGAAAAAGCATTGCAGTCAGACTTACATACAGTTAAACTTGTACACACTTGCTGGTCCTTACAAGCATGGGCGCCATAACAAAATTTCTTCACTTTCGAAATGGGAGTTTGCTCAAATGCTAGCCTTTAAAAAGCAATAACAGAATTCAATGCTACTTGCTATTTTAATGGTACCTTACTGTTCAAATCCAAAGTGCCTTGTCACTATCATACTCATGTCTTATTTCTTGTTAAAATTCTACATAATGTCCTTTAAAATTGGTACTTCTTCCTGTCTTATTGATATGATATAACAGATCAATCCATTACAATATTGAGGCCAATTTGTCATCATGATTTCAATTGATATGTTGCTCATTTATTAAGTAAGTTGCTACTTGTTTCTCTCACATTTCTTGTATTACACCAACATGCCTTTAGCCTACAATTACTAAGGCATAGATAACGCGTCGCTCAATCAAATGGTAACGCGCTCTAAGTCTTATAAAGGTGTAGATATGGTGTATGTATGTGAGTTCATGGTTAAAAATACATATCGTGTACTACATTTGTATAACTTCTGCTCGGTTTTCAAGAAAATAGGGAGATGGGGGGAATGTTGAGACATTTTTTTTACCATGAGTTAAGACGTTGGTCATAGTCAAGGGTAGTTGTATATGGCTACATTTATGAGCAAAGATGCTTTAGCCAAGAAGATGTAAAGATATTTTGGTATCATATAGAATGCCATCGTGAACATCTCAAACAATTTTTGCACAAAATTTCCATCATTGAAAAGGGTATACTTCCCCAATTCATATGGCATCTCTAATAACATACACATCATGACCTTTGAATTCAACACAAAACTAGCTACTGCACACATAACAAAACTCTCCCTTTTCTTCTTTAAACTAACAAATCAAACCTGTTCATGTAAACATAACTTTTGCCATCAGCTTTGAATCAAACTAGAAAGGTAGTTTAGAAGCTGAGGTACATTTCAAACCCCTAACAACGCGCAATAGATATTATATAGAATTTTGAATGACGATGAAATTGATGCTTTCTTAAGCCATTTTGTTTCTGGAACATGGGTATGTTAGCAAAACAAATTGAGAGTAAACTTGAACTGATTAACACAAACAAAGATACATATAAAAGAAAGTAACTCACATGATAGTAGTACAATGCAACTTACAAATATAACCTCATGAACAATAGAACAAAGCAAATTATATGTATATATTATATATCACTAGAATTAAGCCCTATGCCCTAGGGTTTCCACGAAATCTTTCATAATGATACCAACCGTCTCATTGCAAAACCAATGCTAATCATTTAGTCCCTAGCGATGCACAATGTTGATGGCATCTCTGCCCACAAGTGAAGACGATGCAAGCTTAAAATGGAAAGACGGAAAAATAATGTAGATCACAAGAGATGGGTAGTAGTAGTAGTAGTAGAAGAAGAAGTGAAGCCACTGAGATCAGTTGTGCCCCATGCAACATTGCTAGTACCCAAAAACTGATCATTTCCTGAAATACCCAGGAAGTTTCTTGACAAGTTCATCTCTTGATGTTGTTGTTGCTGATGACTTTCCTCCATCTTCAACCCTTCAACTTGTCCACTGTAATTTGATGGACCTTCTCCATACATCCCACCATTAGAACCTTCCATATTTGGAAAGTGAGTAAATTTAAACAAATCAGTTCCATTTCCACCCCCATAAGTTAAACCAAGATCCCCACCTCCAAAGTGATGCAAGGGGAGTAATATTGGAAAATGAGGTGGTTGAGTGTTGTGAGATAAATGCCCTAATATATCTGCTGGGGCATTACTAGTTGAGCTTATGGTAGCTGATGGTGACTTTGACCTAGAACCCCTTGATCCCTTGTTGCTTTTCTTGTTTCTCCTGCAACCACCACCTACCGGAACGTTCCTTAACGCGCCACCTCTTGTCCAATACCGCCGGCAAGTCTTGCAAAAGTGTCGAGGCTGTGACAGGCTGTAGTTGTTGAAGTAGCAGAACTTAGTGTTAGTAGATTCACATCTAGGGCATTTCATGGCTGTGTCCGGCTGTGGCAGCTTTGTCATCCTTCCATGATCCAATATTTGTAAAGATCTTCCATCTCCACCACTCCCCAGCAGTGGTGGTGGTGGCAGCAGCGGTGGTGGAAGCTGACAAATCTCATGATCACCACCACCACCATCATCAAGTCCAAGTCCTCCAGCTGGTTGCTGTGAAATCAAGAAAATCAAGATGTGGGTATATTCTACAACAGATAATAAAGGAGAAAAGCACAAAGAATATATGAAATCATTATCTTTTTCTTTTGTTTATATAATTATCAAGTAATAAGCTTTTGTTGCTTTAGGTTAGAGAAGGTGTATGTAATTATGGAAAAGCTATCAGTTACCTGCTGAGGCCAATTGGGAGGATCTACATAGGAAGGAAGTGATGAGAAAACCATATGATTAACTGGGTGGTCTGTAATTGAAAGCTCTGATCTTGCTTTAGCTTCTTTTGTAAAAGTATGATGGGGTTGAGTATATGGTGGAGAATCACATCAATAATAATAAGACTTTCACAGAGAGAGATAGGAGCCTGGAAAGATAAAGGAAGAAAGGAGAATGGAGAAGGCTGTGTTGTGTTTATTTATTTTGCTCCATGCTCCTAGCCCACTCTCATTTTTTACTTATATATAATTTCTAGGGTTTCCTCTAACTAAATTTCTAATCTTATCAAATTGTAAATGTTATAGCACATACAAAATCAATTAAACATCAAATTAAAGTAAAAAAATTACTAGACTGTGTAAACACTTGTCATGGTGTTATAATAAAAGAAAAAAGAAAAAGAAATGTAAACTATATATAGTTATCATATTTAAAATAACATATACAAATGTTTAAACAATTCCAACCTTATCTCTATCGTCCATATATATATATGTATGTGTATATATAGGGTTAAGTTAATTAGAAAATCACAAAAACTTAAAAACCAAGAAAATTACTACAAACAATCAAATTATTTTATTTCTTCTCACTCTTTTTAGTTGCAAACTTAGTATTGTGTGTGTAAGTGTGTATATATGTGTAGCTCGTGAAACTACATATATGTATCTCACGACTTTTGTGTGTAGCTCGTGAAATTACATATATGTATCTCACTATTTGCATATAGTTTTTTTATTTATTTTTTATTTTGGTTTGGACAAAGATCAATAACATATAAAAAGAATGAAAACAATAAAAAAAAGTGAATTGTAAATTTTGTCATTTATCTTTATACTCATTTGCAGGCGGTGTCCTTTATCTTTAAAATTGATGAGTTTTGTACTTTATGTTTTCAAATCTTGCACGTTTTGTCCTTTGAGCCTAACCCAGTTAATTTTTTCTGTTAAATCTGGTCATGTGCCTTGCACATGAGGGCATTTTTGTCAATTTACCAATGCAGGAACTAATTATGTAAATAACATAAATATCTAACAGTTTATTAAAAAAATACTTAAAAAAGGTTTTCAGTCAACCATTTGCAGGTTCTACTCTCTATTTTTCATAGCTCTATCTCTCTCCACACTACCACCATCCAGCCCATACCACCTGCCAAACCACTACCATGCGGCGCACCACTCCGCCACCACCCACCCCTTCATTCTCATTCTCAAAACTTAGCCTTCAATCACATATAATAATATCTCACTGAATGTCGCAAGCAGCAACAACAACAAGATCTACAAATAAGAAGAAATTTGCTTCCTAATACTGTTTTGTCTAAGAAAAACTCAAACACCGATTGCTCCCTGAAATAAAAAATGATTTGCAAATTGAAAAAAAACACACTGCACTGCTTGTTTCTATTTTGACGATTTTATTTGGGGTTTTAAGAATTCTGTCTAGCAAGTGTTGAATATTTCCGGTGATCTCTGCTGCTAAATATCCGGCGATCTCTGCATGATTTAGACTCGGATCTGCTCTTGTTGACTGAGATTGGGTCGACAACTATAAGATCTGACCTAGTACTCATCGTCGAAGACTGGAACGTCATCCAGATCTACAAATATAATTGAGGTGGGTTTGATTTTTCATTAGGAATGTCATCCAGAATCTGATTTGGATTCCAATTCAGATGATAATTAAGGTGGTTTGAATTAGGATTTTGAAATTGGGGGTTTTTGATTGGTGGGTTTTGAAATTTGGGAAAGGGTGTGGCCTGTTTTTTTTTGCTAGGCGGCTGATGGTGGTGAACCGGTGGTGGCGGGGGTTAGATGGTGGTAGCCGGGTTGTAAGGGGTGGGTGGTGGTGGTTAAGAGGGAGAGGAAGAGATGAGATAATGTTTTAGTTATTTGTTATATATTAATATAATATTAATATTAGTATTAATTTTTAAATTTGTTTTTCTTTTATTTATTAACATATTTTTTAAATTAATTGGTAAAAATACTAAACTACCCTTGAGTGACCAGATTTAACAGAAAACACTAACTGGGTTACATTCAAAGGACAAAACGTGCAAGATTTGAAAACATAAAGTACAAAACTCGTCAATTTTAAAGATAAAGGACACCGCCTGCAAATGAGTATAAAGATAAAGGACAAAATTTGCAATTCACTCTAAAAAAATCTTGTTTAAAAGTGGTTTTCTAGAAGTTTTCTAGTGTCTTTTAAGATTTCGAGAAGACGACACACATGTACATCAGTTTAATGGTGAGTGGTATATGTATCCATTTGTGTGCACGTGTTTATGATATGCATAATACAACCATGTAAAATGCTATAACCTCACATTGTTAATATGTAATATAAATCATTTCAAATACGGCTAGATATTCGCGATGCATAAACTTGTTAGATAGATATCTGCACTGTCTAATAAGATAATTGTACCATGCAAATGATATAACCGCACGATGTAAATGTGCACACGAGTTGAAAAAGTAGTATCACAGCTGGCCACTTTCTAATAGAAAAAATCTGTTAGTAATTACTCATGGCCAACAACAATTGCAGATAAAAAGAAAAAAATGAAAATGTGTTTTTAAATAGTGTGTCCGTAATTATCGACGAAATATCGACATATTTCATTTCGGCGGTTTAAATCGATTGATTTCCGAAGGGTTATATGGCGGGAATATTTTACTTTCATATACTTTTAGGGGAAATAGTTATTGTCACATTTATTGGTGATTAGTTAGAATATATATATTGTTATATTTTTGAAAGTTGAGCCGACTCGGGCTTATAAAAATGATGTCGTTGATGGTCCGTTTCCGACGAACTAACCATTGTTAATTCGTTAGTATGCATATTTATAACTAACATAATTTTTTTTACCAAGAATGGCAACTCAACATCAACCAAGCTAACACCCCTTATTGAAGAGTGATGATCATTAGTCTTCATTCATACCAGCCAACTTTTTTTTTGAAAATTAAACTTCATTAAAACACCTCAGATCTAAACGGGCAAAAGGCCAAAAAAACAAAACCCCCACCCAAACGGGCAAATGGACAAATTACAACATATACATAGGATATTTACACCATTCTTTCCAATTAATATATTTATATGACGATCTATTCGTAAGCCACCTAAAACCTCTTGACTTTATCTCTATCAGAATCTCTTGCGGGCTTTTCCTGATCTGATTAAATAGCAAATCATTTATGCTTTTCCAAATACACCAACACGAGATGATGACCAACCCACAAATAACCTTCTTCGTCTTATTCCCACCCTGTATATAATTTTGAGTATCCAATAAATCTTTGAAATTTAAAGCATAAATCGGAGGGATGTTGCACCAGGCACTGAAAGCCGCCCACACCCGAATAGCCACCGAACAAGCTGAAAACAAATGATCCACAGTTTCCTCATACTCATCACAGATGGGACACATAGTCGATGAAATATCCACGTTCCTTCTACTTAAATTGACTCTGGTGGCAAGCCTATCCAAGTTACCTCTCCAAGACATAATATTACATTTGATTGGAACCCACTTACACCATTCGAATTTAGGAAGTTGGCTGCTTCCCCTAACAGAAATTAGAATCTTCTTCACGGAATGCACCGAGAAGCCATTCTCAATGTCAACGCTCCATATCCATGCGTCCCTATCATTTGACAATCTAACCATGTTGATGACTTCTAGACATTCCTGGCATTCCTTAAGCTATGTATCCGGCTGCGGTTGTCTAACCCAATTCCAGGAATATCCTCCACTTTCTTGACCCGATCCTATCCTCTCCATGACCCTGCAAGATTTATAGGTATCCAAAACAAACAGATATGGCCATCTTTCCATGAAAGGAAGATCCCCCATCCAAGTATCAAGCTAGAAGCGTATATCAGACCCATTCCCCACTTTACCCCTAATAATCCAAATTATACCTTTTCCGTTTAATTTCATTTTTTTTATTAATTTCACAGTGTTATTCCAACAACCCGCATAATTATCGTTTAAAGGGAGGAAGCTTCTTTGATTGTTTTTATGATGACAAGCTTCCACCACTCTCCTCCACAAATTTTGATTTTCCACCCTGTATCATCCCCACTTACAAAGAAGCGCCTCATTGATTTCTTTGAGTTTGCTAATAGCCAATCCCCCTTTTTTTCTTGGGCTAGGTAACCCAGTCCCAAGCCACCCAATTCATTTTGTTATTATCATTAGAACCCTCCCAAAGAAACTTTCTCATCTTAGCTTCAAGAATCTTGATAATACCAACCGGAGCTTTATATAAGGAAAAATAATATATAAGAAGACTCTCTAAAACGGAGTTAATCAAAGTAAGTCTCCCCCCTATAGAGAAAGATTTAGCTTTCCAAATTGATAATCTTTTATCAAAAATCTAGACAATTGGGGTCCAATTGCTGATTCTATTCATATTAGCTCCTACCAGAATACCCAAGTAAGAAGGCGGAATGTTTTCAGTATTGCACCCAATCTCATTAGCCATATCCTTGACATCACAGTTCTCCACCCCCAACCCATATAATTTCGATTTATGAAGATTAATCTTAAGACCCGTACATAAGTAAAAAATTCTGAGGCATCTAGCCACATTCGACACATTACCCCAATCCCATTCCCCCAATATTAAAGCGTCGTCAGCATAAAAAAGATGTGAGACGACCGGACCGTTGTTGGGAGTTTAATTACCTTTGAGAAACCCACCAAGCATGACTTTAAACAAAATGCTAGATAGGGCTTCCATAACCAAAAGAAACAGAAAAGGAGATAATGGGTCTCCCTGTCTAATCCCTTTGGAGCAATTAAATTCAAAGGTAGGGGAACCATTCACTAAAACCGCGGATCTAGCCGAGGCTAAGACCCCTCCCACCCAATTACACCAAAGATTTGGAAAACCCATCTGACCCATGATATTTAGCAAAAAATCCCAACACACATTGGCATAAGCCTTTTCAAAATCGATTTTTAAAAGGAAAGCCTTTTTTTTAACTTTTTTAATCCATGAAGTTAACTCGCTTACCATTAATGGACTGTCAAGAATGTACATGCCTTTCAGAAACACCGTTTGATTTTCCAGCCAACTACCAGCAAACTACGATTGCTTTTTCTGTGTTCCTTGACCGAACCTCCTTTATTTATACCATCTTCATTTATTTGGTGGTAGCTAAGATTTTGGAATTAGCAACCTCAAAATTAACAACCAACTGTGCTCTTTGAATCCCCTTCTTTGGTTAGCAAATCACTTATGTTAATAAATTGTGGTGATTCACTAGGTTACTATTATAACAAAGTTGGGCGTTGTTGTGTCGATTTATTAAAAAAAACATACTATGGTGGTTTTGAAACCCTCGTCTTTGAGTTTGGTTTCCCATTGAAAAAGACAATATTGCCTACGCAAATGAAGATGAATGTAATTTATGTTTTGTTATGTGTCTATCTATTGTAACATTCCGTATTAATATATATTATGAAATTAATGAAAAAGTGAAGTTTTAATTATTTTAGATCTAAAGCCTATATTACATAAATATGGATGGAAAGCCTATGAGGGACAAAAGAGTAATTTATCATTATGGTATTTAAGGAGAAAAAAACCCTAGTGCTCCATTTTGGTAGCCATCTTGTGTTATTCTATAAAGAGAAAGGAGAGATCATAGAAATAGAAAGAGATTGCTTCAAAATGATTTTGCAAGAGATTTAAAGGAGAGCAACATGGGACACTCACGATTCAATCTTGATCAGGAAGAACGTGTATTGGAACTTGTTTCTTCTGGTTTTTAATGATTAAAGGGTGTTCATGGTTTTAAGGTGATTTATCGTGAAAGTTGATGTTTTCATCCACGGTTTTGCATGGGACTACATGATATTGTATTTTGTGTAGCATAGGATCATAAAGTCGAAAACTCGATGTGTTTTTTAGAATATAATCATCATTCTATCACCAAGGTTCGAATATAGGGTTCCCTCGTAGATCAGAAACTTTACGCGTCATACCCTGATTTCCCGGTGGGCCCGGACTTGGTGTTTATGCATGATAAATTGATATAGATATTCACAATAATACAACGGAAGTCTAGGGAGTATAAAATAATTAATACAAAATACAATTGTCCGAAAGTTCAAAATAATGTACAGACCAAAGTATATAAAATATCCACAGGTGAATCGAATAACAAATGATTACATAAAAGACCACTAGGCAATTACCTGGCAGCTTCCAGCCTATTTACGTTCTTTGCAACCTGCGCTTAATCTTTTGTAGATACGTCAGTTTTCACTGGTAAATACAAATAACTGACACATTCTGAAAATATTTCAAAATCATTTTATATACCATTTGGTATATTAATTTTCATAAATAAATTGGGACAAACTATATCTCTTGTTATCAGAATTAAATGCTTGTCCATACATATGGGGCTCGAAAATAACTCTGAGAACATGATTAACCGACACACCACTTTAATCCCTATATTGGGTAAACCCATACTGGGTAAGAAAAATATTTTATCATAGCATTAGCATCTGTTGGGTATATGCCTACACCCTGTGTTTAGGTCGTGGCCGTTTGCAATTAAATGAGCCGAGGATATCCAGGACACGGTCGCATTAACCCCCAATGTTTATGTTATCAAGAAATACGAATTAAAACGGGTTATTTGGATTTTGGACACATAGGTTGTTGATGCAGATTTTGTGTCCGATGCTGTTCGAATAGATTAGAATTATTTTATGCTGAATTTGTAATAGTTAGTGAAACGGTCTAACGAACGTGTATAGACTCGCTCGTTTGAAGTGGTCAAACGAGAGGGTTATTCGTTTGACTGTGTGTGTTTGCTAGACAAAGAGGTGTAGCTATAAATAGCAACCCTTTGTCATTGTAAACATTTGAAGTTTTAGGAGGTTTGAGACCTCACAGGGAGAGATCACCACTTGGTCTCTCCCCGGATGTGTACTCCTTTGATATGGTTCGGTTAGCTTGTTAATCGGGCCGGCTTGTTATGTTATGTTACAAAATCAATACAAGTAAGTATTTCATCCGTCTCTAATCTTCCCGTCTATGAACTAATCACATGATAATCACGGTTTCGGTCTTGAAACACTAAAAATCTTCATATGTTGAATTTCTTCGGTAAATTTCTAAACGCAATCACAGGTGATAGAGTTTGTGATTTTCTAGTGATACAAAAGGTTCGGCGTGGAATGTTTTTCACAGACACATATTTGAGGATTTTAATTAATTCTCCAGCCAGCGTGAAGAGTTTTGCACGGAAAGATACAGGTATCTAAAGTCTACAGTAGTTTCAAAGCGCTGTTCACTGAAGACCTGGGGAATCTTTATGAAAGCTGATAGTTCAAGGCTGAAGACCTGTAGGATTCGGTTTTGGGTTTGATGTTTCTTTGGGATTTTACAGGGATCTGGGGGTAACTTAATTCGTTGAGTTTGCAAACGATGTACTTGGTCAAGCTAACATCCTGAGCACTGATGAAGATCCGTAGTGCATTACGTGGTCAACTTCACAAAGGCGAGACAATGAGATCTGGATGTAGTTCAACTAAGCGTGCTGTTTGGTTGAGTTTGCTAGGGATATACTCGGTCTAGCTGACTTTCCTGAGTGTTGATGCTGAGGATTAAAGTGCATTATTTGGTCAATTCCACAGAGACGGTTCACAGAAGACAGTTCACCAGAAATCTCTACCAATGTAGTATGCTTGAATGAAATAGAGTTCTTATGATAGATCAAGACTTGATGCAGTTCTAAAAGAATAGAACCCTTATCAAATGTCGGTTGGAGTATTGGAAGATCAGCAGAAGATCGGTCAATTGAGCCTTGTGAGGACATTGCACAGCACCCAACACGGATACTCGTACTTTAAGGGGGGAAATATTATACAAGGAGCGTCAAGATACTACTTACCTGGATCATCAGTCAAGGGGGAATTTGTTAACACTGAGAAGATAAATACTTGATTGAAGATCGATTGCAGCTGCATTTTCAGCATTCGACAGCAACGGACAAGGGGGAATTTGTTGATGCTGATTTTGTATATGATGTTGTTCGAATAGATTAGATTTATTTTATGCTGAATTTGTAATAGTTAGTGAAACGGTCTAACGAACGTGTATAGACCCGCTCGTTTGAAGTGGTCAAATGAGAGCGTTATTCGTTTGACTGTGTGTTTGCTAGACAAAGGGGTGTAGCTATAAATAACAACCCTTTGTCATTGTAAACATTTGAAGTTTTAGGAGGTTTGAGACCTCACAGGGAGAGATCACCACTTGGTCTCTCCCCGGATGTGTACTCCTTTGGTATGGTTAGGTTAGCTTGTTAATCGGGTCGGCTTGTTATGTTATGTTACAAAATCAATACAAGTAAGTATTTCATCCGTCTCTAATCTTCCCGTCTATGAACTAATCACATGATAATCACGGTTTCGGTCTTGAAACACTAAAAATCTTCATATGTTGAATTTCTTCGGTAAATTTCTAAACGCAATCACATGCGATAGAGTTTGTGATTTTCTGGTGATACAAACGGTTCGGCGTGGAATGTTTTGCACATACACATATTTGAGGATTTTAATTAATTCTCCAGCCAGCGTGAAGAGTTTTGCCAGGAAACATACATGTATCTAAAGTCTACAGCAGTTTCAAAGCGTTGTTCACTGAAGACCTGGGGAATCTTTATGAAAGCTGATAGTTCAAGGCTGAAGACCTGTAGGATTCGGTTTTGGGTTTGATGTTTCTTTGGGATTTTACAGGGATCTGGGGTTAACTTAATTCGTTGAGTTTGCAAACGATGTACTTGGTTAAGCTGACATCCTGAGTATTGATGCTGAAGATCCATAGTGCATTACGTGGTCAACTTCACAAAGACGAGACAATGAGATCTGGCTGTAGTTCAACTAAGCGTGCTGTTTGGTTGAGCTTGCAAGGGATATACTCAGTCTAGCTGACTTTCCTGAGTGTTGATGCTGAGGATTAAAGTGCATTACTTGGTCGATTCCACAAAGACGGTTTACAGAAGACAGTTCACCAGAAATCTCTACCAATGTAGTATGCTTGAATGAAATAGAGTTCCTATGACAGATCAAGACTTGATGCAGTTCTTAAAGAATGGAACCCTTATCAAATGCCGCTTGGAGTATTGGAAGATCAGCAGAAGATCGGTCAATTGAGCCTTGTGAGGACATTGCACAGCACCCAACACGGATACGCGTACTTTAAGGGGGAAATATTATACAAGGAGCGTCAAGATACTACTTACCTGGATCATCGGTCAAGGTGGAATTTGTTAACACAGAGAAGATAAATACTTGACTGAAGATCGATTGCAGCTGCATTTTCAGCATTCGACAGCAACGGACAAGGGGGAATTTTTTATGCAGATTTTGTGTCCGACGCTGTTCGAATAGATTAGATTTATTTTATGCTAAATTTGTAATAGTTAGTGAAACGGTCTAACGAACATGTATAGACCCGCTCGTTTGAAGTGGTCAAACGAGAGGGTTATTCGTTTGACTGTGTGTGTTTGTTAGACAAAGGGGTGTAGCTATAAATAGCAACCCTTTGTCATTGTAAACATTTGAAGTTTTAGGAGGTTTGAGACCTCACAGGGAGAGATCACCACTTGGTCTCTCCCCGGATGTGTACTCCTTTGGTATGGTTAGGTTAGCTTGTTAATCGGGTCGGCTTGTTATGTTATGTTACAAAATCAATACAAGTAAGTATTTCAACCGTCTCTAATCTTCCCGTCTATGAACTAATCACATGATAATCACGGTTTCGGTCTTGAAACACTAAAAATCTTCATATGTTGAATTTCTTCGGTAAATTTCTAAACGCAATCACATGCGATAGAGTTTGTGATTTTCTGGTGATACAAACGGTTCGGCGTGGAATGTTTTGCACATACACATATTTGAGGATTTTAATTAATTCTCCAGCCAGCGTGAAGAGTTTTGCCTGGAAACATACATGTATCTAAAGTCTACAGTAGTTTCAAAGCGTTGTTCAGTGAAGACCTGGGGAATCTTTATGAAAGCTGATAGTTCATGGCAGAAGACCTGTAGGATTCGGTTTTGGGTTTGATGTTTCTTTGGGATTTTACAGGGATCTGGGGTTAACTTAATTCGTTGAGTTTGCAAACGATGTACTTGGTTAAGCTGACATCCTGAGTATTGATGCTGAAGATCCATAGTGCATTACGTGGTTAACTTCACAAAGACGAGACAATGAGATCTGGATGTAGTTCAACTAAGCGTGCTGTTTGGTTGAGCTTGCAAGGGATATACTCATTCTAGCTGACTTTCCTGAGTGTTGATGCTGAGGATTAAAGTGCATTACTTGGTCGATTCCACAAAGACGGTTTACAGAAGACAGTTCACCAGAAATCTCTACCAATGTAGTATGCTTGAATGAAATAGAGTTCTTATGACAGATCAAGACTTGATGCAGTTCTTAAAGAATGGAACCCTTATCAAATGCCGGTTGGAGTATTGGAAGATCAGCAGAAGATCTGTCAATTGAGCCTTGTGAGGACATTGCACAGCACCCAACACGGATACGCGTACTTTCAGGGGGAAATATTATACAAGGAGCGTCAAGATACTACTTACCTAGATCATCGGTCAAGGTGGAATTTGTTAACACAGAGAAGATAAATACTTTACTGAAGATCGATTGCAGCTGCATTTTCAGCATTCGACAGCAACGGACAAGGGGGAATTTTTTGATGCAGATTTTGTGTCCGACGCTGTTCGAATATATTAGATTTATTTTATGCTAAATTTGTAATAGTTAGTGAAACGGTCTAACGAACATGATTAGACCCGCTCGTTTGAAGTGGTCAAACGAGAGGGTTATTCGTTTGACTGTGTGTGTTTGTTAGACAAAGGGGTGTAGCTATAAATAGCAACCCTTTGTCATTGTAAACATTTGAAGTTTTAGGAGGTTTGAGACCTCACAGGGAGAGATCACCACTTGGTCTCTCCCCGGATGTGTACTCCTTTGGTATGGTTAGGTTAGCTTGTTAATCGGGTCGGCTTGTTATGTTATGTTACAAAATCAATACAAGTAAGTATTTCATCCGTCTCTAATCTTCCCGTCTATGAACTAATCACATGATAATCACGGTTTCGGTCTTGAAACACTAAAAATCTTCATATGTTGAATTTCTTTGGTAAATTTCTAAACGCAATCACATGCGATAGAGTTTGTGATTTTCTGGTGATACAAACGGTTCGGCGTGGAATGTTTTGCACATACACATATTTGAGGATTTTAATTAATTCTCCGGCCAGCGTGAAGAGTTTTGCCTGGAAACAAACATGTATCTAAAGTCTACAGTAGTTTCAAAGCGTTGTTCACTGAAGACCTGGGGAATCTTTATGAAAGCTGATAGTTCAAGGCTGAAGACCTGTAGGATTCGGTTTTGGGTTTGATGTTTCTTTGGGATTTTACAGGGATCTAGGGTTAACTCAATTCGTTGAGTTTGCAATCGATGTACTTGGTTAAGCAGACATCCTGAGTACTGATGCTGAAGATCCATAGTGCATTACGTGGTCAACTTCACAAAGACGAGACAATGAGATCTGGATGTAGTTCAACTAAGCGTGCTGTTTGGTTGAGCTTGCAAGGGATATACTCAGTCTAGCTGACTTTCCTGAGTGTTGATGCTGAGGATTAAAGTGCATTACTTGGTCGATTCCACAAAGACGGTTTACAGAAGACAGTTCACCAGAAATCTCTACCAATGTAGTATGCTTGAATGAAATAGAGTTCTTATGACAGATCAAGACTTGATGCAGTTCTTAAAGAATGGAACCCTTATCAAATGCCGGTTGGAGTATTGGAAGATCAGCGGAAGATCGGTCAATTGAGCCTTGTGAGGACATAGCATAGCACCCAACACGGATACGCGTACTTTAAGGTGGAAATATTATACAAGGAGCGTCAAGATACTACTTACCTGGATCATCGGTCAAGGTGGAATTTGTTAACACAGAGAAGATAAATACTTGACTGAAGATCGATTGCAGCTGCCTTTTCAGCATTCGACAGCAACGGAAAAGGGGGAATTTTTTGATGCAGATTTTGTGTCCGACGCTGTTCGAATAGATTAGATTTATTTTATGCTAAATTTGTAATAGTTAGTGAAACGGTCTAACGAACATGTATAGACCCGCTCGTTTGAAGTGGTCAAACGAGAGGGTTATTCGTTTGACTGTGTGTGTTTGTTAGACAAAGGGGTGTAGCTATAAATAGCAACCCTTTGTCATTGTAAACATTTGAAGTTTTAGGAGGTTTGAGACCTCACAGGGAGAGATCACCACTTGGTCTCTCCCCGGATGTGTACTCCTTTGCTATGGTTAGGTTAGCTTGTTAATCGGGTTGGCTTGTTATGTTATGTTACAAAATCAATACAAGTAAGTATTTCATCCGTCTCCAATCTTCCCGTCTATGAACTAATCACATGATAATCACGGTTTCGGTCTTGAAACACTAAAAATCTTCATATGTTGAATTTATTTGGTAAATTTCTAAACGCAATCACATGCGATAGAGTTTGTGATTTTCTGGTGATACAAACAGTTCGGCGTGGAATGTTTTGCACATACACATATTTGAGGATTTTAATTAATTCTCCAGCCAGCGTGAAGAGTTTTGCCTGGAAACATACATGTATCTAAAGTCTACAGTAGTTTCAAAGCGTTGTTCACTGAAGACCTGGGGAATCTTTATGAAAGCTGATAGTTCAAGGCTGAAGACCTGTAGGATTCGGTTTTGGGTTTGATGTTTCTTTGGGATTTTACAGGGATCTGGGGTTAACTCAATTCGTTGAGTTTGCAAACGATGTACTTGGTTAAGCTGACATCCTGAGTACTGATGCTGAAGATCCATAGTGCATTACGTGGTCAACTTCACAAAGACGAGACAATGAGATCTGGATGTAGTTCAACTAAGCGTGTTGTTTGGTTGTGCTTGCAAGGGATATACTCAGTCTAGCTGACTTTCCTGAGTGTTGATGCTGAGGATTAAAGTGCATTACTTGGTCGATTCCACAAAGACGGTTTACAGAAGACAGTTCACCAGAAATCTCTACCAATGTAGTATGCTTGAATGAAATAGAGTTCTTATGACAGATCAAGACTTGATGCAGTTCTTAAAGAATGGAACCCTTATCAAATGCCGGTTGGAGTATTGGAAGATCAACAGAAGATCGGTCAATTGAGCCTTGTGAGGACATTGCACAGCACCCAACACGGATACTCGTACTTTAAGGGGGAAATATTATACAAGGAGCGTCAAGATACTACTTACCTGGATCATCGGTCAAGGTGGAATTTGTTAACACAGAGAAGATAAATACTTGATTGAAGATCGATTGCAGCTGCATTTTCAGCATTCGACAGCAACGGACAAGGGGGAATTTGTTGATGCAGATTTTGTATGTGATGTTGTTCGAATAGATTAGATTTATTTTATGCTGAATTTGTAATAGTTAGTGAAACGGTCTAACGAACGTTTATAGACCCGCTCGTTTGAAGTGGTCAAATGAGAGGGTTATTCGTTTGATTGTGTGTTTGCTAGACAAAGGGGTGTAGCTATAAATAGCAAACCTTTGTCATTGTAAACATTTGAAGTTTTAGGAGGTTTGAGAGCTCACAGGGAGAGATCACCACTTGGTCTCTCCCCGGATGTGTACTCCTTTGGTATGGTTAGGTTAGCTTGTTAATCGGGTCGGCTTGTTATGTTATGTTACAAAATCAATACAAATAAGTATTTCATCCGTCTCTAATCTTCCCGTCTATGAACTAATCACATGATAATCACGGTTTCGGTCTTGAAACACTAAAAATCTTCATATGTTGAATTTCTTCGGTAAATTTCTAAACGCAATCACATGCGATAGAGTTTGTGATTTTCTGGTGATACAAACGGTTCGGCGTGGAATGTTTTGCACATACACATATTTGAGGATTTTAATTAATTCTCCAGCCAGCGTGAAGAGTTTTGCCTGGAAACATACATGTATCTAAAGTCTACAGTAGTTTCAAAGCGTTGTTCACTGAAGACCTGGGGAATCTTTATGAAAGCTGATAGTTCAAGGCTGAAGACCTGTAGGATTCGGTTTTGGGTTTGATGTTTCTTTGGGATTTTACAGGGATCTGGGGTTAACTCAATTCGTTGAGTTTGCAAACGATGTACTTGGTTAAGCTGACATCCTGAGTACTGATGCTGAAGATCTATAGTGCATTACGTGGTCAACTTCACAAAGACGAGACAATGAGATCTGGATGTAGTTCAACTAAGCGTGCTGTTTGGTTGAGCTTACAAGGGATATACTCAGTCTAGCTGACTTTCCTGAGTGTTGATGCTGAGGATTAAAGTGCATTACTTGGTCGATTCCACAAAGACGGTTTACAGAAGACAGTTCACCAAAAATCTCTACCAATGTAGTATGCTTGAATGAAATAGAGTTCTTATGACAGATCAAGACTTGATGCAGTTCTTAAAGAATGGAACCCTTATCAAATGCCGGTTGGAGTATTGGAAGATCAACAGAAGATCGGTCAATTGAGCCTTGTGAGGACATTGCACAGCACCCAACACGGATACGCGTACTTTAAGGGGGAAATATTATACAAGGAGCGTCAAGATACTACTTACCTGGATCATTGGTTAAGGTGGAATTTGTTAACACAGAGAAGATAAATACTTTACTGAAGATCGATTGCAGCTGCATTTTCAGCATTCGACAGCAACTGACAAGTGGGAATTTTTTGATGCAGATTTTGTGTCCGACGCTGTTCGAATAGATTAGATTTATTTTATGCTAAATTTGTAATAGTTAGTGAAACGGTCTAACGAACATGTATAGACCCGCTCGTTTGAAGTGGTCAAACGAGAGGGTTATTCGTTTGACTGTGTGTGTTTGTTAGACAAAGGGGTGTAGCTATAAATAGCAACCCTTTGTTATTGTAAACATTTGAAGTTTTAGGAGGTTTGAGACCTCACAGGGAGAGATCACCACTTGGTCTCTCCACGGATGTGTACTCCTTTGGTATAGTTCGGTTAGCTTGTTAATCGGGCCGGCTTGTGATGTTATGTTACAAAATCAATATGAGTAAGTATTTCATCCGTCTCTAATCTTCCCGTCTATGAACTAATCACATGATAATCACGGTTTCGGTCCTGAAACACAGTCCTACATAGGTCATTGATCCCATACCTGACCAAGCGGTAAAAATTTACCGTATCCCAAGCCGTATAGGGAAAATATGTTAACAGTTTTTACCTGAGCTTAAATCTTTACAATCCAAAGATATATATATATATATATATATATATATATAGGGGAAGGTTCAAATGAAAACCACTAGTTAACGCGAAAACTCGAAAACTAACTAAAAAAAGCCTAAAAAACACACAAAAATTTTTTTTTTTTTTTTTTTGCAAAACCAAATTTCGCAGGTTTTTATATATAAAAAAAAAAAATTTTCAAAAAAAAAAAAAAAAAAATTTTTTTTTGTGTAGTGCACATGTGTAATACTGCACATGTGTATCTGTACTACACATGTGTATTATTACACATGTGCACTACACAAAAAAATTTTTTTTTTTTTTTTTTTGAAAATTTTTTTTTATATATAAAAACCAGCGATTTTTATTAAAAAAATTGAAAAAAAAAATTGTGTGTTTTTTAGGCTTTTTTTAGTTAGTTTTCGAGTTTTCTCGTTAAAAGTGGTTTTCATTTGAACCATCCCCTATATATATATATATATATATATATATATATATATATATATATATGCACAGCCGTTAAGTCAAAACAACTAACAAGGTTGCAATTTACTAGATGCCCTTATTCTGGAATGAATGTAATGATGATCCATTAGAATGTTAACGGGTCTTATTCAAGTCATATGGTTTGGATCAGTTAACTATAATACAAACAGTACGATTCGCTAGATTAAGCGGGGACCGGATAGAATGTGGTTTGTACCCTCACAAGTACTATGACTTGTATAATATGGGTCAAAGAACAATATATATTCTGATTAGAAGTGAACTTGAAGGAATTTGACTCAATTCGGATAACTTATATAAATTGAGCTATATAAATCAACCGTATCGCATAGGCGGCATCAGGTGATCGGATGAGTCATGTCAAGTTCATTATGCCAAAACATGTTTAATACGTTACTACATTAGTAGGTATTCCAAATTATAAGTTCATTGTGATTCAAAACCAATTTATGCTCTAAAGGGCATTTTGGTCAATATTTATGCATAATGTATGAACTTGCATAAAACCCGACAAACGATTATGATCAAATGGTATAACCTTAGAGGATTATTCCATACATTAATATAATCATAATACAACTTCAAATTAGTAGCTAACTTAGCTTAAATGGGTCGGAATCGAAAGTCAAAACAGAAGTCAAACTGCTTGACTTTCGGTTGCAAACCGGACTATAAGCAGGAAATGACGAGTTCGACATGATCTAACATGTCCTAATATGTTTTACCAACTGATATAATGTCAAAAATTAGTGTTTAGATATTTATAAGTTCATTTAACTTATTTTTCGAAAATCTGCGTTTTGACTTTATTTTAATATAACTTTGACCCGTCATTTGACCAACTTAACTTGATCTTTAGGAGGTGCCCTCATAAGGGATTATCACCTACCTTATTACGCTCACGTAGCCATGTTCGATTCGAACATTGACTTGACCATAATGGTCATAACAGAAAGTCAAAGCAAAAGTCAATTTGCTTGACTTTCGGCTAATAACTTAGCCTAAGAACGAAAAAGAGCTATGAAAGAACACATACAAATGTTCTAGGATAATAATGAACTCAGTAGAAGGCCTCTATAGATCAGAAGCAACTACAAGAGTAAGTAGAGAGAAGGAAATGTGAATGAGCAAGGAAATGCAGAGCAGAAGAGGTGTTATTTATACTTGCACCAAGTTCATAAGATGATGCCATGTGTTGGCAATCATCTACTGATGTTAACAAGTGCCTAGTGAGGTGTTAAGACCAGAGAGAAGTGGAAAATTTGCGAACTAGGTGTCAAGCAATGCAGGCTGCCATGGCAGTCTGGCAAAATTGCCAGCTGCACCCCTTACGGATCGTAAGGGGTGGTGGCTTACGGTCCGTAAGGACCTAGCGCACCCACAGTTTCAAATTTCTTTACGATATGTAAGACAAAGGCCTTGTGGTCCATAAGGGACTGCCAAATACAATATTAACAACTACCTTACGGTCCATAAGACATATGCCTTGTGGTCCGTAAGGGTCACTCAGAGGCCAAAATTTGGCATGTTGACATAAATAGTCCCTCCACATCCAATCTTCCACAATTTTACATATTTAGTCCCTCTCGTCCAAATAACTTGGCATATTTGAGAGTTTATTGGACACGTGTTGCCATTTAATTCGATACAATTTCCGAGGTGTTACCTTACGCTTCACAGTTTGCGCATCACTTTATGTGTGTGCATAGTGTAGATTCGATTCATAGTGTGGTGTAATGTAGTTCATGCTTAACACATTGCGCGAGTTCATGCTCGTGCAATGTTGTCACGCGGATAGTTTAAAAAAATGTATGGGTTAGAGCGCAAACTCTATCCAAGCGTGAAAATACATTCTGCCTGATAAAACCTTGTGTGCAAAGTCTGCTATGCATTTGATTTGATTGTATAGAATGATAGTTGACATGTTTCACATGTGAACGTGAAAGAGTTACTTAGAGGTTGCTAGTGTTATGATACCTCATTTATTGGTAAAAAATAGCACTACACTCAAGTGAGTTTCTAGGGCACTCTCTACAATACTTTTTGGGCGGTGTGTATACTCACTATAAATTTCAAAAGTATTATGTTTTCAAATATGATAAAATATAAAATAGTTTACTAAAGTGACAATGAAAGTTTTAAAGCACTAAAGTTTAAAATTGATAACTAGAGATCTGAGATGGATTTACTAGGAGGGTTGGAACAACAAAGACCACAAGAAAATATTCATAGTATGCATGTTGCATTGGTTAAATGCTAAAAGAGACTTCTCACATCTAAAGTTAATATGGTGTCTAAAGTTAACACCAAAGTCTCAAACAACATCCAAAGTTAACGTTGTGGTCACACATGGTGTCTAGAGATAACATCATGACCAAATGATAAATAGGAAGTGCTTTTTGGCTTGCTAGTGGTTGATCAATTATGTACACTAAACTACGCATGTTACAGTGTAAAGTAAAGTGTTACAATTTATGATAAAGTGATGTGGTTATTACATAGTGTATTGATGTGCTTTAATTGCTTAATGTGTTTAAAGTTTGCTAAAATTTATAGTTACATTAATTAAACTATAACTCACTCAGAGTAGCTGACTTTTAGTATATACATCAGGTTGATTGGATAGGTTGACTGATGGCTCATGGCAAGGCTCCTATTAGACGACTGCATCCTATATATGTTACTGCTTTCTAGTTAAAAGCCTATCCTTTGCTTTGGTATTGGATTTATTGCTTATGTTTGTATTTTCGTTGAATGTTTTAAGGGTTATTGGATTTTATCACCCCCAACTATCGGCCTTTGGCCGTTACCACCCGCAACTAACACTTTGACACCCGGCACCCCCAACTTGACTTTTTGTTTGCAATGGCACCACCCAGTTAAATCTGCACTAACTTGGTTAGTTTTTTGTTCGACGTGGCACGAGTTTGCTGAGTTGGAGTTGATTAAGTGGCGCTGATGTGTATCTAAACCTCATCTCCTTCTTTATAACACAGAAAGTCCCCATAAAAACCCTAATTTCCTCATAGTCCTCTCTGGTTTCTCTTTGATTCATCGCCCCTTTAAAGCATATGTGTGAATCGACTCATGTAGCATAAGTTCTAATTGACATGAGTTCCTCTTCCAATTCTTCATGGAGTATGAACCGAACCCCTAAATTATTCAAGGTTGATTTGGATGGAAACTTGTATTGTCATCATGAAATTGTTGCTATTCTTCGCATGGTTGGTCCAAAAAGTGTTCCACATGGTGATCAATTTTATGGTTGCCCTCAATGGCCTGTAAGTTGTGTAATTATGGATTGAACTTAATTTCTTGTTGAAACTGAAGTGCGAATTTTTGTTTGTAGTTATCCGATTGCAAGTTCTTTATGTGGAAACAAGATTTCGACAAATTTTTCAAAGCTCATTCAAACTGTAGTTCAAGTCGAGTAAGTTACAAAGAATTGAAGAATGAGAATTTACAATTGCAGAATAAGTTGTTACTAGAAGAGAACAAGATGCTGAAAACGCAAATTCATGGCAAAAAGTCTATGTGGAAGCAACCATTTGTGTTTACTATATTTTTTATCATTTCCATATGGATGTACATGTTGAAGTAGTGATTTAATTTGTTTGTATGATATTGAACTTATGAATGAAAACCAGAATTACAATGTTTTTTTTTTGCCATTGACAGTCGTTTGTGTTCACCGATGTGATTAAAATACAACATATAAATTATGTCAAATACGACGTAAAAGCAACCCTTTTTAGTATTAATGTTGGAAAAAGCTCATGGTTTCGTTCCTTTTAGATTTTCAGGGATAAAAGAGCTTAAATTTGCAAAAGGAACAAAAAGACAACAAAATCCAACATAAATGTAAAGAAGAAGGAATTGCCGCAACTCGCCAAGCTCCAATTCACATCCAAACCTCAAAATAACAAGAACAGAAGGTTGACAGGTGGCCGTGTCCACCAGACACGGGTCGTGTCTGAAGATGGATACTGGGCAGGAGAACAAGACAACTGCAAAAGACAAAAATGGCAGCCAACACAGGGCCGTGTTAAGCCAACACGGGGCGTGGTCAACTCAAAGATTTTCAGAATCTGCGATAGTAAGTAAGTAGTTTGGCCATGGGTCGTGCCGTTGACACACGGGGTCGTCTTAGTACAACATCTGACAAAGCAGTTAATGAGGAAGACAGAGAGATAGATGGGCACGGGGTCGTGCCAGCCAGGCACGGGCCATGGTGAAGCTTCTGAAGACAGCTATAAATAGAAGTGCTTGGTTCCACTTCAACTCATCCCTTGGCAAACCACTTCTCTCTCACTTGCTACCACCCCACCACCACTACAACACCATCATCCATTTTTCCATCTTTAGAGTGTGTGTGTAGTCTCGGGATCCAAGATTGATCATAAGAATCTTTGTCAAACAAAGGCCATGCTTGGCTAAATTCTTACATCACTTGGTTAAGACATATATTTTATGTATTTCTTTTATGATTTCCAATCTTTGGCTACTTTTTAATTGGGTATGTATTGATGACTTTAATAATTAGTTTTTTATATTGAAGGCGAATTTATTCACCCATTCTTCATATGTCCGTTTCATCAACATATTCACGTCTTTACGGTCTATATAAAGCATCTTAATTGCCTGTAAGAGGGTTAGAAGGGTGGACTGGGTAATTCTATGTCTCGTTCAGTGTATATATCCTGCAAGAACCTGGTGCAAGTTTAGTACTACTCCATGGATTGGCTGGGAATGACTGGCCCGAGTGAGAGTAAGAAAACGCTTGCACCCCTTATTCATAAACTACTATTAAAACTTTAAACCAACCCCGCGAGGACTGTATCCCTGCTGACTCCGACCAACAGGTTGAGGGTGATCGCCGCCTCGTAAGGGGGGTCCACCACATTTTGCGTTAATAACTTACTTAATTATCTTACAATTTTCTGACCTAGTAGGATTGTATCGTTGCTGACTCAAACCACTAGGTTGAGGGTAACATTGCCTCCAAAAGAGTGGCCTACTACTATAACTAAGATAATCCCTTAAAATGCCCAAAGTGCGAAAATCATCAAAATGGTACATGAAAGATGAGTCGGATCCAAGTGATTCTTTCTTGTCTATCATTTTTATTTTATTTTCATTTTTTGTTTTTATCTTTTTATTAGTTTAAAAATCTTTTCTAAAAAGTTTGGTTTGATTAGACGTTGACGATAAGCCGGTACTAAAAGCTCTTGTGTTCTTGGACGACCTCGGTATCTTGCCATCACTATACTACGTACGCGATGGGTGCACTTGCCCTAACGTGTGTAGAGTGATAGTAAAATATCGTGTTTTATAAATTTAAAACTTGAAATCGGCGAGTTAAAATAGTGCTAAAAATATACTCACACCGACACACGTCAAGTTTTTGGCACCGTTGCCAGGGACACAAGGATTTAAGGAAAGCTTAAAATTAACGGGCTAATCATTTTTATCTTTTCTTTTTAGGTTTTTTTCTCTTTTACTTTTAATTTTTCACTTTCTGCAGACTTGACACGGGGCCGTGCTGTCTTGACACGGGGCCGTGTAAACTCTCTAGTGTCTAAAAACTATTTTCTGCTAGATACCGAGTGTAACACGGGGCCGTGTCACCATAACACGAGGCCGTGCCGAACTCTCTGTTTGAAAGCAAATAGTGACCGCCTGATCCCGACGGTCTAAAAAAAATATAAATGGATTTCTTTGATTATTTCTACCCCCGACGCTATTACGGGTTATGGTACGATTTTTGTGGAGAGGATCATGAAGAAGCGGAATGTGGCGTTCTAAACTTCACTCCCCACTATTTAGCCACGTCGTTTTCCAGTAACGAAACTCCCGAAACAAGCGGGAATGGAAATGACAAGGAAATTCCTCCGCCTGAACCCCATCGATCCTCTTTCGTAGGCGACCTAGAACCTATAGTGAGATAGAAAAGAGGATCTTCCAAAGTATCCAAGTGATAGAATCTTACTTGATGGCGCGAAATTCATCAAAGGCTCCATCCGAAGGAGAATCAGTGGAGGAAAATCAGGCCTACAAAAAAACACCGAGGTCAACCAAACCTCCACCATTAACGACCGCGAAAACGAAAGCGATAGTCGTCCCTGTATCAATTCAGCAGTGACGGTCCCCCTTACTGAGTGTGAATCTCACACCAACAGCATGGACAGGAGTGAATCGACTCACACCTTCTTTAACAAAAGCCCGGAAAAGGTAAATAAGGGAAGGCCCTATTTTCCCATTTTTAAAGAAATCTTCTACCTTTCCGACAACCTCTTGCGTTTTCGTATCCCTAGCCTAAGTCTACGGTATATCCGATAATAAGGTGTTGTTCTAACCAGTAAGGAACCACCCGACATCGGATAATTCCTTAAAAATTTTTAGATAAACTTAATAAAATCTCTGACACGGGCCGTGTTCCTTGAACACGGGGCTGTGCCCACTTTCTTCTAGTAACATGGGGCGTGCTGAATTAACACGGGGTCGTGCCCCTCGTATTTTTTTTGGCATGGGGTCGTGTCAGCAATGATGTAGGCCGTGTTCAACTAACGGACAACATTCTCTGACACATGCATCCGGCACGGGGCCGTGCCCGCGTACTGTCATTGTCTATAAAGTTAGCCTTTAGGAGAATGTTTGGAACCATTCTCAAAAGGCAAGATCTCTAAGATTCTTCACACATACCAGAAAAGGCATGTTTTTAAAAAGTTCTCAATTGACCTTCTTGTCCTTTCTCTTTTGTACATTTCCTCTTCTTCATTCTCCATGGACTCCATTGAAGCTTCAAGCTTCTAAAGCTTCAATAGAAGGGTCATACTCTTTATTCTTAGCTCAAAGTTTTGCAAATTTACATTAGTAAAACATTATTTTAAGTTATTTACGTTCAAAAATTTAAAAATCAGTCAAACTAACTTAAAATAAAATTTTAAGAGCTAAGAATTTGGAACAGATGGAGCAGCACGGAGGCGTGCCGGGCTGGCACGGGGCTGTGCTGAATGTTCTGATCTTTCATTTCTTTCTAACGGTTAGTCATTTTCTCTCAAGGTGGCGAGCCAACAGAGTGCAACATCGTCGACGAGCTCCAGAAGTCAAAGGAGAGGAAGAAGGCTCTCAATCGTGGCCACACTCGTAAGATACGTGAGTGCCTTAAGAGAGAGCCTTGATGAGATGACATTGATGGAGGAGGTTCTCATAGACCGAGTGAACTACCTTACCATGGGGCTGGAGGATTTTTCAGAGAAATCAACCTTTTGCATCAAAGGTTGAATATCTTGGCTTTACCTCCCATAGAGCCAATATTCCCACAAGAAGATTAGAACCTAGCCATTGAGATCATACAAGCTACAGTCGAGTTTCCGGAACCTCCTCCTATTGACGCCACTTTTGAGGTCCCGATCAATCCCGCACCCGCTCAAGAGGAGGCAGGAGAGGAGCCCTTTATCTTCCTACTAAGGGAGATTGAAGAAATGCTCAACGACCTCTAGCTTGAGTGTCTCCCACAAAAGTTATTAGTCCTCCATCATCTAACATTCATAGATTTAGGAATGTAGCTTGTAGGTTGTCTAAAAAATTTGATCTCGAAGAGGTATTTCCAATATTCTATCTATCTAGCTTTAGTTTAAGTAGGTTTGTACTTTTTCATTTCCTTGTAATATTTTTATTTTTAATGAAAAATGGATGTTTGGATGGTGGTATTTCAAATAAATGTGTTAGAGAAAACGAAAACACAAAATGGATGATAAAATGGAACCCATGCACGTAAAATAGAAGCCTCCCGACTCATTTTCTGCAAAACAGTAGCTGCAGCACGGGACCGTGCTCACCCAGCACGCCCCCATGGCCACCCTACTGTAAGTCTTCTGATTTCATTTGTTAATGGCACTTTGGACAAGGGGTCGTGTCCCCAGAGCACGGGGTCGTGCTGCAAGTGCCAGTAACCAAAAATTTTTGTTATTTTCATACTTTTTACACATTTTTTTTCCAAAATAAATCGTTTTTGGGACACATTGAGGACAATGTGTAATTTAAGTATGGGGGAGGATAATAAACACCTTGAATCATTTGTCCTAAATCAAGCCTTACACAAAACTCGCCTTGGAACTGCTAAACACCCCAAACTATTTCAAAAAAAATTCTTTCATTTTTTGTACTTATCTTAAGTTTAGTTGGGTAAATCAAGTTCTAAAGATTATGTTTTTATGAATTTACAACAGATAGCGTCGTGATAAAAAGAACCAATTTAGAAAAATTACGAAAACGGGCATAATAAATCTTTGTAAAATTTGATTATATATACATTTTTACACTACAACCCTTTTTCCCCCAAAAGTGAGTTTTGAGCCATTACCGAGCATACAAATATACATCTTTACTAATTGCTCAATTTTCGTTTCTTGTGTGAATAGCCCGTTTGGTTCTCACGAATCTAGAACTTGACAACTCGATGCATTCCAAGTCCTTACCCACAAAAATCCAAGTAAGTAAATGATAGAGACATTAAAACAAACCCATTTTTCAAACAAAACCTTTATTTTCTTTTCTTTATAAAAAAACACCCCCTTAGTTAAACAATTTGAACCTTAAAAACCTTTTCATTTCAAACCCACAAAAAACTACCCTTTTTATTTTTCATCTTTCATTTTTGTAAACTTATCGGTTATGACAATTACGATTACGGATCAGTTTCAACTTTGCCAACAAAAAAAACCATAAAAAACTGAAAAATATACCAAAGTATTTTTTTGCTAACCCAAAAAGCATTAGAAAAACCGATAATTTACGTTTCTCACCCTTTTCCGAATAAAACGCACCAAACCCGAACCACCACCTACCCTTCAATGTCCACTTGATACTTACAAGGATTTAACGTCAAAAGGAGGAGGTTTAATCGATTGTCAAGCCTATGGTAGGAGTGAGTTCCAAATCGGGCACAAGCGTTTCACTTAATATTGGCCGAGTGTTGAGTGAATACTTGTGAGGTGTGTAAATTTGTATATAACTAAATAGAATTTTATAAAGGCATATTATGCCCAAAGTAAATAATTTTTCGTAAATTGAGTTTTAAATAAATAATGACGAATAAGATTGTAAATAAAATAAAAACAAAATAATTTTAACTTGAATACCCGACACTCTAAAGATAGGACCCAAAAACCTTCGCTTCTACCCATTCTGTTTGGGTGTATAAGCCACGTGATAGAGTTTTGCTTGAGTACAAGCAAAGATTCAAGTGTGTGGGTATTTGATGTGATTAAAATACAACATATAAATTATGTCAAATACGGCGTAAAATCAACCTTTTTTTAGTACTAATGTTGGAAAAAGCACGTGTTTTCATTCCTTTTATATTTTCAGGGATAAAAGAGCTTATTCCCAATTCACATCCAAACCTCAAAATAACAAGAACATAAGGCTGACACAGCTGTGTCCACCAGACACGTGTCGTCTCCGAAGATGGATATTGGGCAGGAAAAAAAGACAACTGCAAAAGACAGAAATGGCAGCCAACACGGGGCCGTGTTAAGCCAACATGGGGCGTGGTCAACTCAAATATTTTCAGAATCTGTGATAGTACAACAAGTACTTTGGCCACGGGCCGTGCCGTTGACACACGGGGCTGTGTTAGTACAACATCTGACAAAGCGGTTAATGAGGAATAGAGAGAGAGAGATGGGCACGGGGCCGTGTTGAAGCTTCTGAAGACAGCTATAAATAGAAGAGTGTTAGGATCTGAGTTTGTTTTTTATTGTGTTTTACATTTGAATAAAGATGAAGATGAATGAGTTGTGCAGCGGAATTAAGATGGAAACAAACTTTGCACACAATCAAACGAGAGAATTGCTTTAATCAAACATTTTCAACAAAGAACCGAAAGATTGAATTTCTTTCAATAACGATTACAATGTATGTATGAATGCAAACTCCCCCTCAGCCTGAGCTCACAGTATTTGTTCGTGCAGGAAGAAGATAGTAAAAGAGCTAAATAGAACAGTGCATGGTACTGTTCTATTTATAGGCACGAGCAAACCACTGAGGCATCTAAGCTGACGTCACCATGAAAGTGACATCTAACCTCCTAACAAACTCTAACCTCTGATCTATACAACCTCTACTATGCTAACAACTGCTATTACATTTCATTACATAAAGATAACTAAACTACTGCTACATCCTTCCATTGATGTGAACCCAGCAGTACGTGTCATGATCAGCAGAGCTTGACTTAAGGCAGCAGATTGAACAGCAGAGCTTTAATCTTTCATCAGTCTTTTACTAGATCAGCAGTTTGTAGGTCAGCAGTTTGTACGATCAGTAGATAGGAGGTCAGCAGATGTTGAAACCACTTTCAAGGGGAGATACTTGTATACATAACATCTGCTTATTCTGGATCCACTGCTCTGATCCAGTTTTGGCTTTAATTATCTGTTCCTTTGGTTGGGTTCAATCCCAACAATCTCCCCCTGGAACAGATAATGCCAAAACTCTTCATTATTTGAAGATCTTTATTGCCTCATCAACAGTTCTCTTATTTGCCCTTTGAGTTGTAACTCAAAGGCTAAGGCATCTGTCTCATCATCATCCCTGCTAAGTGGAAGATCAAGGAGATCCTGCAAATCTTCAAGACTTAGGCCAAGTGCTTGTTCCCTTGTTAGTTTCTTCACTTCTCCACTAGACTTGAACACTGTCAGTACATGGGTCTGTTTATCAGTTTTCCACTTTAGTACTTTTGAGCCTGGTGGGTTTCTTGGGAGATTTTTATTAGATGAGGTGTTTGGTGAAGCTGGCCTATTGATGACTGACTGAGCAGTACTTGCAGCTTGATCCAATCCAAGAGTTTCTACAATCATTTTCTTGATGCCTTCTTTACAAGGGTATCTCCTTCTATTAGCTCTTGAATGGTTTCAGCACCCAACTATTTTTGTTGCCTTCTTTTAAAGATGGTTGCACCAGCTGGAGTATTGGATCTCCTGATTTGCGGCTTTGGTGGTCTTTTTGAGACCTCTGCCTCAGGATAGTCAGGCTTTTGTGGAGCAGTAGGATCTGTCTTTCTCAATTTCTCCAAACTTTTGTAGGTAGCCCTGACTTTATCTTCTTTCCATCTCAACACTTGATTTAAAGACCCATAATCAGCAGCAGCTAATTCCTCTTTCATTCTCTTCAGTTCTACCTTTTTATCAGGTACATTCTTCTTGAACTTTGCCCAATCTAGAGTAGTATGTTTCACTTTATTCTTGATCATGTCTTGAATCCTGGCTGCTTCACTTTCCAGCTCAGGAATGGTCCAGTCCTTATACATGTGTTTTTCTCCTTTGTATTTCTTGTGGGCCATGATGTTTTCAACATAATCTTTTCTCAGGGATTCATCTGCCTTTTCTGATACTTGCTGGCACACATTCTTTGCAAGTTGTTCCAAAGATTTGACTTGTGTGAGCAAGTATTGATAGTTCTGCTGAATTTCTCTATCAGATTTCCCTTGTAAATTTCCTTTTGAGATATCCTCTGCTTGTTTATTTTTGACTTTCAGATATTCTTCAATATTATTTGGCCTTGGATATCCTTCAACAAATGGCAAACTCCTTTTAGCAGGATCATCCTCATAGTAGAAAGATTTTATTTCTTCTCTGACTTCTATGAGTTTATGAGGAAATTGAACACCTACAGGAGTTAATGGTTTTTGAATTTGAGCTGATGAGAGAGGAACAGGTTTGGGTATTGTAACAAATTATAGAGATTTTGAAGATGGTGGTGGTGATGGAGAATCATCGTCTGCTATGAAAATCGTTCTCCTTTTTATTGTAGGAGAGGCAGATGATGTTTTAGGTGGATCAGTGGTGGTGTTTTTGATGGCAGTGGTTTGTGATTGACTAACAGTTGTTGAAACAACTGGTGTTTCAACCACTGTTGTCATTACAACAGATGTTGTAACATCTGATGTCTTCTGCTTTTTGGCAGGAGGAGATGGTGGTGAGGTTGTGTTTGGTGGTGATGGTGGGGGTGGGGGTGGTAAGGCAGTGGTTGTGGTGTGTGTTGAAGTGGTGTGTGTTGAAGTGATGGCAGATGTTGAAACAACTGAAGTACCAGCAGATGTTGATACAGCAGGAGTTACAACAACTGTTTGGGTGGAGGTTTGATGTTGGGGGCTTTTGGATGGTGGTTTTGGAGTATGCTTTGTGAGTCTGGATGGTATGGATTTGGGTTCCCTCACTTTTCTAGTGGGATTTCTTTTTAGCACAGGATTTTGAACATCCTTTAGCCCAGAACAACCCTGCGCAGTCAGCTCCATGTAAGCTCTTTTCTCCTCATTCCACCTTGACATATCCGTTGCCTCTCTGTCCCTTTTTACACTTGCTACTCCTTCATCAAGTGCATTTTGGGTCACATCAACCTTCTTGCTACCATCTGGCAAAGGAATTTTTCTGGTCATAGCATCTCTTTCTGGTTCAATGTAAAGACCATCATCTATTCCCTTCTTTTTCCACTCCTGAATTTTCTCCCCCTTTTTGGCATTATCTGGGGGTAATTGATCAATAAAGAGAACAGTTGGAGGAGCAGTGTCAGTGGTGTGCAATATGTGGGCCTTGAGAGCCTTGATGTCTGCTTGTGTGTTCTTGAACCTAGACTCCATTGTGTTTCTCAGCTCTTGTACATGTATTGCATGTTGCTGATCAGCCACTTGTTTTTGTTGTTGGAGAAAAGGTTGAAATAGATTCCAGAGCTCATTTGCAGCAGGTGCTTGTGGTGGAGCAGGTGCTTGAGGTGGAACAACAGTGGATTGCACCTTTTGTACTATCAACAACTGATGCAGCATATCTTTAATTTCTGCAACAGAGGTATCCAGTTTTTCAACTCGTTCCGTCAATTCTAGGTACTTTAAACCATCACCCAATTTAATGGGATCATCTGATTTCCCACTAGCAGTGGTTTTATCAGTGGTTGAGGTAGGGAGTGTACTCCAAACATTAACCACTGATGCCCATTTTTCTTGGTACTAGGGTCTTCTTCCTTCAACACTTGATAGCCTTTTGATGATACCAGAGGGTAAAATAAACTCACTGGTGGATGTCAGAGGTGCTATGGAAGGAATTTCCTCCAAGGAAGTCTTATTGATGTAACCACTGTCCAAATGTAAACCAGTGGGTTCAACATTTGTAGTGGCTGCTTCACTTGGACTACCACCAAGAGTTACTTGTAACTCAAGGGGTGTAACCTCCTCAGGTCTTGTTGGTGGGTTAACTATGATTGATACATCAGACCCAGTCATTTGTTGAAGTATATTCTCATTGATAGGTGATTGAGAAGGACTGGTTTGTGCCTGGTTCAGATCAATAGCATCCAACAATAAGTTAGTTGGTGGGGGAATTGTGGATGTGATGTTAGGTGTAGAAAGAGAATTTTCCCCGGGCATTGGGCTGTGGATGATGGAAGCAAGTGATTCCATAGCATCATATTGTGGAGTCCCTATGTGTACAACCTGTTCTTTTTGAGAAGAAGCAAGAGGAGTTTCAGTTATGGGTTGAGATACTTGTACCAACTGCTGTGAGGAAGTAGCAGCAGTGGTTTCTTGTGACTTTTGTGTTGTCACTGGTAGTTGCTCTGGTATCTCATCCTCCAGAGTTGCCTTTTTGATAGGTTTGGGGGGTTTTGAGTTTTCTTTTTGTGTGGCTTTTTGGTGATTAAAGGTGTGGGTTTCAAAGCAGTTGTTTTTCTACTTTGATCACCTTGAGCAGTGGGCTCAGCAGCAGATACCAGAGGAGCAGTGGTAGCTGCTAAATTCTGCTCAGGCACCTCTGCTTGTATTTTGCAAGGTGTTGACATTCGTGTGAAAGTTTCAACAGTTAAGCTGTGCATTTTGAAGAGATTCACCTTGTTTAATTGCAAAAGCATCATTCTTACCAAGTTTCTTTTCAAAATAATAACTTAGAAATCTTGGAAACAGTAAGAATGCCTTTGTTTCAACATTTTTAACCAGATCATTAAAGATTACCTGAGAGTAATTAAAATTTTCTTTTTGAAGAATAGCATATCCCAGGTTTTGAATCTTTAATGGTATTTCATTAAAAACAGTGGTTTTGTTTGAAACACACATTAGGAGGGTATGAAATAAAAACCTTGTTGCAGAAGGGAAGAAACCTTTTTGTAAGGTATCCTTCTTCATCATTGTATCTGCAAACCCTCTTTCAATGAAGTCAATTTTTAACTCATTTTTAGGAAAAGAAGTTATACCTTTCTGATCATCGAGTGGAAAGACCTCCGAGATGGATTGTGGTGTAATTTTGACAGCTTTACCCTTTAGAGAAGAGTTAATGGCTGTGACAGTCTCACCTTGTGTGTCAAGGGTTACATTTTTCCAGAACTCTCTTTGGTTCGCCAAGTAAATTGGTGCATCTGCTGTTAACAAAGTTTTATACTTTGATGCAGACATGATATCAATGATGGAGTCGAAGATATTAGTGGTGTCGGGTTTTGTGAGAACACCCAGAAGATTGTGAGACGGTTTGTGTGGGATTTCGATGGGTTTAGCCTTTTGAGAGGCCTCTTTTGAAGATGATTTGGAAGTGGGTTTTGCAGATGACTTCGATTTTGTCATTTTGGAGATGATGATCAAAGAAGGTTGTGAAGGAATTTGAAGAAAAACTGCTTTGAGAAGAGAATTTTTATGAATTCAATTCGACAGTAAAATCCTGTTTGGGGTTTTGAAAGGGTTTTTATGGTGGAAAAAGTGAATGCTGGCGTGGCAGTGGTTACAAAAGGACTGACCCCTATGTACGGCCCACATGCCAACCCCTGATGAAATGAAGGACAATACTTTTATGAAAGTTACTGATGAAAAGTGGTGGTTACAACGGTAACAAATGGAAGCAGTGGATGATTTTCACTATCAGTGGATAACACATCAGTGGATAAAACATTTTAATGCGAGAACAGGGGTTGACTTTCAGCAGTGGACAGACTTTGAAGTAGAGTAGACTTTTGAACAATCAGTGTTTATGGCAGACTTTTAAGGATTTTAATGAAAACTTCATTTTTAGCTATTTTTAAGGATGGATTTTTGGTTTTCTGAAAACATTTTAATGCTTTTATTCATAGAAAAACAAGATTTTGCTTGTTATTCCATATTTAGCATGCCAATCCTAGAGACCAAGCTTTCAAAGGTGGATGTATCTAATGCTTTTGTGAGCACATCTGCCAGCTGGTCTTTAGTTGGAACATGATGTAGAGAAATCAAACCTTTTTCATAGCAATCCCTCACAAAGTGATGTCTGATGTCGATATGTTTGGTGGTTGAGTGGGAAACTGGATTTTTGATGATATTTTCTGCTGCCTAGCTATCCAACATGAGTGGTGTCTTTAAGGCAGTGATACCAAAATCCAATAACTGATTTTGAAGCCACAGGAGTTGGGCTGTACAGCTTGCAGCAGCAATGTATTCAGCTTCAGCAGTGGATGTTGAAACAGCTGCTTGCTTTTTGCTTTGCCATGAGACTAAGCAACCACCTAGAAACTGGCACCCTACTGACGTGGACTTCCTTGTGGTGTTACATCCAGCAAAGTCACTGTCTGAAAATCCTGAAAGCTTGATATTCCCATTAGCTGGATACTAGATACCAAGTGTGGGAGCACTTTTTATGTATCTGAATATCCTTTTTACAGCAATTAGGTTGGATTTTCTAGGGGCTGATTGACTCCTTGCACAGACACATGTTGCAAACATGATGTCTGGCCTAGATGCAGTTAGGTACAAAAGAGACCCAATCATGCTTCTATATAAAGTTTGATCAATCAGCTCATCCTTTTCATCAGACATGACTAGCTTATTTGTTGCCATGGGTGTGCTGCGTGGTTTACAATCATTCATATCAAATTTGTTTAAAAGTTCTTTAGCATATTTGCTTTGATGAATGAAAGTTCCATTTTGCATTTGCTGAACTTGGAGACCAAGAAAGCATTGCAGTTCACCCATTGCACTCATTTCAAACTCAGCTGTCATGAGTTCCCTAAACTCTTCACACATTTTATTACATGTGCTTCCAAAAATAATGTCATCCACGTAAATTTGGACAATCATTAAATCCTTTCCTCTCCATTTTAGAAACAGTGTTTTATCAATGGTACCTCTTTTGAAACCATTTGAGAGTAGAAAGGTGGAAAGAGTTTCATACCAGGCCCTAGGTGCTTGTTTCAGGCCATACAAAGCTTTGTTTAGCTTGTAGACATGATCTGGATAAAATGGATCCTCAAAACCTGGAGGTTGACAAACATACACCTCTTCTTGAATTGTACCATAGAGGAAAGCACTTTTGATATCCATTTGAAACACCTTCATGTTGTGGTTGATAGCAAAGGCCATGAACAATCTTATAGCTTCCAATCTTTCTACAGGGGCGAATGTTTCATCATAATCAATCCCCTCTTCCTGTCTGTAACCTTGAACCACAAGCCTGGCTTTATTCTTGACAACAATACCCCTTTCATCAGTTTTGTTTTTGAAGACCCACTTTGTGCTGATGGGACTTACATCTTTTGGCAGTGGTACAAGCTCTCATACTTGTTGTCTTTTAAATTGTTGGAGCTCTTCTTGCATGGCTTCTACCCAGCTATTGTCTTTCAGTGCCTCTTGGTACTTGACTGGCTGATGGAGTGATAGAAAACCAGCAAAAAGACAAATGTTTTGGGTTTGGCTTCTTGTGAGCACCCCTTCATTGATGTTGCCAATGATTTGATCAGGTGGATGAGATCTCAAGAAGATTAAATCTCCTTGGTATGGTATGATGGCATTTGTTGGTGAAGGCTACAAATGTGTATCATCTGAGCTAACCACTGCTGGTGACTTTGATGGTCCAGCAGTGGCTTCAAAAGGTGGTGGAATAGGAGGTAATGGTGTGGACACATGCTGACTTTTATCCACTGTTTGGGGACTTTTGTCAGCAGTGTTTGATGATGTGGAAGCAGTGGTTAAGGGGCTACTTTGGTCAACAACTGTTGATGTAGCAGTGGTTGAGCTTTGACAGCTGTTTTGAACATCTGCTGCTCTTCCCATTTTGACAGACTTTTGAGGGATGATGATTTCATCCCCATAGTCTGGTGTTGAATCCTCTGATGGACCTGCACTGTTAGTCTTGACAGCAGTGTTTTCAAAAGTGAATTTATCAAGATCAAACAAATCTACAGAATTTGCTGGGATTTTCATTGATGAAAGTTCATTGAACTTCACATTCAAGGTCTCCTCCACCGCTTTAGTCCGTGTATTAAACACTTTGTAGGCCTTGGCAGTGGTGGAGTATCCCAGATGATAACCACAATCTACTTTGGCTGCAAATTTTGTGATAGAATCTTTCAAATTCAAAATAAAGCATGGGCAGCCAAATACTTTAAAGTATGAGATCAATGGTTTGATTTTATACAGAATTTCATAAGCAGTCTTTTTGTGCCTGAGGTTTATTAAAACTCTGTTTTGGTCATAGCAGACAGTGTTTACTGCCTCTGCCCAAAAAGTTAATGGCAAACCTGAATCAGCAAGCATGGTTCTGGCAGCCTCAATCAAAGTTCTGTTCTTTCTTTCAACTACCCCATTTTGCTCTGGTGTTCTAGGGATGTTGTACTGCCTTACAATCACTTTCTTCACACAGAAGGCATCCAACTCCTTATTTTTGAATTCTGTGCCATTGTCACTCCTGAAGACTTTTACTGGAAGGTCAAATTACTTTTCAACCTGTGTCACAAAGTCTTGCAAAATGCCTGCAGTCTCATCTTTTGTGTGTAAAAAGAAAGTCCATGTAAACCTAGAGAAATCATCAATAATAACTAAACAATATCTCTTCTTCTTGAGACTCATGACTTGGACTGGGCCAAACAAATCCATGTGCAGCATTTGCAAACACTGGGTTGTTTTGGACTCTTCAATGGACTTAAAGGAGCTTTTACGCTGTTTTCCTTTTAAACAGGAAACACAATGCTCAGGACATGAAAACAATTTTTGAGGTAAGCCTCTTACCAAGCCATTTTTTGAAATTTCAGTGATTGTCTTGAGATTTGTGTGCGCCAATCTTCTGTGCTAAAGTTCTGTCTCTTTGTTAGAGGCAGCTGAGAACAGACAAGCATCAGTTCTGGGACACTCTTTTGACATATCAACAACATAAACATTGCCACTTCTTTGAGCAACAAGTTTTGTTTTTCCAGTTTTTATTATTGCTTCAATCTTTTGAACCATTTCTGGTCCAACAATCCTACAACACTCCTTTGTGAAGAATGACCCATACCCCTTATCACTCATTTGTGAAACACTCAGGAGGTTGAATTTCAGATTGTCTATCAGATTGACATTTTCAAATTTTACATTTCCAGACTGTACTGTACCAGACCCCAGAACTTTCCCTTTACTATTATTCCCAAAGGATATATCACCCCCTCCATGGATTTTGAAATCTTTGAGTAGGGCTTTACATCCTGTCATGTGCCTGGAGCCTCCACTATCTACATACCAAAGGCTATCTAAGCATGCAGAAGCTCCCTGCACATGAAGTAAAAGGATTAGTTCATTAGGGTTTCCAAAGCCAATAAGGCTTTGGATGGGGTCTCAACAGTGTCTGGGATGGATGCAGATTGATGGACAGTGGTTAGGTCAGGGGTTTGGACAGTTTTAGGACTGTTTCTTTCTAACCACTGTTGTGGGTTTTGATCAATCACATGTTGATACCCAAAAGGATGCATGTTCACTCTAGGTTTAGAGGGCCTTTTGTAGGTTTCATAAACGTGTGGAATCCTTTGGTAAGATGATTGTCCCTTGCCTTTTCTGAATTGGTTGGCAGGGGGTGCATCAGTCACTTGAACATCTCTTTGGACAGATGTTTGATTCAGCTGTTTTGTAACAGCTGTTTGGACTGGCACAAACAATGGTTGATTTTTGGTGAACTTGACAGATGATGTTGATGGACTCAAGGATGTTTTAGCAGTGTACTCATTCTTTTTTACATCGAAGTTTTTAAGATACACACATTCTTGAGTTTTGTGGTTTGGTTTACCACAGATGATGCAGCTTTCAGCAGGTACAATGACACTTGTTTTGTTTAAGTCATATGCTTTTAAATGGAAACAATCTTTTGTTAGATGATTCCTTTTTTCACAAAATTCACAAAACAGGTTTTTGACCTTTTCTCTCTTCTTTCTCATTTCAGACTCTTTTGCAACAGAGTTTTTAACCTCTGCTGGGATGTCCTTGAGAGGAATGACTTTTGCCTTTGGAGCTTTAACACCATCAGTGGTTGTGAAATCCATGGGTTTAAAATTTTCAAGAATGTCACACTCATCAGACCACGTGGGTTTAAATTGGTATTTCTCAATTTCCTCAAAAGTAGAGGATCCCACTGGTCTCTCAAGTGTGATTTTGTTACCAAGTTTATCAGTGATTTTCACTTCTTGGCCATTCTTGTTTGTTGGTTTAATTTCAGATGAACCAGCTTGTTTTCCAGCAATGTTTACAAAATCATCATATTTTCTATATCCTACACCAAACTTGACATAGCTTTCAAGCTGTTTCTCAAGCATAACCTCATACCCTTTACAAGATTCCACCCATCTTTCACAGGTGATCTGGGTAGACTCCAACTCCTTTTTGCAAACTTGGTATTTTCTACCATAGTTTGAAGTTGAGTCTTGGTTATGCTTTGCTCTTCTTTCAGACTGCTGATTTCTTTATCTTTTTCAGCCAATTTGTTTCTATGTTCTTTTAATAACTTTTCAAATTTGACTTCATCAGATAAGACTTTATCCCTAAGGTTTTCATTTACCTCTTTGATGTTAGCAAATGCAATAATGCATTGGTCTGAACACAATTTTCAAGAACTTGAGGTGTTACCTTAGCAGCAGCCATCATGGCACAATCACATTTATAATCACCTTCTTCATCAGCTCTATCTTCTTTCTCACCTGCTTTCTTCTCTTCCTTTTCTTCTTTGTCATCTTCGGACCAGGGGTCAGACAGTGGTTCAATCAGGGTTTCTGAATTTTCTCCCAGCAGTAATTTACCAGCAACCGCAGTAACCACTACTTTAGCCACTTTATCCATTGTTTCATCACTTAGCTGTTCACCTTCAGTTTCTACCCCTTCTGGTATTGACTCTAATGCCATCAAACAAACTTCATCATTAGAAGGATCATTAAAAGCATTGAGTGCAAAATTTTCATCATCAAGCTCATCAGGCATGCTGCTCCAGTCAACAAAACCTTGGGTGAAAAAGCTTTGTTGATCTGGTTGTACCACTGTTGGAGCAGCTTGTTGAGGTGCAACAGGTTGCACTTGTGTCTGAGGGACAGGGGTTTGAACATACTGAATTGGTGGAACAGTGGTTTGAACATAATGCACAGGCACAGGGGCTGCAGCATAGTGAGCAGTGTTAAAATGGGCAGCAGGGGTATATTGGGTATAGTGCACAGTGCTTTGCTATTGTGGTCTAGGATTTGAGCTGGGATGAGTGATTATTGGACCAGTGGTTTGACTCCTGCATTCCCTAGCAAAATGACCTAGCCTATTGCACTTATAGCACTTAATTTTTTACTTATCCAACCCCACTTTTAAATTCCCATGTAACCCTGGGAATTTTCTCCCTGTTCTTTTATAGAATTTGCTTGTTCTTACACTAAGCAAAGCCAATTGATGCAAAATGTCCATTTCTTCTAAGTCAGTGGGATCAAAGTGTTGCAAATCATTTAGTTCAAAGCATAAGTTATCTGACATCTAGTTTTCACAATTTGCAGTAAAAGCATAATTTGTAGAGTGAGGATCAGGGTTGTTAAAATTTCCACTAGCAGTTATATCAATAAAGTGATCATAACCCTGATCCTTACTACTACTACTACTACTACCAGATTCTTCCTGACTAAAAAGAGTTGTGCTACCGAATGAATAATCATCAGCAACTTTGCCAGACTCTTGCAACTTCTTTTTCTGGTTTAACTCCCTTTCATAGGTCAGGAGTCTACCATGAAGTTGGGTCAGGGTCAGATCTTTGAACTCAGCAGAGTTTCTAGTAACAAAAGCTATGGTATCCCATTTTTCTGGTAGTGATCTAAGGAACCTGCTATTTTGAGTTGAATTTGGAAATGTTACTTTAACAAGCCTTGGTTCACTAATGAGACAACTGAATCGCTCAAATTGCTGAGTCAATGATTCACCCTTGATGTGACAAAATGTTTCATACTACTGATTCAGAATTTCCCTATTGTTTTCAATAACTTCTTCTGTTCCCCCAAACTGTTCCTTCAGTGCATCCCATAGTTCTTTGGCACTGTTACAATGTAACAGTCCAGCATAGATCTCATTTGGTAATGCGGATGCTATGATGCTAAATGCTTTGGCATCGAGTTCGAACTTTTGAAAATCAGTTTCAGTATAGTTTTCAGATGGTTTAGGAACGAACTTCTTTGCATCCTCAGCACTTGGCACCATAGGAACATGGGGACCAAAAACAACATACCTCCAACATCCAGTGTTCTGTTGAGCAAGGATGTGACACATCCTTCTCTGCCAGATGTTGTATTCATTTCGTTTAAGCATAGGTGGTTTGAAAAGAGAGCCAATGTTATTCTTATCATCTTGTGATTGTGACGTCATCCTGGTTGTTTTACAGGTACTGATTAATCAACTTTGATGGTGATTAAACCTTACTCTGTTTTTCAACAAAACGAACAAACTAACAGTATCAACGATTATGAGCTGAACTATTTATGTCAAAATGATTGTTAAATCAAATTTGACTGTCCAAGCTCTGATACCAATTGTTAGGATCTGAGTTTGTTTTTGATTGTGTTTTACGTTTGAATAAAGATGAAGATGAATGAGTTGTGCAGCGGAATTAAGATGGAAACAAACTTTGCACACAATCAAACGAGAGAATTGCTTTAATCAAATATTTTCAACAAAGAACCGAAAGATTGAATTTATTTCAATAACGATTACAATGTATGTATGAATGCAAACTCCCCCTCAGCCTGAGCTCACAGTATTTGTTCGTGCAGGAAGAAGATAGTAAAAGAGCTAAATAGAACAGTGCATGGTACTGTTCTATTTATAGGCATGAGCAAACCACTGAGGCATCTAAGCTGACGTCACTATGAAAGTGACATCTAACCTCCTAACAAACTCTAACCTCTGATCTATACAACCTCTGCTATGCTAACTACTGCTATTACATTTCATTACATAAAGATAACTAAACTACTGCTACATCCTTCCACTGATGTGAACCCAGCAGTACTTGTCATGATCAGCAGAACTTGACTCAAGGCAGTAGATTGAACAGCAGAGCTTTAATCTTTCATCAGTCTTTTACTAGATCAGCAGTTTGTAGGTCAGCAGTTTGTACGATCAGTAGATAGGAGGTCAGCAGATGTTGAACCCACTTTCAAGGGGAGAGACTTGTATACATAACATCTGCTTATTCTGGATCCACTGCTCTGATCCAGTTTTGGCTTTAATTATCTGTTCCTTTGGTAGGGTTCAATCCCAACAATCTCCCCCTGGAACAGATAATTCCAAAACTCTTCATTATTTGAAGATCTTTATTGCCACATCAACAGTTCCCTTATTTGCCCTTTGTGTTGTAACTCAAAGGCTAAGGCATCTGTGTCATCATCATCCCTGCTAAGTGGAAGATCAAGGAGATCCTGCAAATCTTCAAGACTTAGGCCAAGTGCTTGTTCCCTTATTAGTTTCTTCACTTCTCTACTAGACTTGAACACTGTCAGTGCATGGGTCTGTTTATCAGTTTTCCACTTTAGTACTTTAGTAGTAGTTTTAGTACAAGGGTGGAAAACTGAGAATTGAAAACTGAGAGTTGAACACTGGGTAATTCTATATCACTTCTCCCTTGCCTGTAAGGGGGTTAGAAGGGTGGACTGAGAATTAGAAAATGCTTGCACCCCTTATTCATAAACTACTACTAAAACTTTAAACCAACCCCACGAGAACTGTATCCCTGCTGACTCAGACCAATGGGTTGAGGGTGACCGCCGCCTTGTAAGGAGGGTCCACCACATTTTGCATTAATAACTTACTTAATTATCTTTCAATATTCCGACCTAGTGGGATTACATCCTTGCTGACTCAAACCACTAGGTTGAGGGTAACGTCGCCTCCAAAAGATGGGCCTACAACTATAACTAAGATAATCCCTTAAAATGCCCAAAGTGCGGAAATCATCAAAAGGGTACATGAAAGATAAGTCGGATCCAAGTGATTCTTTCTTGTCTATCATTTTTATTTTATTTTTATTTTTATCTTTTTATTAGTTAAAAAATATTTTCTAAAAAGTTTGGTTCGATTAAACGTTAACGATAAGTCGGTACTAAATGCTCTTGTGTCCTTGGAAGATCTCGGTATCTTGCCATCACTATACTACGTCCGCGATGGGTGCACTTGCCCTAACGTGTGTAGAGTGATAACAAAATATCATGTCTTATAAATTTAAAACTTGAAATCGGCGAGTTAAAATAGAACTAAAAATATACTCGCACTGACACACGTCAAGTTTTTGGCGACGTTGCCGGGGACACAAGTATTTAAGGAAAGCTTAAAATTAATGGGCTAATCATTTTTATCTTTTTTTTAGGTTTTTTTCTCTTTTTCTTTTAATTTTTCCCTTTCTGCAGACTTGACACGGGGTCGTGCTGTCTTGACACGGGGCCATGTCAACTCTCTAGTGTCTAAAAACTATTTTCTGCCAGATACAGCGTGTAGCACAGGGCAGTGTCACCCTAACACGTGGAAATCAGCTAATTGCCCATCAAGTTCCTCCTCCCATAATGGTCTAGTTTCCTGGGTTTGGGTATTCATTTCCCTATTTGCTTTTGCTAATACTGTCGCAACCCTCGTCCCCTAATAACCTGGGAACGGGCGGCCGCGGCCAGTTTTGGTGGTATCTGGGTTTGTCATTTTGGCAGCGTAATTTTCATCAGGACCGTAGTTAGGACATATTTTATCAGAGTAAAATACCACGCTTTTCATATATCAAATACATGGGAAAAACCCAAGTTTAAGTAAACACATTTTCATAGGGATAAACCCTATTTTATTTAATAAAAACAACTCTATATTTTAGGTAACTTTATTGCCACTTTTCCAAGCCTTCAGTACTGTCCAGCTGGCTTCTATTTGGCTTTCATATTTTGTTAGCTGAAACGCGTTTTAAAAACATTTTGTCAGTGGGAAATACTGGTGAGTGAATCCTAGTTTAATCAAGTTTAATAAAGACCATTGTACAGTATTGAGGGCGGTCGCGCACTTACATTTTTTCCATCTATTCAATTACCACCCATGGTACTGTCAACCCGACTTGTGGTCATGTTACTCCCCGCAAGGTAGTAACAAATTTTGTACACAAAACCCCAACATACCGACGATAATTGTAGAATACAAATACTCAATCACAGTTTAATATATTAATTAAGTGAGGTTTTGTAAAAACAGTTAACAAAAAGGAGATTACTCACATTGTTGTCTTAGGTTTTCTTTAAGGGTTTCCTGGTGATTATCTATAATTTATACAAATGCACATGCATTAGTATAATAACCCGATATTTATATTAATGATACCCTCCCCGAGACGACATTCCAACGACTACGTCGGGCAGAACCACGACAGCCGTTACGGAACCCTGGATCAATCGGGCAGCGTGTCTAATATGTAACCGGGGTTATGATACTTACAACGGAGCAGAACTTCGTGATTTAGGGGGGGGGGGTATTATGCCCGAGAATAGCTTATACTATATGAATTTCGAGAGAGAAAGTTGATTGTGAGCGAGTTTGAATGAACTGCCAATGCCTGCTATTTATGGGGCTGGTTTCGAGGTTCATCGCGGCCCGCGAAGACCCAAGGGACGTCTTACGCGGCCCGCGAAGACCCAAGGGACGTCTTACGCGGCCCGCGAAGACCCAAGGGACGTCTTACCAGTTGTAGACTTACCATGATGCTGACACGTGGCACGCTAGGGTTTCGGCCTGATCTTCTTGTTGTCGCGGCCGCGTAGGTGGTAGCCAAAGGCTATTCGCCCCGCGAAAGACCAATAAAATTTGTTTTTATTTAATATTAATAAAAATAAAGGTATTCAGGGCCCGTTTTTGTATATGGGATGTATTTTAGGACATGTTGGGGCACTTTAAATATATTAGGGGTGTCAAAAAATTTTGTGAAGGGTTGTTATATCCTCCCCACCTTGTTTTAGAGCTCGTCCTCGAGATCTACTGGAATAAGTGTGGATATTTCCTTTGCATTTCGGATTCAAGCTCCCATGTGTACTCTGGTCCTCTTTTGGAGTCCCATTTCACTTTGACCAGAACTAATCTCTTGTGCTTAAAGTTCTTGACTTTCCTGTCTTCAATCTGTAGAGGTCTTTCCACAAACTTGAGCTTTTCATTTACCTCTATATCCTTAAGAGGTACTACTAGTGATTCATCAGCTAAGCATTTCTTGAGATTAGATACATGAAATACATCATGTATTCCTGCCATAGGCTACAGGTCCTACTCTTCGAATAATCTCAAAAGGTCCAACATACCTGGGACTTAGCTTTCCCCTCTTGATGAATCTTACCACTCCGTTCCAAGGAGAGACTTTCAATAATACTTTGTCACCTATTTGAAATTCCAATGGCTTGCGTCTGTTATCAGCATAACTCTTTTGTCGATCACGTGCTGCTTTTAGTCGTTCCTTGACTTGAATGATTTTGTCTGTTGTTTCTTGCAGTATTTCAGGTCCAGATAATTGCTTTTTGTTGGAACCTGAAGGTTTATTCATGGAGTTTAGCAAAGTTAAGGGATTGATTTTGTCGTTATTTATATATGTTTTGGGTTTATTATTGTATGGGTTGGGCTATCTAGTTAAGAGTTGTGTGGGCCTAAACTAAAGCCTATGTGTCTAGTATATAAACAAACCTCAACCTATTGGTTGAGGTTGATCAGAAGTAGCTAAGGCATAGGGGTGAAATTCAGCTAGTAACCGAAAATCAGTGTGAAGTCTTGTATCAGTCTTTGCTTTGTCATTGAATGCAAGATTTCGGTTTGTGATTCACTTATTATTCTTGTGTTGATTATTATTGTTTGTTCTTGAATCGACTTGTGATTGTTTTCCGCACCTTCACAAGTTAAAGGTTGATATCATTGAAAGATCCTAACGGGTTTTACAATTGGTATCAGAGCCATTGAAGTCTTTCAAGGCTCGGTTTTGATATCATTCAGATTCAAGAACCTGTTTTGCTACTGATCCAGTTTTGTTGCTTGTTTTTGCAGTGAAAATTATTGAAATACTCAATCTGTTCTTGAGCGAATCACTAAAAAATTGCTGATTTTGGTTTGTTGATTTCAGAAAAGGTTTAGATTCGCAACCATCATCAGTTTCGGCTCATCCTGTTTGATTTCGACTCGCAACCATCATCAGTTTCGGCTCATCCTGTTTGGTTTCGACTCGCAACCATCATCAGTTTCGGCTCATCCTGTTTGGTTTCGACTCGCAACCATCATCAGTTTCGGCTCATCCTGCTTTGGTTTCGACTCGCAATCATCAATTAGTCTCCACTCGCAACCACTGCTGTTTCGACTCACAATCAATTACGGTTTCGAGTTGTTTGATTTCTAGTTTCGACTCGCAACGACACTGATCACGGAATTTTGACCTGTTGACTATTTGGACTTAAAATTTAATTAATTAATTAACTGATTAATTAAACATGTCGACAAATAACACTGATCTGGCTGCCCTTAACAAACAACAAGAACTGGACTCAAAGGTTGGAACCACTACACGCATTCCTAGGTTAACAGATGCAAATGATTTTCCAGAATGGAAATGGCGTTTTGAACAGCATGTGAAGGTCAAGGACTCAAAGATATGGAGAAGCATCTTAAGAGGTCCAAGGGAGATTATGACTGATAGTCCTACCGAACCCGGACTAAAAGTAAAGAAAGCAAAGAGTGAATATACTGAAGAAGATTTCAATATAATTGAGGAAGATGAAAGAGCATTGTCCTATTTAACCATGGGATTGGGCCCGGATATTGCTATTGGCTTTCGCACTTGCAAATCTGCTAAGGAGCTTTGGGAATCGTTGATTGACGTTTACGAAGGGAATGAAGACATGAAAGAAAGTCGAAGGAACTTGCTCAGACAGAACTTCAATAACTTCAATCACATCTATGGGGAGACTGTTGATAATCAGATTCAGAGGTTCATCAAGTTAGTCACACAAATGCAGATGGAAGAGATTCCTACTTCAAATGCATCAACAAATAGGCAACTTTTAAATGCATTACCTAAAAGCTGGGATCATCATGTGGCTATGATCAAGAAAACAAAAGATCTTGCTAGGTGCAGTTTATCTGAAATGATCTCTCATATCAAAGCATGTGAATTGGATGATAAGCAAAGAGAGACCAATCATAAAAACAGTATGTTAGCTGCAGGATTCACTGTTGCACCATCTTCGTCAAACAACAATGCAGCCCTCTTGTCTCAAGGAGGTTTTCAAATGTTTAGCAATGCTGCATCTGTTAAAGCGGCTCCTAGTCCAGCAAACATTTACTACTCTGGGTCTTCTGCACATGTTGCTCCATCATTTCCTAATGCAGCTCCTGCTTCTGTTGTGAACGCTTCTTCTGCAGCTTCCGCCTCCACTGCGAACAATGAGATGATAGCTTTCTTTACTAAACAGTCAAAGGAAAATTTGGATATCGCAGCCTCCGTTATCAATTGTTTGAACGCTTTCGTTGCAGGAAAAATTGATCCTCCAAAATGGTGTGGCGATGACCTAACTCAGATTCATCCTGATGACGTTGAAGAAATGGACATCACCTGGCAGATGGCGATGGCTGCTTTCAGGGCACAAAAGTTTATTAAAAGAACAGGTAAAAATAGGTGGGGCACTGCTTGGAATGGAGCTGCTAAGGTGCCTTTTAACTTGCGCTGTTATAACTGTCATGAGGAAGGACACTATGCTCGAAATTGCACAAAACCTCTGATAAATAGAGAACAAACTCCTGCACAGCCCGCAACACCTAATCGAGAAAGAGATCTTGTGACCACTACTAGTATAACAGATGTTGCTGCTACTGGAAGTCCTCAACCACAAGGATTAGCTCAAGCTCTGGTGGTTCAGCCCAACATCAACTTTGATTGGAATTCAGAGATTGAACGTCTGAACATTTCTGCTCCAGAAAATCAAGCTGTTTTAAATAATATTGCTTTTATGACCTCAAATGATCAAGTATCTGCACAAGAGGAGGAGACTGCAGCTGAAAACTTTGCTTTCATGACTCAGATTCTCTCAGCTCCTGTTAAAGGTCTAACCAAAGAAGAGGTACTTTCTGCTTTCTGTACTCCTGAATGTAGAGAAAGAGTTGAAGTTTATAGAATGCACAACGCTGAGCTAATTCAAGATTATCAAGACATAAAAAATAAAACTTTACTTTATCGAAAAACGAAAAACTTTTCAAAGAAAAGATCGAAGCTCAGCGAAAAGACATCATCAAACTCAAGGATGATGTAAGTGTAAAATCATCTCAACTCTTATACGTTCAGGAAAAACTGTGCACAGTGACTAAGGAACGGGAAGATATCAGAGACAAATATCAAATTAATGAGCTTAATATTAAAAAATTTGATTCTTCCAGCAAACTAGTTAAAAACCTGTGCGATCAACAGCTTGCGTACAAAGAAAAGAAAGGGCGTGGTTTGGGTTATAATCAGACTCCTCCTCCATATAATGATAATTACACTTATCTGCCAATGACTGAGGAGGAGATGATGAATGAGAGTAACATGACTTTTGGTTTCAAAACCAACAAGTCGTCTTCTCATGACAGACAAGTTGAGAAACAGAAGTCTACTCCATTAAATTTTGTTTCAGAAGGCTCGATTGATCCTAACGTTTCATCTTTATATGCAGATGATATTTCTGAAGTAAAGTGTGGAGATGTTCATGGGAGTGAACCAGTCGTTATTTCAAATATTTCTGAACCTTATTTTGAACCTTATTCTGAACCAACTGAATCTGACATGGCTTTTAGTCGTTCTTTATTTGCGTCGTTTTCTGCTTATGTTTCGTCTTGTGAGCCTGTTGTTTTGGGCAAAACTGATGATGTTTGTGTTGATAATTTGAACAATAAGTGTGGTAATGACTGTTTTTCAGTTAATGTGTGTGATTCTAATGCTTCTAACGTCTCAGTTAATGAAAATGTTACAGGTGAGGTCCCTCAGGACGCATTCAGTGAAACCACTGAAACGACTTCTCAAGAAAATCAAGAGTATCCTGATTCTTCTTTTGAAACTGTCTCAGTGGGTGTCCCTAATGTTGAATCTAGTGGGACCCCATTGGAAACTGTAGTAGAAATTGAACCTGAATCGTTTTCACATGATAAATGCGTTGAGGAAATGCATATTGATGAGACTTCTACACGTTCAGATAATGAACCTGAATTAGTTTCACATGACAAATGCATTGAGAAAACGCATATTGATGAAACTTCTCCATGTTCAAATATTGAACCGAAATTAAGTAACAAAGAAAAGGATATTGATATAAGTGAGAAGTCATTAGAAGAAAAACCTTCAAAATGCTCAGAACAACCACAAGCACAACATGTTCAGAAAACCAAAACGTCAAATCATTCAAAATCAAGCAAATCGTGCAAAAGCTTTCAAAATACTCACAAATTGAAGCGTCAAACATGTTTTAACTGTGGCATCGATGGTCACATTGCCAGAAATTGTGTTCAACTCCCAAGGGCATCGTACAAGAAAAAGTCAGTGCAAGATCAGAAGGTCATGTCTAACCGATATCGTTGTTCAGAGTCAATGACGACTGAAAAGACTAAGACAATGAAAAACAACTATCGCAAGACTAAACCTTCTGATCAGGATTGGAATGCAGCCAAACGCAAAAATCAAAATCAACAAAATGATTTTCGGAGATCTCAACATAATGCTTTTGGTAATTACAATTCTAACTGGTCAAACAAGCATTGGAAACCTAAAGCTAAGGCCAAGCAATCCAATCCATCTTATACATGTCATCGAAACTCTGTCTTTCAAAATACTTCAAAGTTTTTAAATAAAGAAAACTTAGTGTGGCAGAGAGTGACTTATATTGATGCACAAGGAAAACCCAGATCCACTATGGGCTGGGTTCCTAAATCTAACTAATCCCGCTAATCGTGCAGGAACAGCTGTGGAGGACTACCGTGCGCCTCTGGTACATGGATAGTGGCTGTTCCAGGCACATGACAGGAGACTTATCCCAACTGGAAAATGCCAAAGAATTTAATGGTGGATATGTCTCATTTGCGGGAGGAGATTCAGGCAGAATCACGTTGAAAGGAACTGTACGAAACGGCGTTTTAAGCTTCGAAAATGTTAATTATGTTCCTGAACTGAAACACAATCTGTTGAGCATTTCTCAGATTTGTGATCGAGGGAATTCAGTTCACTTTACAAAGAAAGGATGTCATGTTCTTAAACCTGGAATTGTCATTCCAGAAGACTGGTTCTTAATGTCAGCAGAGAGACGAGGAAACGCTTATGTGATTGATATGAACAAGAAACCGTGTGAAGAAATTACTTGCCTATTTTCGAAGATTTCAGAACATGATGGTCTACTGTGGCATCGTCGCCTTGGGCATGTGAATATGAAGAATTTGAATCAACTGGCAAAAGGTCAATTAGTACGTGATCTTCCGATAAAAGATTTCATGTTGGTTGAAAAGTGTATTGCTTGTGCAAAAGGAAAAGCTCATCGAAAACCTCATAAGGCTAAACCAGCACCCTCGACGAAGGCCGTGCTTGAACTACTTCACATGGATCTTTTTGGTCCAGTGAATGTGTTGAGTATTGGCAAGAAAGCTTATTGTCTTGTAATCGTCGATGATTATTCTCGCTACACCTGGGTATATTTTCTCAGTCACAAGAATGAAACTGCAGTCTTGGTGAAACAATTTATCACTCTGGCTGAAAATCAAGCGAGTGCTAAGGTGAAGGTTATTCGATCTGATAATGGGACATAATTCAAGAACGTTACTTTGGACACATTCTGCACTGATAAGGGAATTGATCGTCAGTATAGTGCACCACGGACTCCTCAACAGAATGGAGTAGCTGAAAGAAGAAATCGTACTCTTATCGAGGCTGCACGAACTATGCTGGCTGACTCGAAGCTTCCTAGTTTCTTTTGGGCCGAAGCTGTTAGCACGGCTTGTTACGTCCAGAATCATGCTTTAGTAAACAAACGACATATGAAAACTCCATATGAGATTCTGGAAGGACGTAAACCTTCGGTTTCACACTTTCGCATCTTTGGTTGTCCATGTGTGTTACTACTTATGGACTCTAATGGAAAGTTTGAGGTCAAAGGGGACGAATGTTACTTTATTGGATATGCTAAAGGGTCAGCCTATAGAGTATACAACAAGGTAACTAAAAAGGTCGTCGAGTCGTGCAACATTGAATGGCTCGAGGAAAATGCTACGGACGCTAGAGTTGGACCAGATTGGTTATATGATTATGCTGAATTGTTTAAGTCATTTAACATTTTGTCAAGTGATTTTTCAGATGCAGGTGTGTCTATTCCAAAACAACCACTGTCTTTTGAGGATACTGAAGATGAAGAACAGACAGAAGGAAGCGTCAGACATCATACCATTGATCCACCAGGAATGGTGTTTACGCAGCATCCTACGTGTCAACAAACGTCCCATCAATCCCCTGAAGGTGCTTCAAATAGTGGTTCTGCATCTAATGGTTCCGGATCTGCACTATTTCCTGAACAAATTCCTGAAGATTGCATTATTACCACTCCATTCGTTCATAATACTGCAGCATCTAATGAGGGGGAGTCTAGCAACACCACCACTGAAGACGAGACCGTACCTGACCTGGCAATACCCACAAGTGTTCAACGGAATCATCCTATAGAGAATGTGATTGGTCCTGTAAATGCAGGAGTTTTAACCAGGAGCCAATCAGGAACCATCAATACTTGTTTATATTCTTGCTATATTTCTCAAATCGAACCTAAAACTGTTGATATAGCTTTGCAGGAACCGGGCTGGGTAGATGCTATGCATGAAGAGTTGAATCAGTTTGAGAAGCTTGGAGTATGGAAACTTGTCAAGTTGCCTCAGGGAAAGCGCAAACTTGGAACTAGATGGGTTTTTCGAAACAAGCAAGATTCTGCAGGGGTTATTGTTCGAAATAAAGCAAGGCTGGTGGTTCAGGGATTACGACAAATAGAAGGCTTGGATTATGATGAAGTATATGCTCCGGTTGCCCGACTTGAAGCCATCCGGATCTTCTTAGCTTACGCGTCATATATGGGGTTCACTGTGTATCAGATGGACGTCAAGACAGCGTTTCTCTATGGGGATGTGAAGGAAGAAATCTTTGTTGAGCAGCCACCAGGTTTCGTGCATCCAGATCATCCAGAATATGCCTACAAGCTAAATAAGGCATTGTATGGATTACACCAAGCACCACGTGCTTGGTATGCCACACTAACTGAACATCTTCTGGCTCATGGGTATACACGTGGCACGATAGACCAGACTCTTTTTATCAAGAAAGTGGGCAAGAATCAGATCTTAGTTCAAATCTATGTTGATGATATTATTTTCGGATCTACAAGTGAGGAACTTTGTAAGGAGTTTGAGAGAGTTATGAAGAAGAAATTTGAAATGAGTGCTCTTGGAGAAATGACACTGTTTTTGGGTTTACAAGTCAAGCAGAATTCTCAAGGGATTCTTATCCATCAAGGGAAGTATGTGGATGATGTGCTAGCAAAATTTAAGTTTTCGGACGCAAAGCCTGCTGAAACACCAATGGCAGAGAGACCGTTATTGACTGAAGATGAAGAAGGATCTTCTGTGGATCAACGTCAGTATAGGTCTATGATCGGATCGTTGATGTATCTGACAGCTAGCCGTCCGGATATTATGTTTGCTGTCTGCAACTGTGCAAGATATCAGGCTAATCCTAAAACTTCTCATCTTACTGCTGTTAAACGAATCTTTCGGTACCTTAAAGGCCGACCTAGGTTTGGTCTGTGGTATCCGAGGGATTCCAATTTTGACTTGTTTGCTTTTTCTGATAGCAATTTTGGAGGTACTGATAGTGACAGGAAACCTACATCAGCTGGATGTCAGTTTCTGGGTGACAGGCTCATTTCTTGGCAATGCAAGAAACAACAAACGGTGGCGATTTCTACAGCTGAAGCTGAGTATGTTGCCGCTTCTGCATTTTGCTCTCAAGTGGTGTGGATGCAACATCAATTGCAGGACTACGGTTTGAATTATCTCAACACTACTATTTACTGCGATAATGATGCTGCAATACAAATTGTTAGAAATCCTGTTTTTCACTCCAAAACCAAGCACATAGACATAAAAGTTCATTTTATTCTAGATTGCTTCGACAGAGGTCTTATTACACTTGAGCAAATCGACACAGATGCAAATGCTGCCGATTTGTTCACCAAACCTGTCAGCAGCTCAAAATTCAAAGTGCTTGTGGATTTTCTGAAAATGATCCGCTTTACTGACTGAGCTTGTTTTTGTTTTTCGTAGGTAAATTTGTTCATAAAGTTTTCTATTCTTAGGTAGTTTTTATTTATGCTCAAATTTAGGGGGAGAAATTTTGAAAAATACAAAAACATTAAAAAATAGAAAAAGACAAAAAGAGGTATTACATGACGGGGAAATGAAATAAATTTTCACATCATGGTTAAGGGCTGACTCATGTAAAACCAGTATCGAAATAGTTTGACTCTAGTACTGATATGCTGGTAGGCTCTATTCTTAAGACTAGAAACATTGACTGTTTTGTTAAGAACTAAATTAGTACATGACCTCAGAAAAGAAAATCACTTGGAATTAGCTCATTTCTATTTGAATGTCTGTATGTTGTCCCGATACACACAATTTTGATCTGATTCTGAAATCTTCTCTGAAAAAAGTCGTGTACCTCCTCTGCTGCATCCAGATATATGCTGACCTGGAGGTGCTAGGCAACGACAGCTTCTGCTGCATCCAGATACATGCTGACCTAGCTGTACGTTGTCGCGCTATAGATCTAACACACCCGAAAGAGGCCCTCAAGTGCCCAAAAGAAACCCTATAAACCTATGTCAAATTGAGAAAAACTCATTTGATCTTGTATATTATACCTTCTCTGCTTAAGATCTATTCTGTTCTCTTCTCAATCTATTCCCAGTTAAGATTTCAGAGATCTGGATTGGACTTGTGAAATATGTGGTAGGGAAGCTACTTACATGATAGGGTGTGCTGTCTGTAATTCCGAGATTTGATTAGTATTTGTTTGGGTGTTCATTGTTAAGAAATCAAAACATGATAAAATTTGTTATAGGCAGTTATATGGAAAAGGTCTAGGAAGATGAGTTTAGGTGGACAAATATACTGGCAATCGTCTAGATCTTTCGGTAGTAGATCAGTGTTGACAAGTGAAGTCAAGCCCGAAACCTTGTGATTTGATCCCTGAGCAATTTTGTTTATTTCCTATTTTATTTTTGTAAATAATTGTTTTTATTATTTGTTTTTATTTTAGGTTTTGTTTTCGTAAATATGCTCAGAAGGTATAAGTAAATCATTAAAATTAAAACTGATTTATTAAAGGGATTGTGTTGTTAATTAATAAATTAAATGAACTCCTTTAAGTCGGTTAAGTTTAAAAATTTGGTTATGGCCCAAGAAGTCAAAGGTCCGGCCCATTTCATTTGGGTTTTGGAATATAAAGCACAGGTCTCGAGTCGAGATCTCACTTCTCACTCGAGACCCTCTCATTCTCTCTCAAGACTCCGGTGATCTCTGAAGATTCTGACTTGTCTCCGATTACGACTCGCAATCTGCGGTTTCGACTCATTGATAATCAAGGTATTATGATATTATTATTCAAGTTTTTGCAGAAAATTATGAATATTTGAAGAAGCTCCGATGAAGATTTGAAGATTCCGACTCGCAATCAAGAACTCTAAGATGAAGATTTGAAGATTCCGACTCGTAATCAAGAACACTAAGATGAAGTTCATATGATTGTGTGGTTGCGACTCAAACAACACAAGGACTCGAGACCAGTGGTTACGAGTCGCAATATCAAGATTGCGACTCATGGTTTCGACTCGAAGTCTATTAGTTGCGACTCATGGTTGCGACTCAATGACAAGTGGTCTCGACTTGAGACCTTTCAGTTTCGACTCATGGTCTCGAGTCAACAGTAATAGTGTTAATTATTAATTATTATTATCTTATCCGAACACTGTTATGTCAAAGGTTGGAAATTTTAATTAACTTGTGTTTTGTGCAGAAAATGGATTTGAAGTTTATATCTTCTCACAATCAAGTAGGATACTTGGCACCTCCACCAGAGAAATACAAGCAGCTGTACACATCACTGATGAAAGGTCTAAATAACTGCCAGATTGTTCATGCTCTTTGTGAGAATCCGGTTGTTTATGAAGAGCTTATTCAAGAGTTTTGGAAGAGTGCTAAAGTCGAAGTCGTTGAAGGAAAAGGAGCTATAGTTGCTGAGATTCAAAAGATGAAAGTTATAGTGACTGAGCAGATGATTAGAGAAGCGTTAAGATTTAATGACCAGGAAACATATCCTATAGAACTTCCAGCTGGAACAGTGGAAGCAATTCTACCTCGTTTAAGCTACGAAGGGAAGTTTCCACCCCTGATAAAGAAGTTTGTGCATCCGTATTGGCGTCTATTGCTGCACATGTTTCTTTTGTGCATGACAGAAAATAGAGGGGGAACTGATCAGTTGAATACCACTCAGTCTGCCGCTTTGATATGTGTGATTACCAATGAGCCGTTCAACTATTCAAGATATATCTTGGAAGCGATGAAGAGAAATGCAATCGGACTTCGAAAGGATAAGTTTCTCATGTATCCGAGGTTCTTGCAGATGATTCTGAATGATCGTTATCCAGAATTGAAGAGATCTGGTAATACGTTGGAATTAAAGCCTATGGGTCCAGCATGTTTTGGTGCTCTTACTACAAAGAAGGGTACTGAAAAGAAGTTTGAAGGTTTGATTCCATTGGAGAAGTTTGGTCAGTTTGCAGAGACGGAAGATGTTAGTGAAAATTCAGTACTAGTACGATCTATTCCAGTGCATAGTGTGCCTGCAAGTGCTATTGTTGCTGAAGAACATGATATTCCGAGGAGAGTTGAAGGTGAGCCTAAGACGGAGTGTGTAACAATTAACTCTGACGATGAAGGCGTCGAGATTATGTGTGATTCCGATGATGATGAAGAACTTCCTCCTGAAGTTGATGCTGTTGTTTCTACTGTTGAACCAGTGATTACTGCTGAAAGCTTGGCAATGCTGTTAAAGTCAGTAACTGACAAGATGGGAAATCCTCCTTCCAATCTGTCAGTATCAACTGAAGAGCCTGATGAGAGCCCAATGGATTCTGATTCCTTGCCATTAAAAAGGAAAAGGAGGGATCCTAGACCTGGAATGTATGTTGAACAAGGAAAAGATCAATCCGTGAATGTTGCTGATGATGACGAAGGTTTATATGACTTCGATTTTGAAAGGAATGTTAGTGATACCACCACCACTGCTGAGAATATCTTTGAGTTTGATGTTGATACTCAAAGAGATGAGATGGATACGGCAAATGTTGAAGTTCAGAGGGATGATATAGATACCGTCACTGTTGAAGTTCAGAGGGATGATATAGATGCTACCACTGCTGAGGTTCCAGCTACAACTGTTGATACTGTGCCAATTAGTATTTCTGATTTTGCTGGTTCTTCTGGAATTGTTCATGATGAACCTAGCAGTTCTAGTGGTAAAAGACCTGAAGAACCACTAAGAATGTCGTTTGATGATGATTCAAGTGATGAAGATGAGTTTATTAGCATGAGAGATATGAAGAAACGAATGGTTGTGCTTGAGCAAGATTCAATTCATAAAGATGCTAAGATTATCCAACTTGAAGATACTGTTGTGAAGAAAGATCAACAGATTGAGCAACTTCAAGGAGATGTTAGTTTGTTGTTCAATATGGTTTATGATTTACGAGGGAAGTTGGAGAAGAAATTTGGACAAGAATTCTCTGATCCAACTGATGTTGAAAACAGAAGAAAAGCCTTTGCTAAGGATGATGCTGAAAGAAGTGCTGCAATGGAACAATATTTCAAGAGAGTTACAAATCCAGTGGCAGACAAAGAGAAGGCGGAAAGGATTAAAAGGAAAAGGGAGTTTGTGATTTTGAAAAACAAGAATTTAAATCCAGATGATGAGGATGCTCATGCAACTCATCATTTAATGGATGTTGGTGAAACTCTCTATGATAAAGTTGGAAATCGTTCTGGTGTAGTTAGCTGGGGATATGATCATGATCGTAAGAGATGGTGGATAAAGAGAAAAATTGGTCCTGTCGAGTGGTACAAGCATCCAGGCCAGTTTCAGTCTTTCACTAAGGTGGATTTGACAAATTTGTCTAAAGCACCTTATGTGGATGATAAGCCTGGAGGTGCTGGATATATATTCTTCGAGAGATTGAAGAGGGAGGTTCTTAAGGGTTTTCCTTCAATGCGTACAGCAGAGTCCATTGTTAAACCAGCTAAAGGAATTAGAGATCCTTACACAAACAAGCGTATGAAGATTTTGCATTGGCCAGCTACCGATAAATAAAAGACGATTCCTCTAGTGAGAAAGATCCCGAAAGGTGCGCTGAAGACATCACACTTTTGGGCATATGATGAACGTCTTGGGCAGGCGGTGATTGTTTGTGATGGAGAGACGAGTTATTGTTTGGTCGATCAGATTGACTTGCTAAATCTTGCTGGTGAAGATCTGGAAGTCTTGGCATGTAATCAGATCAGAGCTACAGAGAAATACGAAGAAATAACTAAGGCTTGGACTGCTGCTGTAGCGTCTGTTCTGCATATTCATAAAAAGGGATTTGGCGGTTATAAGGATAGTGCAAGTGATGGTGGTCAAGGCAGTTGAAGTCAGAAGAACCTCCATGCATAAACCTAGGGGGAGATTGTTGGAACCTGAAGGTTTATTCATGGAGTTTAGCAAAGTTAAGGGATTGATTTTGTCGTTATTTATATATGTTTTGGGTTTATTATTGTATGGGTTGGGCTATCTAGTTAAGAGTTGTGTGGGCCTAAACTAAAGCCTATGTGTCTAGTATATAAACAAACCTCAACCTATTGGTTGAGGTTGATCAGAAGTAGCTAAGGCATAGGGGCGAAATTCAGCTAGTAACCGAAAATCAGTGTGAAGTCTTGTATCAGTCTTTGCTTTGTCATTGAATGCAAGATTTCGGTTTGTGATTCACTTATTATTCTTGTGTTGATTATTATTGTTTGTTCTTGAATCGACTTGTGATTGTTTTCCGCACCTTCACAAGTTAAAGGTTGATATCATTGAAAGATCCTAACGGGTTTTACACTTTTCCCCAATTTCTGCCCAACAGACTGGGGTTCGGCATTTTTGTCCATAAAGTGCTTTGAATGGTGCAGCATTGATACTTGTGTGATAACTGTTATTATAAGAAAATTCTATTAATGGCAAGTGATCATCCCAATTACCTCTGAAATCAATTACACAAGCTCTAAGCATGTCCTCCATCGTCTGGATCGTTCTTTCACTTTGTCCGTCCGTTTGAGGATGATAAGCGGTGCTTAGATTCAACTTGGTTCCCATGGCTTTTTGGAAACTTATCAAAAAATGAGAGGTAAAACGGCTATCTCTGTCAGAAACAATTGATAAAGGTATTCCATGTAATGAAACTATTTCATTTACATACAATTTAGCTAATTGTTCCATACTGAAAGTTTCCTTCATTGGTAGGAAATGAGCTGACTTAGTTAGCCTGTCTACAATCACCCAGATTGTATCATTACCTTTCCTTGTTTTGGGTAATTTGGTAACAAAATCCATTGTTATTAATTCCCATTTCCAAACTGCCGTTTCTAACTGTTGCAATAAACCTGCAGGTTTCTGATGTTCAACTTTAACTTGTGAACAGGTTAAACACTTAGAAACATAAGCTGCTATATCCTTTTTCATCCCTATCCACCAGAAGTTCTTTCTTAAGTCCTGATACATCTTATCACTTCCGGGATGCGTTGTATACTTAGATTTATTGGCTTCTTCTAATATACGGTGACGTAAGTTTCCTAATTTAGGTATCCACATCCTTTTCTTATGGAATCTCCAAATTCCATCTGTTCCTTGTTCTAATTCCTTAATCATTCCTTTTAACTTTTCAGTATCATCCTTAATTACTGATTCTTGTGCTTCTCTAATCTGATCATTTAAATCTACCTGTAGGTTTAACTTAAGAGAACGCACTCTTTTTGGCTTTTCATGATACTTCTGACTTAAAGCATCAGCTACCACATTTGCTTTTCCTGCATGATATTGAATGTTGCAATCATAATCACTAAGTATCTCCATCCAACGTCTTTGCCTCATATTCAATTCCTTTTGTCCGAAAACATACCTTAAACTCTTATGATCGGTGAAAATGGTAAACTTACTACCATAAAGGTAATATCTCCAAATTTTCAGGGCAAAGATTATTGCTCCTAATTCTAGATCATGAGTTGAATAATTCTCTTCATGATTCTTAAGTTGTCTAGATGCATAGGCTATAACCTTTTGACGTTGCATCAACACACATCCATAACCTAACTTAGAAGCGTCACAATAGACTACAAAGTCTTCAGTTCCTTCTGGTAACGCTAGTATGGTTGCGTTGGTTAACCTTTGCTTAAGAATTTTAAAGGCCTCTTCTTGTTTTGGTCCCCATTTAAACTTAACAGATTTACAGGTTAGCTTAGTCAAGAGAATGGCTATTCTAGAAAAATCTCAAATAAACCTTCTATAGTAGCCGACCAATCCTAAGAAACTTCTAACCTCAGTTGGTGACCAGGGGTTTTCCATCTGGTAATTGCCTCGATCTTGGTAGGATCTACATGTATTCCTTCATGATTAACTAAATGTCCAAGAAACTGTACCTGTTCTAACCAAAACTCGCACTTCGAAAACTTTGCGTAAAGCTTTTCTTTCCTTAATAAACTTAGAAGTGCGTGCAAATGCTTTGCATGTTCCTCTTTACTCTTAGAGTAAATGAAAATATCATCTATAATGACAATTATGAATTTATCCAAATACGGCTTACATATTCGGTTCATCAAGTCCATAAATGAAGCTGGGGCATTGGTTAAACCAAATGGCATGACAGTAAATTCATAATGGACGTACCTTGTTCTAAAAGCGGTCTTAGGAATGTCTTCTTCATGTACCTTTAATTGATGATATCCTAATCGTAGATCGATTTTAGAGAAAAATCGAGCTCCTTTTAATTGATCGAACAGATCATCGATTCTCGGTAATGGATACCGATTCTTAATTGTGACTTTGTTCAATTCACGGTAGTCAATGCACATACGCATTGATCCGTCTTTCTTTTTGACGAATAAAATCGGTGCTCCCCATGGTGATGAGCTTGGCTGTATGAATCCTTTCTCCAACAATTCGTCTAACTGTTTCTTCAGTTCCTGCATTTCTGCTGGTGCCAAACGGTAAGGTGCTTTGGTAATCGGTGTTGTCCCTGGTAGTAGATGGATTCTGAATTCCACTTCTCTGTCTGGCGGTAGTCCTGGTAATTCTTCTGGAAACACGTCTGAAAATTGAGATACTATTGGTATATCTTTTAGTTCTTTTCCTTTAGTGTTAGTGATTATAGAAATCAAATACACTAATGATCCTTTTCTTATATAACTTGCTGTTTTCATCACAGAGATGAATTTTGTGCATCTAGACGGCTTATCTCCTTTAATTGTGATCTTTTCACCTTTTGGTGAATTTACTTGGATTGACTTTTGATCACATAAAATACTGGCTTTATTGACTATTAACCAATCCATTCCTAATACAACATCATATCCTGCCAGAGTCATTGGATAAAGGTTTGCAACAAACTTTTGATTTAAAATTTCTATTCTTGCTCCCTACAAGAATTCAGAAATCTTAATGTTTTCTCCATTTGCTGTCTCTACTAGACATTCTTGTGGGAGTTTAGTTAATGGTTGATTAAGAATTTTGCAAAATGAAGTATTAATAAAACTTTGGTTCGCACCAGAGTCAAATAATACTTTAGCAAAAACATCATTAACTATAAACGTACCGGCTATCACATCCGGAATCATCTTGGCTTCATCTGCCGTCATAACAAATGCTCTAGCATTTTTAGTGTTCTTGTTGCCCATGGCTGGAACTAGTTTCGGACAGTTTGGCTTGATGTGACATTTTTCTCCACAGTTGAAACACATTCCATTATTAGGTTTCCTCCTGCAATCTTCTTCCTTGTGCCCTGGTATCTTGCAGAAATTGCAGTAAGTGGAGCATTTTCCAGAATGCCTTTTCTTGCAAGCCTTGCAATAGGGTGCCGAGGTAGAACCTACATTTCTCCCATGGTTGGAAATAACGTAACGGAATTCCTGGGTAAGTTTCTGAGCTAGGTTTCTCCCCTGGTCTTCTTCTCGAGTACGCACTAACTCATATGTCAAGGTATTTGCTAGTTCTACTGCTTCTTCTATGGTTTGAGGTCTAGCTGCCTTGACTACATGTCTAATCTCACTGATTAATCCCCAGATGTAACGGTAGATTAATACTGGTTCAGGTGATGCAAGGGTTGGCACTATTCTATCATATTCAACGAATAATGTAGTGTGTCCCTTACTATCCACTCCAGTCATCCTAAGGTTTTGGAATTTATTTGCTATATGTTCCTTTTCATTGGGAGGGCAGAATTTCCTTTCTACCATGCTTTTGAATTCCTCCCATTCCATATTATAAACCCTATCACTTCCCCTAGACTGGAGGATAGTGTTCCACCATTCTAAGGCTGAGTTCTTAAACAGATTGGAAGCAAACATTATCTTATCTTCTTCTGCGCACTTGCTTATCTTTAAGACTGCCTCAGTCTTTTCTATCCAGCATAAAACCGCAACGACCACTTCATTGCCCGATAATTCAATTGGTTTACAAGACCAGAATTCTTTATAAGAACAACCATAAGGCTTGGTTCTTCTTCTTTTGGGAATGGGCGCTTGAAGTATGGGTCCATTGTTTACGCTGTGTTCAGGTTCAGTGGGTCGTTTACTGCTATGGTTACTTTTATTATCCGCTTTCCTAACTGTTTTGATAATAAATGGCATTGCGTCAGTAATCCCTTGTGCCACTATGTGTTGGATGGCACTGTTATCCACTTGATTCCCATTGTTATCATTGTTCGGATTATTGTCATTCTGGTTTTCGTTCTTCTGGTTTTCCTGGTTCACTTCGTTATCCATCTGAATTTTAAACATTTATCAATTATTAATATCACAAAATAATATTTAATACAATTAATCACATAACACGCATGTTGATCAAAAACGTCGATCATTGCGACTTACTCTTTTTATATATATAATATGCATCTAATACAAACCGATACTGGAATTTAAAATTATAATACCGCTGAAATTAAAATTACACTACTAGTAGGCATTCATAGCTTGGATTTAGGTTTTTTTTCAAACATACACGCATATTATATTATATTATATTATATTATTATTACTTTCTCCATCATCATCTTTACTGATATGGATTCATCCAGAAATCCATATTACGCTCGTCATACTTCCAGACGAGTCGTTCTCCTACCTGCCTCATTCTCTTGCTACTTTCTAAAATCGCTTCTCCGAAAGTTCGGAGCTCTTGCACATTTTCTGCACTCATTGAGGGTTCAGGTGCTGGGACTGGGTGTGGAAACTGGGGTGCGGGTTCCTGGTATGGATAAGGATTCTCTAAAATTTCCCTAATGTATTCATCGTTATCGTAGTAGGGATCTAGAGGGTCCAAACCTAGGTAGGCTGCTAGATTCGGCATGGGTTCATCTTCTGATATTGGGTATCGTTGCACATAATCCCTATTGTCATCCCAGCACGGGTCATAATCTGGGTCTAAGGGATTGGGTGTTGGTACCCTAGGTATCTCCTCTGGATTAAAATCATGCATTTGGACTTGATTTTCTGGGTTGTTTTCTATTTCAATTGGCTGAGTGGGGAATAATGGCACACTAGTTAGCATAATTATGTTCCCCTTCTGTCTTTTTGATCCAGGTTCAGCTGTGACCAATAAAAACACACTAGTTAGCATAATTTGACATATATAACAACTGAAATAAAACACTGGTCCACATACTCTTTTGCATTCTTATGTAAAAATTCGGCCACAACACACACATGCTTACATGAATATCCCCTAAGTTCCCACTTTCTACATGTGCAGGTTTTATTATCCAAGTCAACAGATACATCATCAAAGTCTCTTACTTGGAAAACCTGATAAGATGCTGTACACTTCACACCTATAATTTGCACCTTTTGAAAACTCTAGTTTTTCCTGTATATTAGGGCAGATGACAACATCTTTGGCAGCCATTTCTGTTTTTTTTTTTTTTTTTTTGTCACTAACCTATGCATGATCTGAATTCTAATATCCTCTAACATGTGTATAATATGCTTTGACCTTGCATTGATGATGTAACCATTAAATGTTTCTGCCATGTTGTTTACTATTACATCACATTTAGTGTGAGTTTTCAAGTAGCATCTATTGAAACAAGTTTTATCCTGTTTCAATAATGCCTCTACTGCATTAGCGTTAATTAATCTTATCTCCCTCATCAAGGGCTTGAATGTACTCAGGTTCACAATAAGCCCTTGTAGCTTTCCAATACAACTCCTTCAACTCCTCATCCTTGAATGTCTTGTGCCAGTTAGCATAGATGTGCCTTGCACAGTTTCTATGCTCTGCTCTTGGCCAAATTAGTGCAACAACATTCAATAGACCCTACATGATCATAAGTATTGCTACTAAGCATAATAGAACACAAGTATTTCTAGTAAGCAACATGGAAAAGTAGTACCTTTTTCTGATCTGATACAAATGTCCATGTTTCCCCACCATCATTTATTCCCAAACACTTCCTGAGCTCTTCCATGAACCATTCCCAACTATCATTATTTTCCCCTTCAACCACTGTCCATGCCAAAGGATACATCTGATCATTAGCATCCCTTCCAACAACAGTTAATAACATCCCCCCAGGAATGTCTTCAGAAAACAACCATCTAAACACAACACCTTCCTGCATCCGGCTAAAAAACCTCTTTTGACACCATCAAAACATACAAATAATCTAAAGGTGCTTCACATGTGGCTGTTTGATCTAGATTAATAAAACCTGGTGGTGCAGTTACAAGAACACACGTTGATGTTGGATTTGGATTTGTTTTCTTCAAAACATCCGTGTATGCACCAATTTTACTATAATGCTACCTCATTGATCCATGCAACTTCTTATGAGCATAAGCTTTAGCCTTGTAAGCCAACCACTTAGTAATTATGACCTTATACTTCTATTTTACTGCCAATACGATCTCCTTAGCAGACCAATTGGGCTTGGATCTAAACAATGGTAGGAACTCATTAGCTATAAACCTTGAAGTTAGTTGTCTGTTCTTTATCATGTTTCTTTGGCAGGTATGTTTATTCTTTTTACCATATAACATTCTTTCCCTTTATGCAGTGAGCACAATATGAAAAAATGACACCCTTCTACACACTTGACAGCTATACGACCACAGTTGGCCGTCTCACTCTTAGCAAGGTACAAATTCCTACCAATAGTCACTGAATACCTTCTCATTGCCTCTTTAAAGGCATCCCTTGATGCAAACCTTGTTCCTACCTTCCAAATAAATTTCTTCCAGTTAGTGTGTTCAGTTACAGATGGAGCAGCTTCCTTATACTTCTTACCCCTGATATCATCGTCCTCACTATCACCAGATGTGAGAATGTCACCATCAGATTCCTCATAACTACTGTACCCCTCTATATGTGTAACACCTCGAAAACGGGTTTGGTAATCAAACTCTGTTAAAACTAAAAGACGGGTAAAGTATCGTTAGTGGTAAAAATTTACCCGGTGAGTAATTAGGATTTTTAAATAAATAAACCTAAGATTTAACAAAAAGTTAAATAAAGTCCTATGGATAAATAAAGTTTATAAAAGGCCCGAATTAACGGGACCTAAAATAAACTCAGTCGTAAATTTTCCCGAACCCACTAAATTAACTAGGAATATTTAACCTAGTTAATAAGTGAGAACAGTGTTAGAAATAGTTAGGTTGTGGTCTACTTAATAACTAACTAAACATGAGGGACCAAATTGGATATCTTGAAAATAGATTTATAAAAAAAAAAAAAAAATCAAACACACACACATGGTGTGTGCGTACGTGAGAAGCCAAGAGAAGCTCCAAGGAGCCAAAACCCTAACTCAATCCAATTCAGCAAATTGAAGGTCGATTTCAGTCCTAAATCAATGCATGAACATGGATTAATGATCACCCGAGCTAGGGGATCATAAGGTATGTAAAAATTTGATGATTTGTGAAGTTGTAAAATTTGAGTAATCTTCATAATCGCGAATTATGTATGGATTAGAGAGGCTATGGCTAAATTAGTGTTGTATGATTGTTAGAAACAAAACCTTAAGTGAAAAGTTTACATAGGTTGCTATGATTTGAATAATTTGATGATTTGCTACTCTTAGACAAGTGGGTTTCGATTATGTAGTGAAGATGATGATATACACATACTTAAAATCATCATATTAGATAGTAGAAGCAAAGTACTAGAACAAAATTGTAAGATTTAGTGTATGTTCATACAAGAATTGAAATGGGTTTTGTGGGAAGATGATGAACACTAGATTTATGATCATCAATTTGATGTTATTCGATTTCCATAAAGTAAGTCTAGGTGTGGTTATGCATGCTAGACATAGGAACTTGTGAATGATGTTAAAACTTGGGTAAATAACTAGTTATGAAAATTGATTGTTGATTTTATAGAATATGCCCACAAGGTGTTTGTTAAAATGCCTAAGTGAATGTTTATATGTTGAAATTACGAATGAAACGCGTAATTGCCTTGTTTGACTAATTACGTGAAATATGGGTTAAAACGGGTTCTAATCATAATGTTGATTTAACTTAATTGTGCCTATTGTATGATTTAAGGTAGTTGACTTTTAAAAGTCAAACTAACCAATGATAAAGTCGAATAGTAGTGTATCTACATATTTCGCACAAGTTCGGATGCGAGGTAAAAGTCAAACTAACCTTGGGAAAGAAGCGGTCAAACGAATCAAGCACGAGAAGAAAAGCGTATTCGGATGCGAGGTAAGTAGAGCTTACGCCCCTTTACATTATTTGCAAAATTACTTAATTTCAAGTATTGTGTTTGAATGCTACTAAGTGGTTGGTATACGATGTTCTGACACGATTCAATGAGAGTTGGAACAAGGGAAAATGGTAAGAAATCATGAATTATGGTAAAAGGGGTAAAAAGGTAAATTAGTCATGTAATGACGAACAAATAAAAAAGGTTTTAAGTAAAACAAGTTTAAGGGAAAACCGAGATAGGTTTAAATGGATGAAATGGTAACTAAATACCATCTCATATGGATAAATGGTCAATTAGACTAAATGGGTCAAATGGTGTTGTTAACACCATTTGACAATTACATTTGACAATCGCTTGTTGAGTTTTGTAATCACAGGAAATAACATAAGTATGCGTTGCTTTAACTAGAAAGATTTAAAGCAAAAGTTATGTAAACGGGTCAATACCTTGACCCGAGCCAGGTACGCATAAATAAGCTTTTAGTTAAACATACAAATCTTGGTCAAATATCCAGCGAAAGTCCTTCGTCGTATAGTGAGGGACTAAAGTTGACCAAAACATCCTTGAAGGGTATAATGGGGCAAACGACACATAGGGGTTATTTTGGAACTTGCATTAAGATTATAGAATCATTAAATATGAATAAAAGTTATAGGAATACACATTTGCGGGTCAAATGCACAAAAATGGTCATTTGCGTAAAATGACCAACCGATGAGTAAATTTGGGATAATAGGTTAGTTATGTTAAATCCACCACAAAAATAATTGTGGTGGAACATAAGCAGATATTTAGATGTGACATTACGAAGTATTGAAAAGAAAAGAGCTAGTTTTAGACCAAAATGCATAAAAGATCCCCTAAACGGGTCAAAATGAATTACGCGCGTAACTTGGTTGTTTGCCGCGTAATTCACAAAACTTATGAATCCAAGATAGATACTTTGAGTTAAATACCTTGGTCTAAGAATTATGATTAACTAGAAACAAGTTTGGAGGTCTTAAATACAAATGGGTCAAAATGTGGATTTTTAATAATAAGCCGAATGCTTAAAAATTTAGAATTTTATTAGTTTGAATGTCGGATATAAACTCCATGAGATGGAGAATCAAATTACGATCATGTAGGAAGAAACGGGAGATCAAACGGATACGCGGATTGAAAGATACGAAAGTTTTCATGTCAAAAACGGCAAAAAAGGAAAGGGACTGATACAGGGGCCACCGTAACTTACGGTGCCCACCGTAAGTTACGGTGGGGTTGAAATTATTACGGTAGTTGCCTACTGAGTTACGGTGGGGGAATTTTCATACAGGAGCCACCGTAACTTACGGTGCCCAACGTAAGTTACGGTGGAGGCCAGTTTGTAGACATTGTTTTTGGATCAAGAAATTAACGTTTGGATTTCCTTCCATTATCAATATCTTGTCTTGTACCATTATTTAAACTATCAATACTAACATTTAAGCTGGTATTGATCGTAGGTGAATGCCGAGAGTCCCGGATGAAGATCAAGCGTCGAGCAAGAACCGAACACACATTAAATAAAGCTTCCGCAAGTTGTTTCATCGTTATTCTAAAATGATGAATTAAATTACACTATGTTGTTTTGCTTCAAGTTTAGAAAAGTTTTTAATAAACCCGTATTTTAGCATGAATGTTTAAATATAAATACTCAGTAATTTGTGATTATTTACGGAAATCGCTAAATTAATTTATGGTTGTTACAAGTTGGTATCAGAGCCTTGGTTTAAGATATTCAAGTATGGTGGGGAAAACCATGCTTGGACTTAAACCTCATGCTCTTGACAAAGATTGGTGTTCGGTTCGAGGCATGATCGCAAATCCGGTAAGTGCATGTATGTTAATGGTTTAGCGTATTAAAGTGTTGTAAACAACACATAGGGTTATCGTGTAATACACGTTACCCCAATTAAATGATAAATATAGCTAACAAAATTATGTGCATTGACACATATAGTAGAAAAACCTTGTATTATGATGCGGGCGTTTAGTAAAGTTGACATTACTAACTTTTGTGAATGTCTTAATTGAAGGACACTTGCGTTTAAGGATGACAAGGGTTAAACGAATTACAGATATATAGAAGAACGGTCCGAAGTATCACAAGAGGAGCTTGCTCACCAAGGACTAAATCGCGTAACGACCGCGAACAAGGTTAATGGCAGGAAACGCCCGTTGGGGCAAGCATTACCAGGTGCGTGCTTTTAAATATAATCACACAAATAACAATATGCAACAAACATGTAGAGAATGATTGTTGCATATGTAAATTAGAAACTTGGGAAACCTGAATAGAATACCTATCCAGGATACTATTTCCAAGAAAACTAAATAGAGGTGTTACTTACATAGGGCGTGATGTGAAAACTATAAAAAGGTCATGTGTGTCATGTGTTAATCGCTTACTCTGGCCAAGTAAGTAGTGGCATATGATACCATGAACTTCTTATGACGGACACATCTACATCCAATGTAGTAAGGACGTGATGAATGGGACGAATCGAAAAGGTACCCAAAACGGATCAAATAAGTAAAATATTTGATAATAAACGTAAACGCAAGCCTGGAGACGGAAGCGTATTACGTTAGTATAACGAGCCCAAGGGAAGGGACAATAATCAAGTAAATGAAAATACAAACCGACCACTAAGAATGCTAAGGCATAGAGGATAAAGTTGACTATCAAAAGTGGTGAAACTCACACGAACAAGTTAAACAGGTTAGATAAAATGTAATATTGGAAAGGATAATGAGCCCGGTAATGGGACGAGATTGAATACAAATATAGGCGCAAACCGAATAAAGGAAAGCGCGAGATATTAATGAACCCATGTAATGGGTCGGAATTAATTATGAAATGATTGCAGTCACGAATCACAGTCGGAGTGAACGAAATTTTGATACGAAAACAAATGATTTTCGAACATAAAAAGGACGATCTACGGGATCATTATAACCTTCGGGTTATAAACAGTGTAAAGGTCTACGGGACTAAACTTACCCACGGGTCATGAATAAAAATGAAAAGAATCATAAAGGCACCGCCCTAAAGAGGTGAAAGCCTAAAGAAATAGCCTACGAGGCTAAGTGAAAGAATCCACGGGTTACTTAGACAACCGAGGGAACCAGTAGAGAATCCCCGCATAAAACTAAGACTGTAAAAAATAAATTATGGACTGTCAATATCCTGGTACGGATAATTGACAAAAGATAAAGAGAAGATCCTAAACTAAAACTTCGGTTTTAGTAAGAAATAACGTTTTTACAAATATAAATTCTGATAGGAATTCAAATAGTGAACATGAAATTTACAAGTCTTGACACTGATAGGCGCAAGGCGATATATTCGAAAAGTAATATTTTCGAAAATGAAAGGTTGATATAAATTAAACATGGTGTGACACGATCACGATCAAGAAATGCAATGTGAAGTAAAATCACATTACAACCAAGCGAGCAGTAAAAAGTAACTGGACTAATAAGTCTAGTTAGTGAGACCGGTTAAGGTCAATTAAATGAATTTGAAAACAAAAGAAATTGTTGTTAAAAGTGAAGGATTTCACTAAAGACCTTTAAACGGGTCAAAGTAACGGATTCATAAAGAATTTGATAGTATATAAAATCGATGGATATCGCTAAGTTAACTAAACTAGTGGAAATAGCGAGATTACGTTATTTCAAGTTGCACTATGTCGCATGAGATACGTAGACAATTAGTAACCAAAAAGATGTTACCATACTTTTCTGGTAGTACTAACAATTGGTTAAAAGTATAAATAATGTTCAAAAGATTTCTCGGAACAAATGCATTGAGTTTAAACTCGATGAATTATATAAGAAAAGGTTTCGGGGACGAAACCTCTTTAAGAGGGGTAGACTTGTAACACCCCGAAAACGTGTTTGGTAATCAAACCCCGTTAATACTAAAAGGCGGGTAAAGTACCGTTAGTGGTAAAGATTTACCCAGTGAGTAATTAGGATTTTTAAATAAATAAACCTAATATTTAACAAAAAGTTAAATAAAGGCCTATGGATAAATAAAGTTTATAAAAGGCCCGAATTAACGGGACCTAAAATAAACTCAGTCGTAAATTTCCTCGACCACTAAATTAACTAGGAATATTTAACCTAGTTAATAAGTGAGAACAGTGTTAGAAATAGTTAGGTTGTGGTCTACTTAATAACTAACCAAACATGAGGGACCAAATTGGATATCTTGAAAACAGATTTATAAAAAAAAAAAAAAAAAAATCAAACACACACACATGGTGTGTGCGTACGTGAGAAGCCAGGAGAAGCTCCAAGGAGCCAAAACCCTAACTCAATCCAATTCAGCAAATTGAAGGTCGATTTCAGTCCTAAATCAATGCATGAACACGGATTAATGATCACCCGAGCTAGGGGATCATAAGGTATGTAAAAATTTGATGATTTGTGAAGTTGTAAAATTTGAGTAATCTTCATAATCGCGAATTATGTATGGATTAGAGAGGCTATGGCTAAATTAGTGTTGTATGATTGCTTAGAAACAAAACCCTAAGTGAAAAGTTTACATAGGTTGCTATGATTTGAATAATTTGATGATTTGCTACTCTTAGACAAGTGGGTTTCGATTATGTAGTGAAGATGATGATATACACATACTTAAAATCATCATATTGGATAGTAGAAGCAAAGTACTTGAACAAAATTATAAGAGTTAGTGTATG